>VWZU01007622.1:2932585-2962493 GCA_013397095.1 Sterrhoptilus dennistouni | reverse complement strand
TTGTTATCATGGGCAGGAAGGTATTATTCAGGGTTAATATGATGGAATAATTTAAAGGGTTATGCTTACATTTTTAAACAGATTCTGTTGTAACAGCTTGCATGACAGATTATCCTAAAACCAGAAATTGTTGTGTCATCATCATGACTTTTCGACCATTGTGGTTCCATATCAGGATTTCAGTTCAATACATCCTAGTAATGACTTCAATTAAAATTAATATGTCCTCATTATGCTTAGAACAAAACCATCAGAGACAGTTTCTGTTGTATTGAGACCAAATTCACTTAAGAATTTTGCTTGATCTGAGAACTACTATGTATGCAAAAAAAAAAAAAAAAGGTTTTACCTAAATATAGGTTTTACACCCCATATCTTCTGAGATGCCCAATCCAAAAGATCATTTGCAGAGCATTATTACTAAATATGGATTCATGTTGCACTGCATAAAAGGAAATGACCTTTTATATATCTGTCTATTTATTGAAATATGATGGTGTGGTTTCCACAGAAAAAGAGAAAATATGATGATCTACTCTCTGCTTTCCTGAGTTCTGTCAGGTAAGCAATGGCATAAAGTCCCTTTTGGGAGACTTATCTACTGACCGAATTATACATATAAAAAACTACATGATAATAATTTTACTTAGGAAAACAAGTAAACAGGAAAAAATCCAGAAGAAAACCACAAACTACGTCACTTTCACATCTTTAAAACAGAGTCTGCAGGTGATTGGGATACATTCAACACATTATTCAAGGTTACAGATCTTCCTCAGCCAAGAGAACTTATGTATTGATCCACACAGAGTACCCAGTATTTTGCACACACCCTGCTCCAAATTCTGTGCTGTAGCTGCCTAGGAGTCTGACAAACTCATGGACTATGCTCCAGGATGAAGCTATGCGGGATAATTCTGAAGCATCAATATCATTAATTGACTAATATTAGGGAGATATTTTTGTCCTATATTGAATCCAGATGTTTTCCTAAACCAGGAAAATATTAATATAATAAGATTAATATAATAAGATTAATATATTGGGGAATATTGAAATGTCATAAGAAGCCTCCACAGGTAAGCAAAAACATAATGATCTTGAATACTATAGTCATCTTCCTTGACTTAGGCACAACTATTCACTTGTATAAAATTGATCACACTTACAAATGCCTTCAGAGTTTAGCATAGGAATGGTCATACCCTTTCTAAACAAGTTACTAGTGAATATGCCATGGAATGTATAACTCAAAGAGCCTCTTCTTTGCAACTCACACTTTCCTTCCTTGAAATATCTATGTCCTCAGATTTTAATAATTTCTCTCTGAGTATTTGCTTAGGATTCATTTCTTTGGAAGTTAATTTTTCATATATATATCCCAACATATTTTTCTCAAAATCCCAGTGTGATATGCAAAAAGACTCTCTCCTATATCAAATTCTCCATAAATCAAAAACCAAAGGTGCATTTTTATGGAAATGATTTATGCAAAGCAGCTATTTGATCGATAATAATAGTCACATGAGAAAGAAACAATGGAGAAAGAGGCCTGAGAACACATGGCAGGAACACAAATGTAATTACAATCAACTCTTATTTGTCAGACTTAGAAATACAAAATGTGCGTTCACTAAAATAATCATAAAACAAAATGTCCCAGAGTTCCCCTCAATTTTGTTCTATTTGTTTCTGAGGAACACATAGATATGAAGAAAAAACTAATTCACACCCAGAAAAAAAAATAAAAAATTGTGTAAAATATAATTCATGTATTTGAAACATTCAATTGCTGACCCAGTCAGATTTATTTAAAGCAAAATACCACCTCCTGCATATCCAATTAATGGTTGCCATGGCAAATAAGAGTTCCCATTGCACTTTCTTGTTGCAATATGCATGACAATTGCAAGTATATCACTCAGAATTTCCATAATTATATTAACTGATCTATCCAGCATCAGGCAATTAATTTTGTAAAGCATCAGGTGTTCAATATTTATCCTCATAAAAATTAAATGCAAACATTCACATATCATATGGAAATGGATTCCTTTATAATCACTGTCATGCCTTCTCTCATTAAATATTTTTCTTAAAATTTAGAGTAGGTTGGGAGACAGATTTTTGTAAGTTTTCTGTATGAAATGGCCATGGTCAGTACAATATTTGAAGCTTTGAATAACAGCTGGTTTTAAAATTAGTTCAGATAAAGAATAGATTTTGTAAAAAATGTTTCTTCAATGAGTCTATACTAGATTGTAAACATGTTTCTTGGTGAAATACAAGTCCATTCTATCTGTTTTTGTAAACATTTTCTTGGATGATAAGGGCTGGATGAGACAGATCCAGCATTTAGTACTGCCAGATTTGTAAGGTCATCCTAGCACTGCCAGATTTTGTAAGAAATGAAACAGAAGGAGTTTGTTGTACCCCAAAATTACATGTTTATAAGGAATACACAAAACAGAAAAGTAAAGACAAGCCTAAATTCCCTCTACTTGAATATGGGTATCTTTAAACTGTTGTGACCCAGTGCTCAGATCTTCCCTTTCAGAAATTTTGTAATGATTTTATTTTAAGGGACTCATGGTTTTTTATATAATCGTCATCTGACTTGTTGTGCAGTCCAGGCTGGAGAGAGATAGCTGCCCCCAGGATATTGCTCTCTTCTCTAGGCTAAAATCTCATATTTTTGTGGGACTCATTTTCTATTTCTCTGAAGGTGAGTTTTGTGCTGAAATTAATGCCAGAAGTAATCTACCCCAAAGAGACCCAAAAAATAAGAGCAGTCAAGAAACCCTCTGGTTCAGAGAATTTGGGATGAGGGAGCTCTGGGTTACATCCTTGGAACAGTTTCTGAGTTTCCACACAGTCAGAGTTTGAATCTCTCAGTAATTCTGAGAGAAGGTACTGAATATTTAGGCAATACCTTCTCTTTGAAGATAGAAACTTTCCTATAACTTTATGCTTAATAGCATATATAACATAGTGATGCCCCTTCAACTTAACCTTTTGGTAAAAATGTCTCTTCACAAAAAAACTTTCATCTTTGAATGTTCAGCCTCCAACAGGTGAATAAGGAATGTAATTAGGGGGGAAAATACAGAGTGGTGTTGATAAAGAGCTAAGCATAGGAATGAATTCTTGCTAAAGGACCAATAGTGAAAGTGAAGGACTGGTGAAGTTAGATTTGACTAAATTATTATTATTATTATTATTATTATTACCACTGCTGGTAGTAATACTGCTATTTTGGCAGTTTGTTTTTGACAAATTTCAGGAAACAGCTGTGTATACCAAACAAATCATGTGGTCTATAAAAATAAACTTCAGGGCTCCTCATTTTTACTCCTTTGAGAATGTTTTTTATGTCTAGATTCTGGTTTGGCTTGATTGTTGGCTTTTTTGTTGTTTTATTTTTATTTTTTTCCCCCTAATGTGTTGTTGTTGTTTTGGTTTCTTTGGTTTTCTCCCCCTCCTCATCCACAGTATCACTTTGGTAGACAACTTGAAGTGTAGTTTTATGTGAGGAAATATGTTCAGAATCTTTTTGGCATATTTAAGGCCATGCTATGAAAATTAAGGCAGAAACTTTGAAACAGTTCACTTGGGCATGAAATGATTATTAATACTACAAAAACTCTTGAAATAATCATGATTTCTTTTCAGGGAACAAACAAAATTTTAATTAAAGACAGAATATATTTGATCTTTAGATAGGTTTTTGACTACACTTGGCATGTGTAAAAATAAAACAAGCCAGAGAGCAAAATTAAGCTTAATTCCACATATTCAGATTCATAGCACTGACCCCCAACCTACCAAAGTCTGAAGCTGGCTATAGGCAACAGAAGTACCTGGAGTCCTTCTCAGCATTTTTAACACAGAATTTTGCAATGCTTTTGTTTTTAGTCTTTTGGCACACACTGTAACCAATAGTTCCATTTAGTGAATTCAGCAGCTGGATGGATCATATTATTTTTTTAAATGAATTACACCAATTTTGCTTGCAGTAACTTCTACCACACCAGCTGTTACTGTTATCACTGCTGCAATCGTCGTCATCATCATCATCATCATCATCACCATCATTATCAACATAACAATAATTACTTTTAGAAAGATAAATCAAGGAAATGAAGCAATGGAAATACAAAGTGCCAGGACATAGGGTTTCCCTTTGTCTGTGAGTATTAACAGTATTACCTTATTGCAGTCTGCATTGTGGTAAGTTTACTGCAACAGATTATTTACTGTCTTTTCATTAGGTTTGTTAGAATTAATGGTGATTTCTTCTGTTTCTCTTATGAAAGGTGTAAATAAAAGAAATTTTATTATCTGTTGACATTTACTACATAAAGTAGAAAATCAGTCTTGATTATATGATAAGTAGTCTAATTGAATTTTCTTCTTTCATTAAATAGGGAACACCCACAACTCAGCAGATCCTCCTATTATTTCCATCTAATTTATCTAGGTAAATAAGTATTTAAAAACAAGACTAGAAATAGAAAGAGACACACTATTCCACTGAATATTAATCAGGTACCTCTAAATTAATAATATGGTCAGATGTCCATTAGAGTTCAGGTATCAATATAATATGACCAAATTGCACTGGCTTGGGGTGAAACTATAGAAAGGGAAAGGAAGGGGAAAATGTAGTTAGTACGATATTCTGCTGTTTATCTCACATTTAATAACTCTATGCATATAATCAACTGTCCATTTATAGCTGGGTAATGTGAGAATAGCTGCAAAACAAAAACATCATTAAAATTTACTTCTCTGAACTCCTAGCTTTAAATGTCACTGCAAATATGAATTTAACAGCACTTAAAAGTCTGATTCCCTGATTCTTAATATCTCCACAGGTAACACAGACATAAACAAGAGGTTTTGGCTCTGAAAAAGAAAGAACACAAGACATAAAACCCAGTATCTTGGATTACTTCAAATCTCCCTGCCATTTTATATAATTTAAAAATGAAATTAAAATTAATTTTAAAAAATCGAATCTAATATTCAACTAGTACTTCACAAGCACAATGGTCATAGTAGTGTCCAGTCAAACCACCCAAACACTATGGAAGTAATTTTTTTTTTAGAGAAAGGACTAAATTTCCCTTTTATGACACATAAAGATTTAGTGTGTAGTCTTTCATGAGTGTGAAGACCTAATCACCTATTCACACTCATATTGTTTAGACCTCAGGGGTAAGAAGGTTGCAAAGAGGCATTTTATATTCTAACACTTTAATCTTCCCAGATTCAGATAAGGCAACTATTTTGAGTAAGTTGTTTTGAGCTTAGAACAATTGATTATTTTCTTCATGATCTCCTAGAGCAATACTTAACTCGAAGATAAACTTTTTTCCTGGTAAGTGGAGGTATTCTCAAATCTAAACATCCCTCATCACTCTCATTACGCTTCTCTTCATGCTATAATTTTCAGACCAAATACTTTCCTTACCTAGCATTCTCTAATTCTATAAAGTGAAACTTGGATGTAAAATTTTTAAGTTTTTTTCCCTCTTACATTGCTTTTTAATACTTACTCACATTTTTCTTAAAAAAGGGCTAAATTTAAAAAGCCTTAATATTATGAGAAGCTCATTTCACTTCATTTAAAATGTAAAATTAATTTCTGTGGGAACAGAATTTGATGATAAACACTGACAGCTATAAATATGCAGAAAGGTTGCCAAAATTATACCAAAGAACATTAATTAGAATCTGAATAGCTTTTAATCTGGTGAATGCTCTGTTTCTACAGATTGACAAAGATGCTGTTTGAATGTTAAACAGTACAATTCCTGATAAAGAACATGCACATCTGATCTTCGTCTGGGAAACAGAAAATATTTCTGAATTAATACTAAAGCTTTTATTCAGTAATGCATTTCATATAGATTTAACATATAAAGTCCTCAAGCACTGAGGAGTTTGAATTATATGTTTACATATCTTGTCCAAGAGGGATTAATGTAAGCAGCCATTATGAAATACTTTATTCTTGGCCCTAGTTTTCCAGAAATCATAGGTAACAAATGACCTGGTACACGTATTTTTTTTGTCACTTGCAAAAAAAACAGCACTAAAAGCTGTCCTAAGTCTGTTCACAATAGGATAGTGAATACAGTGCAAGAGTACATTTGGATCATGGGCCATTGCAGTATGAAAGCAGCAAATTAGAACGATCTGTTACTGTAATAATGAAGTAATAAATGAAAAATGCACAAGGTCTCCCTCATTGACTGGAAGTCCTTCTATTCTTTTAAATTTTTTACTTGCTCTTTTTTTAAATTCTCTTTATAGTCTTTAGGGCTTTTCCCATCACCAAATATTAAAATATATTATTATTTATAGCATGGGAGGGGAAGAAAATGTGGAAGCAACTCCTAGACATAGTAATGTATTTTTTTCTTTTTCATTTGAGCCTTTACAAGCCATTCCCTAAAATCAAATTCAGCCACATGAGTTAATACTTCACTAACATGAGGCATGTCTTCTACATCACTACAGTGCTTTCACTTTGTGAATTGTCTGGTCTACTGAGAATGTCCTGTCCTACTGTTCTGAGGATCCCTTTTTATTCTGTTAATACGCAGTAAAGAATCACTTAAATATAAATTTTAAAAAAAGCTAGTAAATCTACCAAAAAGAATCAAAAGGTTTCCTTTAAAAATTAAAAAAAATAAAATTGATAGGAAGGTGACTGGCCTGAGTGGATCATCCATCTATTATCATCTGGATAATACTCCAAATGGGTCCACAAATTGATTTGCCAGCAATGACTTCCCAAAGTAATCTGATGGAATTCGAAGAGGGAAAAATTAAAATGAATGAAGGAAGAAGTGAACTATCTGTGTTTAATCTTCAGTTTCATCAGAAATCGATTAACTAGCTGACTTTGGGTCCAAAAGAATTAATTATGCTCAGTCTCCAGTATAATTAACAACACTATGGCCATGTCCCAAAATATTCATTAAAGAGTCAGGAACAATATGAAATTCAAATTAAAATTGGAAAAGAGATTAAATAGAAGTAGTCATCTCTAAAAAGAATCATACTACATCTGAGATGAAATCATTTAAGCAATACAAAATATGGAAATACATTTTGTGTTACATTCGATTATCATTAATTCCAGCACTGCAAGCTGGCAGCTATTTCAGGCTCATTACAAAGACTAAAATGGGCTGGAATTTTAATAGAAATCAATCCTCATTGGAATAATGGGAATATGATTCAAACTTACAGGAAGTTAAGTTCTAAAATTCAAGTTTTCTTTTTAATTCCAAGTTCAACTGAGGAAATTTGCATTCTGATGTACGTCAACCAGTAATATGAAACACTAAGGAATATGCACATAGATGGGAATGCAAGGAGAGAGAAGAGAAAGGAGAAGAGATGGAGCTTAAATATATGTTTTGGAATCCTTATTTTCCAAATTTGCCAAACTTAGTGTCAGTAGCCTGTGGATCTGAATAATGCTGCTGTGTGTAACATGGAATTTATTTTCAGTTTTCTACATGTGAATTTTTTTAACCCTCTATAATTTTACTTTGGCTAATTTGGTACATTATTCTTCTAAAGTTCAATAATTTTTAGCCAGTAAAATCCAGGCTTTTTTCACTTTGAGTTTTTTCTTTTTAAATTCAGGTATCACAAATCCTGGTTTTTTAACAATTTCTGTAGAAAGTAATTGCAGAAGAGCAAAAGTAGTTTCATTTAAAGTAAGCCATATTGGGGGGTTTTTATGTTTTACACCAAAGATTCTATAGAAAAAAATATTCAGGAGCAAATCAGAAACCAAAAATCTCTTATTTTTGTCATTACTTATCAAAATTAAATCTTCTATTATTTTATAATTTTATTCTTAGTTTTTTAAATCAAAGGCACAGAAAGCACCTGTTTTTTAATTACTGATTGCTTATGCTGATCTCATTTTTGCTTATGACTTACACTTTTACTAAAGCTGTTTAATAAGGCTGTATCAAGAAATTTGCATTTAGAATAAAAAACTGTTGGATTATTTAATAGTTTGGTATAATGTCATCATTTTGCATGTCAGTTTTTCCCTTCTTCAGTCTTCTAGCTGGCTTGACTAAGGACTAATCCCCTGACAGAATTTTGACATTGCATGCAACTTTGATGTTTGTTTCTGTGGTTTGTTGATGAAGGCTGGACATCATATGCCACCAAAGCTGCGCCATCACTCCCCTCCTCAGCTGGACAGGGAGAGAAAATATAATGAAAGGCTCATGGGTCAACATCAGGATAGGGAGAGATCAGTCTACAATCACAGACAAAACAGGCTTGAGGAGAAATAACTTAATATATTACCAATCAAGTGAGTGTAGAATGAGAAATACAATTGAATCCTAAATAGACACCTTCCCTCACGCTTCCCTTCTTCCCAGGCTCAACTTTATTCCTGAATTCATAAACTTCTTCCTTCCAACAGTGTAGGGAGCTGGGGAATGGAGGTTGCAGTCATGTTGACTCTGCTGCTTCTTCCTCCTCAGTGGGAGGACTAGTCACACTCTTCCCCTGCCCCAGCATGGGGTCCCTCCCACGAAGGACAGTCCTTCACATCTTTCCTTCCCATCCTTTCCATGGGCTGCAGTTTTTAACAAGCTTCTTCAGCATGGTCCTTTCCAAGGAGTGCAGTCCCTCAGGAAAAAACTGTTCCACCTAACTGGAAAAGGTGGAACAACTGGAATGTCTGCTTGAAAAGCAATACAGCTGGTTGGATTGAAAAGCAATCCCAGAGGGTTCCTGGAATGCATCAAGTGCAACTTTCTGATCCAAATATTACAAAAGACAACTGGAGAAGAACCTGGTGCTCACTAGTTCACTTGAGCTCATTAAAGAGGTTTAGACTGGTGGCAGCCTGGGCTGTAGAAATTGTGGCCTCGTTGAGTTCCTCATAATCTTGCAGAACAGGAACCTGGCAAATAGTAAAGTCAGAGCCCAGAACTTTAGGCCACTTCTTTTGGAGCACAGGAGCTATTCTTATACATGTTTAGAAAGTAAGACAAGTCAGGCCAGAACTCGGTATAGCTGAGCGAGGGTCTACTCCTCACACAGAGAAGCAGGAAGGAAATGCACAGCCAGTGGAAGTGTGGGTATGTGACCCCAAGAAGGAAATGCACAGCCAGTGGAAGTATGGATATGTGACTCGGGAAAAGAACAGGAATATAGTCTGAATGTGTAGGTATGGGATCAGGAAGGCTAAGGCAGCATTTGAAAAGGACTTGTTAAGGGATATGAAGAATAATAAGGGATTCTCTAAATGCATAGGTCAGAAACAAAAAGCCCAAGGAAAATCCAAGTAGAATGAAAGAATGAACATGCACAATGAATGAGAAGGGAGAATCAGTAATTACAGATATGGAGAAGGCTGAGGTACTCATTGAGCTCTTCACCTCAGTCTTCTCTGGCAGCCAGTTTTCCCCTGTCTCTCAAGTACCTGAACCTCAAGGTGGGAGTTGAGTGGACAAAGTTCCACTCACTGTAAGCTAACAACAGGTTTGGGACCCCTTGATGAAAGTAACTAGTCACAAATCTATGGGATCTGATGAGATGCATCCCAGGGTTCTGAGGGAGCTGGCTAATGTTGCCATGAAAAGTCGTGGCAGTCAGGAAAAGTCCCGTGGCAGTCAGGAAAAGTCCCATGGCAGTCAGGAAAAGTGAAACATCAGTCTGATTCTTAAAAGGGGATAAAGGAAGAACCAGGGAACTACAGAGCAGTAAGCCTCACCTTTTTGCCTGGGAAGTTCATGGAGCAGATCCTCAAAAAAAAATTGTTAAGCCTCTCACAAGACAAGGAGGTAATCTGAAGCAGCTAGCATGGCTTCACTAAGGGCAAATTGTTCCTGACTAAACTGGTGGCCTTCTATGACTGACTGCAATGGTCAAAAAGTGAAAACTGACTGATGTAATCTACCTGGATTTCTGTAAGGCTTTTGACGCAGTCCCACATGACCCAAAGGTGGAAGGAGCAGCAGAGACAATGTGTGACACACAGCCCCCATTTCTGTCCATTGGTGTCACTGATGGGGAGCAGACAGAGAAATTGGGAGTGAAGCTGAACCCTCAAGAAGGGAGGGCTGGAAGGAAGATATTTATTTAAGGTTCTATTTTATATCTCATTACCTACCTCTGATTTGACTGGTAATATATTAAATTATCTTGCCCCAAGTCGAGTCTTTTTTTCCCATGACTGTAAATAACTGACAACTGATCTCTTCCTGCTTTTATCTCAACCCATGAGACTGTCCTTATATTTTCTTTCTTCTCTTCCAGCTGAGGAGGGAAGGAATAGAATGACTTAGATAGGCACCTGGTATCCAGGCAGGGTCAACCCATCACAAGGCATTAGGAAATTACATCAACAAATCTGCTCTCAAAAGGAAAGTATTCTCACTGCCATTGCAGTTGTTTTGTGCAAGGATTTTCCATTCAAATCTAATGCATTATTCATTGCAATATTTGAGAAATCTTCCCTGATTAAAGATGAAGCCTGAAACACTAAACAATAAGACAAACTTACCAGACCTCTGGAAATCTTTTAAAAATGCTTATTTCACAGAAATTTAATTAGATTGATTAGGATTATTGAGCTGTGCATGTGATAGCTCCCTAGAGGCCATTCCCTCTCTTGAGTTTTCTGAAATAATTAACTATAGTAGGACACTCAAATGTAACTTTTAATGGTTGCCTTTCCAAGTAACTACTAGGAAGTGAAAGTGGAAGAGGTACTTTCTGAAAGCTACACAAGCAGAGAAAGGCATTCTTTGAAACAAAGAAATGACCAAGGGTGCACTGAGTTTTTAAGTATCGGAATCTTCTGTAACAAATAAGTATGCTCTACAGATGTTAATTAATTATCCAGACTGTCCTCAGGGAAGACTTATTTGAACTTTTTAATAAAAGTAACCAAAAATCCCCCAAATAAACACAGAACTAATCTTTTCTTCATTATGTTTCTCTGTTTTAGTAACTTTAAAGAATTCAAAATCAAATAAAATCATACACAAATCAAGAAGTCTAAAAATGCATCAAGAAATATTTTTGGGATGTCTCAAGACAACTTCAGACCACAAATTTTTAAAAGTTTGTTCTGATTTAGGACTTACAAAGACTGCTGTCCCTTTCATTCAACATTCAACTGTGTTCAGGTCTATATGATTCTAAGAATATACAGCTCTCTTCAGGTACGGTGTGAGGTTCACTATTATGCAGTCTTAGACTAACAATTCTTTTCTACAGGTAAGCTAGAAATGCATGTGCTGTGTACAGTCATTAAAATGACACAACTACCAGATGATTAGTACACTCCATTTTTATGGGTCTGTATCAGAATTGGTTGCATGGTTTAGGTAATAGCTCGTAATTTCCAAAGGGCACCTTTTCAAGGGAAGTCTAAATGGTGAAAACCTGGCCCCATTTAGTGCATTAGCAAAACTGACAAGGTAGTTTGTCAGTCTACACTTAGAACTCCTAAATTGGAAGCATTAACCATAGTGTTGGACTTCTTTGCTTTTATATTCTAAAAAGCAAGAAGTGTTGCCTAAGTTTACTTACACCGAGATATACAGATTCCAGTTAATATTCTTAGAACATTCCTTTGCCTTGACCCAAATAGATTTCCCTTTCTTTTTGTAAACATACTTTAACATTAACACATTCTGTCATTATTCTAATTTTACTTTGATATTATTTAAAGAATTGAATAGAATGAAAGAATTATTTTCATTACTTTCTTATTAATCACATGAAATAAATCTATCAATAGAATAAGAAAATTCATTGTTGTCTAATCAACAGTCTAAAGCAGTAAGGCAATAATTTCTTACATCCTACATGTAGGCGTTTCAGCAGTGTACATCCCTTTTAATACATGACACTTAATATGTGGCACTTAACCTTCCCAATTTCAGGATTCTTTCAACACTAGGTAAAAGTAGTCATGTTTTCATAGACCTGATTCTGGATGAAGAGAAAATCAAGACATCTCAGATTCTTACTGTGGGGCAGATAGTCAAGTATAAGCCAATATGGCCCAGAAAATTATTTTCTAACATTAGATGTAATATTTCCCAAATCCTATGTAACCAGAGATTGACTACATTGAAATGTCTTTAAGGCAACGTAACAGAATATTCAGAGGGTTGCCATTCTGATGTAACAGAGGACTTACAAATGCAGTATGCAGCTCCAGGGTCTGAAGTAATCATGGCAAAAATGCTTTGCTGGCTTATTTTCTGTTCATATTGAACAGAAAAGCAGAGCTATGAAATATATTTCAAATACTTTATCTTCACCGCTAATATATTATTTGAATGGTCATGTTAAAAAGTAAATTGTCAGGTAGATTGAATTTAAAGAATGGTCAGCTTTGTACATTGCAAAGCACATATGACAATCAAAAAGGAAGCAAGTAGAAAATATTTTAATTGTACCTGCTGTCTTTCTTCTGAGGAGACAGGTGAATATTTGCTTCATTTCTTTTTTCTTTCTCTTTAATAATGTATTTCTATATTTTAAAAAATAGTATGTCCGCAAGTTCATGTTAATATTGTGGCTATAATCTATAACTATACCAGCCACATTTACTAGAAGTAGAGATGGAAGCCCAGAAAAATTTCAAGCAGCCTAGATACTAGGAGCCCAGTAAAGTTTTTCATAGTGCAATAGCTAGACTGTTTATCTAATGTAAGCCAATTTTTAAAGCCATTTTTAATACTCATAGAACTTGTGTGGACAAGTGGGAACAGGTTTGTTGAGGGGATGTTCACGTACTTCAAAGGCTTTAAAATAGGATTCTCTCTGGACCACACCCACTTGTAGTTGGGAGAATTTGTAGGTTATGTTCCTGCCCAGCTGGGTAATGCTATGCATCATTGAAAATTAATTTCCAACATATATGGTGCTTTGAAATAATCTGGTTGTTTTAAAGTGTGAGAAACAGGGAAAGATTGACAAGGAGCCCTATTAGATATGAATCTTGGAATTCTATACATTCCTGGTAATATCATACCTTCCTTGATGATCCCAGGTGTGCCAATATCCCCAGAGTTTAGCAAGACATTGATTTCCACATGTGCTGTGTTACGTTTTTCCTGACTATTTATGTGTATTCTGAAATCCTACTATGTTATTATAATTTTCAAAATACATATTGTTAAATTCTACTTGGTGTGGGAGCCAGAGGCATTCTACAACCTCACATTTTCCCTCAATAGGCAATGGGCCCTCCATTTCAAAGGCAGTTTACCTTTTATCCACTAGGGAAAAATTACAAAGGTATAAGGTAATTTCCAAAGCTGGGGTTCACATAAATTAATTGACTGATCTGTGGAAGTTACAAAAAATCTTAGGCCCTGCTCTCCTGATATAGGGAGAGCCACACAGATCCCCTGATTTGTCTGATTCAAATGATGTGTAAACCCCAAAACTAATTCCCCTGTAAAGCTTGTAGAATTATGACTTGCATTCCCTAAAACTGGCTTTCTGCCCTTGGCAGCGAGCCTACATATCTGCATGTATAAAAAAACACATATACCAAAGCTACGATTATTCCTACAAATGAAACAATAAAATAATATCGTATTAATTATGTGAGCAGTTTCCTCTTCTTCCTTTTTGTTTTAGATTTTCACCTTTAGAAGGTCAGAACAGAAATTATTCAGTCTTTTTACTATGCACTGACCAGCAACTGTTCAATGGTTTGTTCAATTCAAATGACTCAACAACCTTTATCTTAATCATGAATATGAGGAATTACACTGCTTCTAGGTTGTTATGGTTGGCCATAATTATATACAATATAGTCACATTAACAAAGATTTCTGGGATTCTTGCTATTGTTCTCTGTGATTGTCTTAATTCCATAAAGTAACAGTTCCTTCTGCAATTTGATAGTAATTATCTTTATCTTACTGCTGGATTCTGATATTTAAAAGCCCATAGCCTCCTCCCCTATCACCCCATACTGATTGAACTCAGCAGAGTTCAGTGGAACCTGTCCTTTTCTCCACAGGTTCCACTTGATCTATTCCCTATCTTTTCAAACTAACACAATACCCTTTTGCCAAAAAATGGGAAAAAAAGACAAAGTTGGCACCCACTGGATCCTGCAGCAATGAGTTTCACATTTAATTAAACAAAAATCCCTTCTGCTCGTTCTGAACCTGTGATCTAACTTTACTAGATGTCTCTGAGTTTATTATGAGTAAAAGAGTGAAGTGATTGTTTCTTAATAATTTTCATTAAGCTTGTCAAGATTTTTGGATCTCTTTCATATCCCCCCTAAAATCATATAATTTCTATCCTATACAGAAACTATTCTGGGTCTTTATTATCTACATTGTCCTTGCCTGTGCTTTGGCATTAAGGGGAAAGTAAAAAGGAAGGAGTTTAGAACTGCATTCATATTCAAGGTGTGAAGGCATGGATTAAACACAAATGAGGGAGAAATAAATTATAATGGCTGATGATTGGGCATACAGTATGCAAAAAAAATAATTTTGTTGGGAAAAGCACCAAGGAGCATTTATCTTTTGGACTACCCAAGCATCAAATGTTCTATCCTTAATGCTATAAAAATTCAAATGGATAAACATTTGGAAAACGCAACACATTCTAAAATGAGAATACAATTGCTTAAGAAATCATTTCTGGTTTTAAGACAGCATCCTCACTTACTTAGATAGCTTAGTTTCCTACCTGCTGTTTGTCTTAACCCTTTTCTTCTTTCTTTTCTCTTCTTTTATAGACTGAAAAAAATCTCAAAAACTAAATTAAAAAAAATAGCAGAAAACTTACATTTTTAACCAGTAACATCCCAGAATTTGCACTTAGTATTATAATACTTTATATCAACATCTGTTTAATATAAGATGACCTCAGGCATTTATTTTTCCTTCTCAGGTTATATCTGAGATGAATTATACGGTTAATGCTTCCTTATACCCAGAATGATATTCAGTTTTTTTGAATGAGAGCAGAGCCAGGTACTGTAAACTATAACCATGAGCTTCGTGATGTGGATTTTGTTATCCTACAGGGCTCAGGACCAAAATTTTTCATTCAACTGTTCTGAATCAACTGCATTTCAATAGAGCTCCACATTTTGTCACTCCCACTGCAACGCTTATGGCCAGACTTAGAAAAAAACAGCAGCTACTGAAGTGAGGTCTTTCAAAAATCTGACAAATAATAACATCCTGAAAAGCTAAAAATTACAGCTGATGACTTTGCAGTTGTTTTGGTTCAGGTTGTTTTTTTTTTATTTGCGACGAAATGAAAAATATTATTTTCTCCTATATTCTCTTTTTGTTTAGCAAAAGAGGCACTTCTTGTATTGCCCCTTGTTTCTAAAAGGAAGTGATAAGTAGGAGCATACATATGTGTATGTATGAATAACATCATCAGATCCAGAACTAGTTAGCCTATAAATTTATATTAATAAAGAATAAATGTTCAGATTTATTGTGTGTAAAGCTGTTAATATACATTGTAAATGCTTCCAAGTGCTCCTTTTTGAAGAGTGTTTAATTTATGGAATAATTTGCTCAGATTTCATATTTCTTTGATGGTTAAATTCTGGGGTAAACAGGCTGTTATAGACACTAATTTTTCTCTATCCACACTGCAGGAAAAGAAGAGGCATCAGTATTTGGCTTTATAGACCAAGCATGTGATACCTTTAGCAGATATTCTCACAACCAGAATTTCTCTATATACTGTTTGTAGACATGGGATAATAATACCTCCGTATCTAAAAGTATGATGCTGGGGAAGGGTGTATTAAAGATGTGTTGATGCTCAGACACAGGGTAAATCACTGTCAGAGTCCTTCCATTTCAGGTGGCCACATACTTGGTTTTATATGGAAGTATGTATGGGTTTGATTATTTCCACCTATATACAAAATAAATTAAATGTATCCAAGCTCAATACCAAGTATTAATGCTAACTGAGCACAGAATGGCCCACACCTCTGCCAGCAAATTGTCTTGGGTTTCAATTTCAGGCAGCTGAAGGAATATAGACTATCAGAAATGGTCTATGGACTGCCTCTTGGTACTATCTAAGGACAAGTTATAAAGTCAAAAACTTTCGAAAAATGCAAAGATATATTAGATAATTATACAGTCCTCAAAAATTAAAGTTATTTAATAACAACAGAATTGTTTAAATGTTGAAGGCTTCACTTACAATTAAAGTGCTCCTACATTATATACACGCCTGATTTGATGCAAAAGAACAAGTAAAATGGCCCCATCTAGGAAAACTTTGTCTGAAGAAAGGAAGATTTACAGAAAGCTTGAAGGCATAATACAAAAAGAGATGAGATCCTATTTATGTCTTGAATTCTCAGCTGTCACTTAGAACATAAGCAAATAATTATTTTTTTTTTAAAAAAGTTATATATCATTCAAACGTGGCTTTCATTTCACCTTCTTTCAGATATAAAAATCTGATCATCTTGTACTTCATCTTTGGCTCTTCAGAGAGCATACATACAGGTTGTGTAATACATATTCCTTATTTCCAATGAGAGCAGTTAGAATTCATAGAGTCAAGGAAGGAGATGTTAATATACACAAGAAAATGAAAGTTTGGCTAAAAAATGACATGTGAATTTACATTCCCATTATATTAATAATATTTTTGTTATACATACTTTTCTTTCTTTTATACATATTTTTCTTTCTTTTCTTTTAAATTAAAAATAGGTTTTCAGTTTTAAAAACCCACACAAAACAAAGATGTATTTTATTTTTAATTTTCATTCTTTGGAATAAAAAAAGTATGAAATATTCACAAAAAGTTGGAATAAATTTTCCAGTCACCTCTATTTCTCAGGATCATGCTGGGGTGTTTTTAAAGCTGTTTTTGTTTCCTGCCTGTAGATTATTCAAATATCTGATTCTCTCATACTTTATCTTTGTAATACTAATAAAAATCATATTTTTAAAAAAATATATTTTCAGAACTTTCCACAGCAAAAATTATATAATTGTCTTGTAGAGTACTAAAGTTTTGTTCCTCTTTCATAGACATTTTTTTCTAAATTGGAAATAGTAAATAATTTAGTCTGATCAGCATATCACTGGTCAATAATTACTTCTAGCTGTGTATTGGTCACTTGTTTACTGATAAAATTTTCAAAAATAGTTTTTCTAGGCAATTTTTTCCTTTAAAAAAGATTAAGTCTTGTTTTCCCGTTTGTGTGTGTTCACCACAGAGCAAATACAGCTGCAAGCATTGCAACCCTTTATAATCTTCAAAGTTAAATATTTAGGCAGGTGCACAGAAAACACTTTTTTGTGAGACGATTCCATCCCCAATTTCCCATACTTTCATGTCCCACCATTCATTAAAGCTATTTAGCCTGCTACACATCACTAAACTTCAAATGATCAGGAAATGGCTTAAATCTTCAGGTATTATAAACATGAAATTCTTTTCTTTATTAGAAAAAAAGGCATCTTATTTTTTACCACAGAAACTTAGAGAAATCCATAATCACATGGATATTTTTGTTTCCTGAACAGTGGGAGATCAGACTCCAAATCCTTTTTCCAATATTTTTAAACAAATATGGAAATTAAGAATTCCATCAGCAACCTCAAGAGAAAAACTTATTTCATGACAGCCTGAAATAAGACAAAGAAAAGAGAAGCCTTTGTTTTGTACTTTACCTTTCCTACTACTACCTGGCTCCTACCCTGTATCAATAGCAGACTGATGATTTCTTTTTCCCAGTAACAAGTAGTTCTCACCAGCTTAACTTATTCAACACATCAATTATCCTTTTGAATTTTTTTTTAAACTTCTCCACTGCAAATGCAGTACTTTGATATATGCTGGTTGCTGGGGGTACTGATTTGCTCTTTTTTCATTTAATCTTTCTAACTATGCACCAAAAACATTCTATGTGAAAGAGAAATCTCAAATAAAATACTTTTGAAGATTCATATCTCGTTTGAATGGTTATTTTTCTAACAAATACCTGCTGCCAGGACTTAAAACTTTGCCAGCAGAGATATACTCCAAAAACTATAATTAGATTATATTTTTGTGGGGGTGAGAGAATTCAGAAATCACCAACTGTTTGAGATAGACTTTTGTCATCCGTGTTGCCCCTAAAGTGAAAAACAAACATGAATACATTTTGATTTTGATGAACCAAGTATTTATCTGTGCTGACAGCCATTGTTACATTGCACCCATAAACCAATAGAATTTACCTCATATGGGCTGAGATGTTAAATATAAATACAAAAAAACTCCAGAGCGTTCATAGCAGAAAGCTTGACTGATTGTTAAATACAGAGATTATCAGGCATCACCATGAAGGAACGGTTCCTATTTTCAAGTCTCAGGATGCATTTCCTTACATTTAATAGATTTATTCATTGTCATTTTGGAGCATCTTGAAAATTATTCCATCAACATGATTTTCATGCAATTATGATCAAAAAATGTATATCAAGCCATGAAATTGCTTCTGACAAAGAAACTTCCACCATCTCATATTATAATACAAGTTCAATATTTGACAAATAAAAGAAGATTGAAGCAACAGCTGTGTTTCAAAATCCAAGTTGTTTTCTTTCCTTCTGCTTATACAGTAAAATAGTACAGAATTAGAGTTTTGAAAAAAACCTGTTTCTTTCTCTTCATTAATTCTAGTAATTCAAAACAAATTAGTAAGGTACCATTGTGCAGAGCCAAATTTAAATCAAAGGTCTAAGATGTTTGGCAATATATCTCCCTGGAAAAGGAAGCTACTCTGATATGCTAATATTGTAATGAACTATACACAAGACCTTTGTCACTCAGGACACTAACATAAACACTTGCTGAGTAAATTATTTTTAGCAATTGCAATTTCTTTTTATTTGTTTTTCTTACTAAATTGGGAGTGTTGAAAGCAGAGTTCATTATTACATTTCTTTTTGGCAAGCAAAGACAAAATTTGCATTATGCCAGGTGGACTCCCTATTACTTTAAATTGTTTACTAAAGCAAAAATTGAACTTGTGTTGCAGAAATACTAAGTAGAAGAAATATAACTCTTTTCTGAACCTTGTTTACTACTCCACAGCTTATCCAGTAATACTGAAACTGTATCAATAGATACTGGAAGTAGCTTAATTAAACTTGTCAGTGCACTCTCCTACAACAACAGTACTGCTATATATCACTGCACTTTTCTTCTATTAGTTATGGTAAGTTTACAGACAAACTATTTTTCCCTGATTTGAGTCTCAATTTGGTATGACAATTCCTAGTGCAAAAGTCTGCCGAGATTGTGTATGCTGACTGAAACATAAGGGTGCAAAAGCGGCAAGAAGGACAGATTACAAATTACAGCCTGATAACAGGGAATTCCAGAGGCAAACTATCACCTTACCTGTCAAGAATAATGATGTTGCATATCCAAAATACAGCTGTCCCAGACCATGTTGAGAGGTGCAGAAGAAATATCAGAAGAATCAGATGTGACTGGAATAGGCAGCTATTCCAGCAAACTTCAGATTTGATGGAGTAACACTGGCAAGGAAAATTTATGTAGGATACCCTCCTACTCCTAATCAGAATCAAACTTGAGCCCAACTCTAGTCTAACATAGGAACTTCTGCACATCTAAGATATGAGCACAGCCAAATGATCCTTATGAACTGGTTGCAAACATAGCTTGGCAACTGTTTTTTTTTTATTATTTCAGCCCTTATCCACATATATCAACCCTCATTGTACTGAATCCCAATTCATCTCTGCTCAGAACCGGGGTTAACACCAACTCCTTTGTAGGAAGTGCTGCTTAAACCAAATCTGAGCATGGACTCATGTTGTGTGCCAACACCAGACCTGTAGTTGGGGAAATATCATCTTTTGGAGCCTAAAATTGGCTTGCATCACAGATTTCTCACAGTACAGCTTTCCAATTATGCAGAGCTTCCTGATTTGTATAATCTTTAGTGTAATCAAGACATACTAATAAATCATATATGCAGTTCTCATTTTTTTAAGGTAAGACATGAGTATCAGCATATTCCTGAATCATTAAGTTTCTAATTGTCCCACTCTAGAAAGACAAGCATGAAAGCCTACATCCCCAGGTATAACAGTGAAGATGGCTGTCATGTTAGCTTTATCTAGCTATCGTATCTGCATAAAGCAATATAATTTCTAACAAACTGACAGAAAACCAAAAATTTTAAACTATTTTCAAAACATTATTTTTGTACGAGTTCACCCATAGAAGCAATAAAAGCATATTTTATTTGATAAGTATATCTTCCAAGGGAAAAAGATATTTAATCCATGAAGCAGACAGCAGCTAATAAGCAAACTGCCAGTGATGTCTGCCTCAAATTAAAGGTTAGGGCCTGACATGCTTCAGTGACCTCAGACCTGGGGGAGGAAGTTTACATACCTTGGGAGAAAGGATGTGCCACTGATTAAGGGTAGAATTTGTGGGCCACGAGAACATCTGGCAGGACTCCCAAGATAAGGAAGAAATTAATACAAAACAACTCAGCAATTGTGCTGAAATCAGTTCCAGGTGGGTAAAAGGAAATTTTGACAGGGGCATCTCTGACCACTGATCTGCAGATCACTGACCCAAGAAACCCACTGACCCAAAAAGAAGAGATAAATTGAGCATATAGACCAATTAGGATCAGAACTGAGAGAATCATCAATGACCAGAAGACAGAATACAGATTAAGAGAACTACGCCATTTGTAGCCAATGAACGCTAACTCTTATGATTGCTAAAATATATAAATAGTTAAGAGCTTTATAATTGATGTACATGATAGGTGAAGAGCTCTGCCATGTACCTCAGCACTGAAAAAAGTAATGCTGGCTTTCTAATCTAAGGAACTGCTTGGATAGTATATTTCCTGGATTTTCAGTGACACACCTTGGGGAAGGAAGGAAGGAAGGAAGGAAGGAAGGAAGGAAGGAAGGAAGGAAGGAAGAGCTGCAGCACACCAGGTTGGGCACTGCTAGCAGTCACCCCATCAGCATCTGCCTGGGGCAGACAGAGCTCTCTCATGTGGGACAGGCAGACTGCACACCTCTCCTGGGCCTCCAGCATGGGAAGACCTGCCCCAGGGATCTTACGGGGTCACAGGGAGCAGGATGGGTCCAGGCAGAGCCACAGCAGCACACATCCTACAGGGTGATCTCCAGGCAGGTGTCCAAGCAAAGCCCAATGAGAATGTGCCCATCTGTAACTCACATAGCCTGTGTCTGTGTGCACTTTACTGTGCAGCACTATACCTTTGAGGAAGTAGTTATAAAAGGCTGTTTAGGAATTTGTGGGCATTTATTAACATTTCATAATGTGTGGTCTTGTGATTTATCCATTCTGCTAGTGATATTGATCCTGGATGAATCATTCAATGTTTGCAAGTTAATTGTGTGTCATTAGCAAGGCAATAAACCATTTCAGATATGATTTGGTTAAAACTATATGAACTGAGCAGTTTTGCTTTGTGTAGCAGCTGTCTTCATTACCATAAGGCATTCTGAGATAATATCTGAAAAGATTGTGTCTCTAAAATGCTGGAGTGTTTCTGATGGAGCATTTTAAATCCTCAAGGAAAAAATGAGGTTTGCAGCAAAATGACCTGTGGATATCTGGGTAGATCTGTAGACACAGTAAACACCACAGTACTCACACTGTCTTGCATAACTTAATCAATCAGTACTTTATTCAGGAGGAGGATATTTATGAAATGCTTTGTTAAAAAAAATATCCCCATAAATATTCTGTGCCATCCTTCATTTTATTTCTACAGCACTGCTACTACTTCGGTTACATTACTGCCAAATTAATACGTGACAATACTTTAAACTGATTTCTTCTTGATTGCAAGATTATCCATTATTTACAGTAGGATATCTGAAATTACGGACTCCAAACTGCATCATCTAATGACCTACCTGGTTTAGCACTAAATATTTTTACACTACGGGTTTGGTTTTGCTTGTTTTTTAAATGGTAGCAGGACAGAAACCTTATTATATTCATTGCAAACAAGGACCTTGGAGCTGTATCCTTCTCCCCCTGGGAGGTAGTTGGCATTTTATTGCAGCAAATAGTTAAAGATACCTTCTATAACATGCATGAATTATATATGGATTTGTGTTTCATATTTTATAAATGTGATTAGGCTTTAAAATTGCTTTACAGGAGTAATCTTCTTTTGGTTGTACCCAAAAAACCTCCTGATAACTTCCTTTGAGTGCTGAGAACAGAGCTATGTTAAATTAGTTACATTCAGAGTAACTGTTCCATGTAAGTAGAAATGTTCCACACAAAAAACTCCACAACTGTAAAATAAAGGATTAGTCTACCACTAATGCTGAACTTGTCAGTTTGTTTTTCTTCATAATTCATGATTTCTCATATTTAACTTCTTCTTTTGTACATTTTGTGCCATGACAAGAAATTAAAAAATAAGACTTTTTCTAATAACCCCAGAGAGAAAAGAAAAAAACCCAAAAAACCTACTGGCCATATAATAATCAGTGTCTCTCTTGGCATGATATTTCTTTCATCTTCCAGTAAAACAAGCATGATTTTAAATAATTTAAACTGAAAAGATGTCATCTGGAAACCACTACAGGTGGAAAAAGAATCCTTGCAGCAAACATCAAAGAGGTAAAATGGCAGTCAATAGCTAAGTTAGTTTCTAATTCATTTTTTTTCTGATAAAGAGAGTTAAGACCAAAAATTAAAAAACTAACACCATTTTTATAGCATAATATGACACATGTCTAGTATCTTTGGCCAACCAGTGGAAATAATAAATCAGATTTTCACAAAAAAAAAAAAAAAAAAAAAAAAAAAAAAAAAAAAAAAAAAAAGATAGAGAGAGAAAGAAAAATAGAAAAATACATTATTATAATATCAGAAATCCAAAATTTTAGCCAGAAGTTAATTAAAAATATACATTTTAAACTAAGAGCCTAATAATTGTTTTCTCTTTTGTTCATTTTCAGACTTTAAATGTACTCAAATCTGGTACTTACAAACCTTTTCTCATTTTAAACTGCATTTTTTTTTAGTGCATTGAGTGCCGAAAAAGTTCCATGCAATTCTGACTTTTTTTTGTTTGGATATTCTGTTATAGAAGAAAAAAAAAAATGTAGATCCCTGAGAGTGGAGTCAGTCAATTAGATTTTACCAATCAGGTAATTCAGAAAGGTGAAGAATTTTCAGCTAAAAAAATTGTAAAAGTTCATGCTGAACAAAGTGTTAACTGAAAAACAACAGTAGTTTTAGTCAACTTTGATCTAACTTGACTCAGGAGGTGCTTTGTTAGGAAAAAGCCCTATTTAACCAGCATAAGAGCAGTTTCAAGTGGTCAGAACTAAAATTCCAACAAAGCCAGCAACCTGTCTCCAGCAATAGCTACAAAGAGATAAAGAACATGCAAGGTATGTAAGAAATTGAAGAGATTACTTTGTTTTTAAGAACTTGCTTATCTTTTAATATTTGTAGCTCTGAAAATTCTCAAGCCTTTCAAAATTTCTATGTAACCTTCAGTGGATTCTATTTAATAAATACATTTCATCTTCTTTTGCCAGCACATGACATTCTAGCAGCTTTGCTCTCTGAGGACAAAGGATTCAAAAAAGTGACCACAGTACCTTGTTTTGACAGATTGTGGGTACTAAGACTTACAGTGAAGTTACTAGTATTAAATTCAAATCAGATTAATATGGTTTTTCAAAACCAAAAGGATCCAGAGTATGGGTACAAATTGAAAGAGGGGAAATTTAGGCTGAATATTAGAAAGAATTTCTTTACTCTGGGGGTGGTGAGACAGTAGAACGGGTCATCCAGGGAAGTTGTAGATCTCCCATCCCTGGCAGTGTTCAAAACAGGTCGGATGATGCCTTGAGCAACCTGATCTAATAGGAAGTATCTCTGTTCATATCAGGATGGATTGGGACTAAATGACCTTTAAGGTCTATTTCAACCTCTTAACATTCTATAATTCTGATAATTCACATTCACTCAGACCCACTATAATATTATACATTATAGCTATATATATATATAAAATACTATTATATGCTGTGACTACATTTATGTGATTTTGCTGTGTATTAAGTTGGTCTCTTGTTAATTTAAACCTACACAGTGTTTCTGTGGTCAGATTTTATCCTTGAATAATCCTACAAATTAAGAAAATGCAAATGGCGAATTAAGCACAAGAAATTCTGTGATTTGTCCAAATTCTCATAGTAAGTGCTGGTTACAATTAGCGATGGGTTTCCTGGGGCTTATCTAACGTTCTTGTTATTGGAATACATTTTTCTGTAAAAGGAAAACAAGAACTTCCATGGCTTTTATTTATTCCAGCCTTTTTTAGGCTCCTACTATGATGTATTTTTTTTCTTCAACTCATAAGAGCTATTAGATTTTTGTTGTCCTCATAGGTTTTCTGGCTGAGATTAGGACAGGTTGATGCCTTGAGGATGTTGTCTCTCTGTTTGCAGAGGTACATTCACTCATGTCCTCCCAATTTGTCTTCATAAAGGTATCTTCTCCCAGACATCTTATTCTCTTTCCTATTTTCTAATACTTTATCTTTCCAAAGAATTCTAAAGAAGACAGCATTTGTTCTACCTTTTACCAAAGTCCTCACAATCTGAGTATTTTTCAAATCTATGTAATTTCTCCTCTTGCAGACAGACATAGCACAAGCCATTTGTCTCCTTTGATACTATTTTTTAAAATTAAAAACAAACAAACAAAAAACCCCATGGTTGCAGTATGAAAAACAAAAGTTACTTGCATGAATGAATAGGCGCCAAGGAACAATTTCACAGCTAAATAAGAAGTCACTTAACTAGGACTTCAGTGGTTATGGCTTTCCTTTTACACAGTTTTATTCGTAAATATCAGAGCTAAGAAAAAGGTACCAGTAGACTGAGTCTCTCTCTTATCTCCTTTATGAATGGTTTGATATCTGAGCCCCACTATAGCAGATATTCCTCAAGAATGGACTCCACTGAGACAGTATATAGGCTTCCCTTATTCAGCCATTCCTTTGCACAGCATATGCACAGATGCACTTGACACAGAGACTTACAGGGCATGGCACAGATCTAGTAACCATTAGAGCACACACCCTTCACTACAGTTTACCAACACTGGGCCACCTTCTAGGTGTAGCTGCCAGCCTGGGAGAAACTGTAACACTATTTTGAAAGAGACATTTAAAATATTCATAATGGATGCTACCATTATGGGAGGTGGCTCAAAGAATGTAATACAACTGAGAAAAAAAGTTTAATGGAATAGATTGAATCCTTGATCCTAAAGAGAAAGAAAGACAAAAACAAGTAATTGCTTTCTCCTGTTGCCAAAGAAGATGTCAATAAAAGATCTCTAAATATACAATGAAAAAAAAATTACAGATTTTCTATTTTATGTTCTAAGGAATGTCAAAAGGAACACTGTTGCAGTGCGCATTTTGAGTTTTCTAAAGTTCAGTATGTTTTTGTTATCAGTTCTGTAATGGTTCATCCCTACCACCTCCCTTTTCCAAATCTCTGCTGTATCCCCTTACAATAGCCTCTCCCAGTTCTTCGTAATCCTTTCCTGATAAGACCCATTGCCACACCCTTAGGCTTGAGTGCTCTGGCAAAAGCTGATAACTCAGCCAGGCTTCAGCTTTCTCCAGTCCCCTTTTGCCGCAAAATAGCCATGCCAATGCCCCCTGTTCCTAAGTCACTCCCCTTCATTCCTAAAGGTAACGCCCCCTGTACTTAAGGGCAGGTAAGCCCCAAAAAACTTCACTTGCACCTAGGCTTTGGCCTGAATGAAACTTCCTATACTCCTCAGGTGTGAGTCTGCTCCTTCTTCCAGCTGGGAACATGTCTCTGTCTGGGGTTTGGACCCACAGATAAAACTCATTTATATGATTATCTAAGAGCAGGGCTGGCTGGAAGAACAGCTCTGAAGTAACCATAAAACACATTGTTTTAAGAAATAAATTTAAAATGATGGGGCACAAAGGTAAGCTCAGTTGAAGGAATCATGGCATCAAAATCAGCAGTTTCCAAGAATTGTTTGGGCAAAACTGTCAGGCATATGAAGTGATTCTTGGGGTTGCCCTGGCTCTCAGACTTCCATGATCCTTGTGGTTTCTTCCAATTCAATATGTGTAGTGAATCTATGACTTTCAAAGGGAATTATTGTCGTAGGGTAACTTTATGATGCTTGTATCCCCAGTCATCTGCTCTGTTTATGTTGGATGTTGTGTTCTGTACCTTTAAGGCTTGTTCTGAGAGCAAAAGAAGAGAAAGAAGAAGCACACAGTTTGTTTTCAGAAACTGCACTCACTCCTCCACATTCTACTCCTACACTGTGTTGTCTACGGACAGACAGCAGGACTGAGATCTCCTTTGCTTTTAGCTAGTTTTTAGCTAGCTGAGCTGAAGTTCCCTAGACTGGCTTTTTTTCCTTTTCTTAGAACTGTTCAAACTGCTCTGGACTAAAAACCCAGGAGAGCACCGGGATTGCTCACACCTCCAGCCCACCAGATCCCAGGATGTTATTTTCCAGCGCCAGATGGGCTATTAAGAGACTGAACGAGCTAAGAAACACCTACAGCAAGAGCTTTCTCAATTTTGCCACCTCTCTTCAAAACAGCAAGAGGTTTTGTTGCTTAATGCTATTCATTTTTTATGCTTGTGGGCACTTTATTTGTTAAATAAATAGTCTTTTCCACTTTTCTCCAAAGAAATTCTTTCCCAGACCAGCTGGGAGAAGAGCTGTTGGGTTTACTTTTCCAGAGAGACGCCATCCAGAAGTTTTCTCCCAAATTTACCCTTAACCAAGACAATTATACAACCACTTGTATATAGGAATTAAAATTTCTGAGTTTATGTACAATACACAGAGGTTTTCAAAACTCTTTAAGAAAGTCAAAATTTTGGTAAGGCTTGAGAATCCTGAAGGTATTAAGCCTACTGAATTTGAGTATTGCATAGCTATTCATCTGAGATGATTATATACTTAATATTGGCATTTATTAAAGCCAGTGTCCTAATATATGCAGTTGCAAAAATAAATATCTTCTTGCCCTTCCACTTTATGGAGTCCAGTTCT
Source organism: Sterrhoptilus dennistouni (assembly GCA_013397095.1). Taxonomy (NCBI): domain Eukaryota; kingdom Metazoa; phylum Chordata; class Aves; order Passeriformes; family Zosteropidae; genus Sterrhoptilus; species Sterrhoptilus dennistouni. The sequence goes on along the minus strand of VWZU01007622.1, from coordinate 2,935,316 downwards.
AGTCTAAAAAGGGGTTATAATTTTTTTAAATTTTATTTTAAAACATGATAAAGGGGACAACTGAAGAGATCTTGTTCACCCACAGTTTTTTGAAGACACATAGGAGTTAATTTGCGGGTTTTCCTCATAAAAGGAATATATCACTACAGATTTATACAAAGTCAGCTTGATTCAGAATAACTACAAAAAATTGATACCTTTAAAATAGATTTTATCATAATGGTTTTCTATTTTCAAAAAAAAGCTATTTATCACTATTCATATTGTAGACTTTTGAGGTCAATATTAAGATGCTGGAGGTAATCTAATTAAAAATCATCTTGCATAGCCTTCTTTGCAAATTGGCAGCATCTTCCCTACTGTAAGGCCTGTTATTCTTTTATTGATTTAATAAAGTAGCATGCTTTATTTATACAACCCACTTCCTAAATGTGTGCTCATCTGTAATGGTAATTTGAGGTTAATAGAACCTGTATGTTAGCATTGGTTTAACTCAGCCAATTGGTATTACTCTTTGAGGCAATAATTTGTTCAGACAAGCAATACCCAGCTCTCCCACCTGAGGAGCTAAAGTACCTCTTCAGACATTGATCCAGGGAATTTTCAAATTTAGCCATCCTAATTTAGAGGGCAGGAAGAACAAATTAGAATTTGAAAGGCTGGCATTGCAAATTTTAGTAAGAGTATAATTTAAACTAAAAAAAACCCCAGGTCTTACTACAGAGGACACAATCAGATGTGTGGTATATACTTGCGAGGACTGGAAAGGCAAAGCAAAGCTTGCGATATCACTAGTAAAATACAAAAGATAACAAGAGTTTTCTCTACAATTTCGATCAGTTAACAAGAGACTGGGGAAAGGATAAGTCTGTTGCCCAACACAGGAAAAGAATGACAAAGGGATGGTATCAGGCAATAAAGTCATTACTGCCTTTTCTGTTTCAGTCCTCAGGAACAGATCAGCTGAGACTAAATGACTTCTAGAAAGTTTGTAACTTCAAGTGCTGAGGAAACAAAAAATACTTCCTTGTGACCTTATTTTTTAGATAAAATTGCAGAGTCAACAAATTACTTATCTCAGCTTTCTCAAAGCTTACAATGGGAATTCATGACAATCTGATAAACACGGAAAAGAGAAAACTAAAACAGCGTGGATGGAAAACTGGTTAGAAAAGATAATCCCAAGGAGTAATTACCAATAACTTCTGGTTATAATGGAAGGATTTATTGATTGCTATTCCTCATGGCATAGAGGACGAATATTTTTGAATGTATTTATAAAAAAGAAAATCAGGGAGGGACTACAGGGGCACCAGAGGACAAGATCCAAGTTTTCAATAAGCACAAATTTGCGAAAGATTTGATAAAGAAAATAAGTAGGGGGGAAAAAAAGTGCTCTGCCTGTGCAGGAACTACAGAAATGCAAGAGGAGGATGGGCAGAAAAGTAGAATAAGAATGATGGTTTATAATGGATCACTAACTAAATTTATTTAATGATAGATTCACATAGTTACTAAAGAAGGCACGTGCCGTATTGGGATATATTAATACCAATTCATGCAACTCTGTTCAGTCTTGGCCATTGCACTTCAGAAAATGTGCAAGTCAGTGTGAGAAAGTCTAGAAGAGAGGAGCAATGTTAAACATAAAGTCTAAAAATATGACTGACCTAAGAAGAAAAGTTGAAATAATTAGGTCTGGATTGCCTTTCATTTAGACTTAGAATTACCTGGCAATTCTTGGAGGAATGTCTGTTCTGATGAAATGATGATAAATGGGCCTATATTGCAGGGTAGATGCCAGTTATATTTTAAATATTTTTATGGCAAGGAGCCTGAAACACTTTTTACACCTCCCTTGTGGATAACATATTCATCAAAGCTTTATTGTAGTTGAATTTGATCTCTTTCATTCTGGAAAATTAAATGCTATTTTTAAAATCTCTTCAAAATTATATTTAGCTTCAGTTTAGTCCTGGAAATGGAGCTTGTTATTGAGAAGCTGGAGTCAGCAACAAAGAAGAGAAACATAAATGCTTGTATCAGGTTGCCACATGAGATGATGAGTGAAAAAAAAGGGGTGAAAACAAAAGATTTACAATTTTAGTGAAACTGGTAAACAGCAATTAAAGAGCTTGGAGAGGTATCAGCAAAAGAGTCAGTGTAGTGGGTTTGCTACTCACAGCTCCTTGAGTTTGGTACTACTGACATGCAAATTATGCCATAGAGATGCCAACTATACTTAGAGGATACAAGACTAAAATATTGAATTTACTGCTCACACACATTACTGGCAAATGAAATGGAAGTATGGAAGTACACCAACTTCATATTGTCATGCACAAACAAGGTAGGCAGAAGAACAGGGCCATAATAAATATGCTACATGACTTTGTGTTAATCCAAATATCAGATTATCCTGAAAATTTTGCATCACAGCATAAACCTGGATGTTCAGCTTGGGTGGTTTAGATTTGCATCAGATAAAACAGTATTAAAGAAACTCTTTTTTCAGATTCTGCTTATTAGGCCTCAGTTTTAAAATGTCTAAGCATCTAAACAATTTAGAAAGGCCTGCATTTTGTCTAAAAAATGTAATGATACTTCTCTTAGGTTACAACAAGAGCGGGGCTTGTAACATCTTCAGAACAACAGGTATTTCAGCCTTACCTGAAAAGAGCTGGATTTTATTCTTTACAACTACAGTACATCTTAGAAGGATGTTAACAAA
>VWZU01007622.1:2891329-2932538 GCA_013397095.1 Sterrhoptilus dennistouni | reverse complement strand
AATTCAGACATCATTCAATAGATGGTTTCAGTTCCCTTTACCTCTCCCCTTCTTTATAAGGGCTGGACAGCTACATTTCAAGCAAAGTGCCTGAAGAATAATTCCAAGGGTGAACCTCAAATCAGAGTGCAATTCTAACTGTGACGCATTTCCTTGCTGCTCTCAGGAATGTGTACATTGTCAGATGTGCATTTAAGTGAAAAAGTAGTCTTGTTCTCTTCAATCTTGATCTATTGATCTCAATGGACTTTATTCTTTATAAATATTTCTCATTTTCTAGAGTAGCACTACACATAAAAAAGGAAATGGGAATGAAAGAAATTTGTTCCACTTATAGTCACCCAATTTCCTGAGATATTGTTCCACCTTGGGAAATTCATTCTCAAAATTTAAATAAGTGCCTGTAGTACAGGACACAGAACTAGAAGGTTAGTTTTGTATGTTTTCCATAGCCTCATATTTCAAAAGTATTTTTAAAACATCCTAGAAATTTCTGAAAAAAAATTGTGGGTTTTTTTTTTTTTAAAGGCATAATATCGAACAGCTGGTAGGGACAATAGCGCTCTTTATAAAATCAATCAAATAAACAAACAAACAAACAATGTATCTGTATAGAATGTACTGAACCAGACCTTTTCTTCCTCTGAAGAATAGGCCATTTTGTTTTAAAAATGGAAAATTAGGAAATTTCAAATCCTTGTTTTCTTTTCAGAATCATCTTCTTTCATGTATGTCTTACAAACTTAGCCAGTATAAAGACAAGAATCATAAATACATTGCATTTAAATTTCCTTGTATGTGGAGGTTTAGCCTCTGGTCCTGGACCTTATTAAAGTGGTTGTGATATTTTTGTGTTTGACTTGGATGATACATCTCACCCCATCAGATTCCCTTTTTGGAAATGAAGTTCCTGTTGAAATCGCATTTTTTTTACATTCATCATTAACGATAATTGCAGCTTCTGTTACTAAATCAGTCTCCAAAGAGATCAAGTTGTCCTTATTCAGCTTCTTGGAGTTAAGAAAACATTATTTGTTATTAACTCTATCTTGAACTCTTCTATCTTATCCTCCTCTATGGGCAAACTAAATCAGCTTTTATCATGGAACATTTTATGATACAAGCCATTAAATGAAAATATGGCCTTTTTGCTTTATAAATCTGTTAGAGCAAGCGCGATATCATGATTCATAGACAATATTTTCTGATTTTACGTGTGGAAAATATGCAGTATCCTAATTTATCAGCCTATGTGATTAGTTTCTTTCTTGAGTTTCTTAGTTAGACCTGACTCATCACATTAAATTTGGAAGGTATTATGTACTAAATAAATAAACTCTTATAAAAGCTTAGATCTAAGACTTGCATGTAAAATTTCTAGTATTTCATTACAACAGCTTGAATACATTAATTTATCAATATATTTTAATTTTAGTCTGCTCTTATTTAAAATCACTCATTGAATATTAATCACAAAATTGAATGCTAAAACCAGAAGTATAGATTTTACTGGTAAAAGTTTGAGGAAAATACTGTGAAAAAAATATTTGTATAGAGAATATCAGAAGTTTAACATTCAGGGCAAAAGCAGGGTATAATTATGGAATCCATTAGGAGCAAATTGCAAAAACTATCTCCAGATTTACAATATTGTATTTTACTTATTTTGGAATTAGAGAAATTTGAATTCTCATCGGTTTATTTCTTACCATAGTCGTGAAATTGGGTGGTTTTTGGTTTGGGTAGGAAGGAGATTTGACTATTGTTTTATGTAGATGCACAGCACTCAAGGAAATTCCCCATCTCAAGTTCAAGAAATGAATGTTAAAGAAAAACTATTTGGAAGGCAAGAGAATTTCCTGCTCTGTGTTGACATATCATGAGCATACTCTGCAAACCCTCCCTTCAGGTTAGTATATCATTTTTCCATGAAAATGTTCAAATATTGAGCCAGACATGTTTTGTTCCAGACATCTTTGTTTCAGTTATTATTCACTGAAGCTTAAAAGAACTCCAAGAAAGACCATATGGATAGATCTATTTCCTTATTTCCAGAAAGAAAAAAAGAAAGCCCCATGCTGACTTGCAACATATCCCGCCTCAGGCTTTTGATTCCAGAGCCTCTGTTCCCTGCTCCGCATTTTCTCAGTGCTATGTGGTTCTTCATATAAGCTAGGTTATTCTGCTTATTTCTCAATTTCTAACTATTTGATCTTTGACAATTACAGGATCACAGCCTTTCATTCTCTCTGCCCATTTTCATGGAAACACAAAAAGAGTGAGTGCAAAGGCAGAGGAAAAGGATTCCTGCTTTTTGTCCTCATTTTCCAGTGAAACTGTTTAATGTCATAATACTGAAGAAGAAAATGAAATTTCATCCCTAGAAACCCACAAATTACCAAGATATCTGAAAGCAAAGGATGCAAAAAAGATAAGGGAAGGGGAAGGGCCTCTGTTCCTTTTCCTCACTATTAAGATACCTGCAGAAATGAAGATATCAATAATATTTGCATGTTTATTTAAGTCTTGTGCCTCAAAGTCTGATCACAGAAGTGACCCCTGGATGGCAGATATTATGCAGACACCTATTTAATTTCTAGGTATAAAATGAGAGTTTAGAGAAAGTGAATATTTTAAACAGGAAAGCACAACATCAACACATCTGCAGAAAAATGGCTACTAGACAGTTCTTTTGACTTCCCAAGAAAAAGAGGTGAAGATTACTATCCACGGGTATAAAAATACCAGAACTCCTTCTTCCATGAGCCAAGAATCATCTGGTTCATTATCAGAACACCAAAATTACTGTTAAAATTACTGTGAGAAAGGAGACATAAAGTCATTGCCCCTTACAGAAAACTGAAGGGATGTTTGTTCATTGGAACAATATAATTGCCTTAAAAAGATTTAGTCCTTTGGGGAAATAATAAAACTCTCTTAGAAAGGATACCACATAAAGTACCTTCCTTCCAATTAACACTAAACTAGCCCAAAGCTCACCAGAAGTCAGTCTAAGAAGGTGGCAAAATACAAAGGACAACAGTAAGGGAGGAAGAGACAAAACCACCCAAAGAAACTAAGATATTAAAATTCAAGGCAAGTTAAAAAAATCCAAACCACCACCACCACATATCCAAATGATCAAAACTCCAAAACTCCCAAAGAAAACCACAATGCAGACAAAAAATTTAAAGGATTCATTTCATCCTGCGAACAGAAGACTTTTTTTTTCTTTTAATGCGAATGAGAGAAAGTCCAGGAGTACTTGGTACTTTTATACAAAGAAAGAAAGCATAAATGAAAGGGCAGCGTCTGGGTTCTGATATAATCTGAAGGCTTGCAATGTGGTATCATGCTTTAGGAAAGAATTCTGTAAATAAGCACCAAATATTAATCTAAAATTTAGTTGAAAACCCCTTGTTGAACATCTATACTACCATGTCTGTGGTCTTTTCAATAGATTTTTTAGTATTCTCACAAGCTTCTGTAGTTTCTTGGATGATGACACTGAACTATTCAACCCATTACCATGTGCTTCACTTTTTGAATTTCAGACATGGCAGTCTCTTCCCTCTCTTGAGAAATGGGTTAACTGCTTTTGAGTGCAGTGTTATAATAAGTAAAAGCTGACTGACACCCCACTTCAGAAAAGCATTATCCTTCCATTAGAATGGGCTTCCTACAGATTGCAGGGGTTAGAAAGTCTCATACAGCAAACAGAAGACCAATTATTTGAAAACAAATCAAAGACCCTCTCCTTGTCTATCTCTGTCACATCTTATGTAGATTGTCTTTTTCTGTCTTTTTATTTTGATTTTATCTTCTGCTGTTGTTGAAGTACAGTTCTGTGTTGCTGTAGAGTTGCTAAGGGAACTTCCTAAACTGACCATTCAAGAGATTCTCTGTCAGTCACACTCCTGAGGCCAGAGAATTTCACTGCTGGGACTGAAACTCTTCCCAGAGGGCAGGTCCAGTGCACTCTTTGACTCTCCACATACCCCATTCTCTCACGATCAGGCCAGGTTTCCTTACCAGATCAACCCCATACTTCCCAGGTCAGAGTCTCAAATGTCTTGTTCCATAAAGCGATTTATTCACACTGCAGTAACACAGAAACAGCCACAGCTGGTGCCTCTGAGGAGGGACCCCCAACAAAGGAACCCCTGGGCTTTTATAGCCTAAGTCTGAGTGCTCCCAAATCTCCTTCTTCCTCTGAGTTTTTGCTTCAGCTGTGCCCCTCAGTGCGCATTCACCCAGCTGGCACCACCCTCTTAGTGCCCTTTGTTAACAAAAGGGTTGGCAGTTCACGGCCTCTTGTCTCTCTAGGCTTCCCCGAGTGCTCAGCCTGCATCTCAATCTGTAGTCTGGAAACATGCTATCTGCTCCAGCAGTGTTTTCTTGAAGAAGAATGTCCCATGTTAACCAACTGAAGGAATCAATTGTTAGGATAAAGCTGAAATGTATATTATGCCAGAATGACAATATTACTTCTTAATAAATAACTTCATTGTGACACTTGAATCCCAAGCAAAAATTTGGACAGGAAAATAGTTTTTTCATATCTTCAAACCTCTACACTGAAACTGTTCCTGGAATCAAGAAGTAGCAAACTCAGGTGGTTAGAAAATTAATTTCCATGACCACCAAGGAAGCATGGTGACACCCAGTCCTGGACCACAAGAGAAAAACAAACAAAAAAATGATCAGGTCTGTCCTGAGACTCTGTCCAGAACTAAGCATGTTACACAGAAGACAAACCTCTTTTAAAATGCAAAGATATCAACACGTTCCAGTCACTGGAGGTGACTGGGTCCATATCCCTAATATTTATAAAAGAATAACTATTGAATTACACACAAAGATATTCAGAAATATCTCCAATAGAGAAAGAAACAACTTTATAGGAAAATCTGAATAGAAATGAGATGGAGTTTTGACAGAAAAAGGGATAAGTAAGATATGTTTCACCAATTCAAGTATCACTGAAAATATGCTGCCTCCTTCTTGATTTAGGATGAGGTGAATCAACCATCAAATTAGTCAATCTGCTTTTTTTTTTTCTAAGGAAGTCATTCCATCAAAGCTTTAGTCAAATAATTTTCAATGTTTCTGTTTTTCAGAATAAAATCAATAGCTGTGAAAAACAGCTTCCTCTTGTATCATTTTGATATGTTTACTTGAGCTCCTTGAAAGACCTGAGATAAAGCTGCTTTTAACTGCATTTTAAGACATAATTTCTAAAAATATCATTTGTAAGTTGTATGTTTTAATAGAAGATTAATTACAAGTGCCATAACCAAACACAATAACACAATTGTTTTTCAACATAGTCAATAATTTTGGTAAATTTTTTTTCACCAGGATATAACATGATTTTTAATAACAAAAATACAAAAGAAAGTGTCGGAATTCTGGAAACTTAGATTTTGGGGTTTTAGTATATAGTAATACATGTGAGTCAAGATGGAAGCCTTTGGTCATTGCCTGAGTCCTTCTTCTTCACCTTCTTCCTTCTTCTTCATGGGTTTGGGTGGTTTTCTGTAATTAGATGTGTTGGGAAAGATGGGACAGGAAAAGCTTATGAATATGATTGCCTGGCAAGAGATACTGAAAATATAAAACCTGTGACTCAAATAGAAATGAAAGCTTGCTTTGAGATGTAGGCATGGCAGGCAGGAAGATGGTGATTAACTGGGAGATAGGTTGAGGGATAGAGAACAAAGAGACACTAAAAGACCCAGGGGTGTAGCTCCCACCAAGGCGTCCAGGAAAAGGTAGATAAGAGAGTAGTCTTTAGAGTTTAGAATACAGAGTGATATGGTAATACAGCAGTTCTCATAGACTGCATGCAAAGTCTGTAGGTTTTGTATCTCGTGCCAGTTGGACACTGTAAATTAGAATACTCAAAACAAAAGGAGATATAATGTATTGTACCAAGGTCCTTGCTCTCTCACCCCTGTCACCCCTCTTACCTCTCTTACCTCTTACCCTCTTGCTCTCTCTCTCTCCCTCTCTCTTTGGGGCATCCATTCAGCCAAGGCTGGTGGCTGAAGGCAAGGCCCTTTTTACCCATGACCTTTGCAATAAAACCATGTATTTTCTGAGTGTCTCAGGTTTGCAGAGTTCCTTCCCCCTGCCGTCCACAGATGCTCCTACATAGATGAAAAAAGTCCGCATTGCAGGCCTTGGGTGGTCACTATTGGGTCAGAAGTATAGATAATATAGGTGTCACCTCATTATTGGGCAATTATTGATTAGATAACTTTAGAAAAAGTTAGAAGCACTCCATTTACCTCGTTTCTCTCACTTGCTAGTTAGAGCTCAAGCCTCATGAGTCTGTAAATAGATAAGAAACAATAAACATCCAAGTGTGAGCTCAAAATCTACGTTTCCCATCTATTATTCATCCAGACCTTAGCAGAGGAAGAGAAGCCAGAACTGTAACAGAACGGAAAAAAAGATGGCAGAGAAAGAGCTCAGTCTTTTTTAATGTAATTGAGGGGTATGAATTTTTGGTTTTGTTTCAGATTCCATCTAAAACATCGGCTTTTTCTTTTCTTCTAAGATAGTGGTCAGCAGAAGGATGTTGATGTGACCCCAAATGGGTACATCTGAACACTTTTATTTCACACACAAGCATTGTTATACCTTTATTAGTGTGAAGGTGACTATTGGACAAACCTTTACAAATGAGGTGTAAAAAGGCATCTGAATTTTCAATGAGGAGGGGCACACCTTGGGGAGAGAAGGAAGAGATACAGCACATCAGGTTGGGCAGTACCTGCAACCCTCCTAGTGGCCTCCCCACCTCCCCCTGCAGCAGGCAGAGCTCTCTCCTGTAGTAATGAACCCCACACCCCCAGCAGGTGCTTCCAAACAGAGAAAGAGTTTCAGTTTACCTTTAGACATTTTAGGAAACTTAACTAGAAAGTTCTGTGTTTTTCCCCCAGTAATTGACTCAGTGCCAGCACATGAGCATAGATTGGGCTCTGAATGTGTAGCTCAAAACCTGCTGCTAATCTCATTGGACCAAGAGCCAAATTGTCCCTCCTAAAACATTCAGTATTTAGGAAAGAGCCCAAAAGAAGAAGCTTTTTGGAGTGTTTCTAGCAGGGTGTCAGAGGTTTTCTTGGGCACCCACACGCGTCTTTTCTTTTGTTTTCTGTAACATTTGTTATTTTGTTATTTTTCTTTAGTAAACCTTTTGTTTTACAAAACATCTCTGAAGAGCAGTCTCCTTAAAATTATTTTAAGCCAGTCTGCAAGGGCTATACCCTCAGAAATTGATACATTAACATGCAGTTTATAAGACTGTGGCCATGTGCTAAGCTGTGTCACTTTCCCATGGGATGGATGGGTGCTGCATGTAGCCAGTGCTCCATTATTTGCAGGTGTTCCTTAATAATCTCCAGTCTTTATCTGTTCTACTTTATCTGTTCTGCTCCTGGTATTGATTCCACACACATACTTCACTGACTCTCAATTAACAATGTGCCATTATTAAATCAATAAACTGTTTCAGTTCTGATTTTGTTTCAACTAAGCAAATGGAACGGTTTATCTCCCAGAACACTTAGTTGTTTAGTTTTGATTTGTGTTTCTTCTATTGTGTCCAGGAATTTCAACCAAAGATACCATTTGGTTGGACATTAAAAAAAAAGAAGTAGAACAAAAGTTATCACTTTTCAAGTGTTTAAGACTTTCAGGATTTCTTAAATTGCTTTGCAATTTCAAAAATGCTGCTTTATTAACAGATGTTAAAGACAGAAAGCTTTATTCTCTATACTTATTTAATGTTATTCAGATCATTAACTATGTTTTATCTTATTTTCTATTTTTCAGCTGGGTTTATCAATATTTTATGCATATTAGAATTTTATAAACATTTTTCACGGAAGTTTCTACACAAAAAAAATTAAATTCTTCTTGAACTCTATTGAAGCTCAATAAGCACCTCAATACTTACCTTATCTTTAATGTTACATTTAGAACTTATATCACATGCATTTCTCTAAGTCTGCATTATCAATGATTTTCTAGGCTTTTTAACTGAGAAAATAATTTTAATCAAGAGACTAGCCTAGCCAAGATTTACTCATATATATTTAAGAGTAAGTTGGATGACTGCAGGTTCATTCTACAGCATATTTTTGTTTAACAGAATAGTAATAGGGGCAAACATAATTTTACACATTTCCTTGGAGAACAAAATGTAGCCATGTATGCTATTGCTTAACATAATGTAATTTTCCATGTTTTTCTCTATCTATGTGTTCACACTAAGAAGCCCCTATCAAGCCCATTCCATTTTACTTGACATATTAAAAACACAGAGCTAACACAATGCCTACCTCCAGGACACTTGTCATTTCATTTCTCAGATCTAAGCAGTCAATGTCTTTAAGACACAAACATTTAAATCTATTATTCTGAATCATAATTCAGGATTATATCCTCCTACCACACATACATTTTGATTATTATCAGTAGATGCGCCTTGAACTCCTTTAATCTCAAATCAAGACTATTAAAACTAAGAAAATTTAATTACATGTAATAATAGCGAAACACTGTATTATTTATAATTCAATTATTGCTTCAAAAGCTTTAATTATAAGCATTCATCCACTAATCTGGACATCTCTCCTATAAATTACACATCACAGCATGCGACAGTTCAACTTAAATACATATGTCTTATCTTACACCTTCCTGTCTTGATTTTATGCCTATGAAATTAGAATGCTGGCACTCTCTCACCACTTCCTAGAAAATTATAACAGGTTACAATATACTGAAGAAGAATGATGTAAGAAACAACCCTACACTCAGTTTCTTAGCATTTGGTTAATTCTTAGTCCTTTGGTTCACATATGTTTCCATGAACTGCAATCAAAAATACACCACATTTTTTTATCAGCTTCCTCTCTGCATTTGATTTCATAAGGATTTGTTATACCTGCCTCAAACAAGAATATTCAGGTAGCAAAGCCCAAATATTTTCTTTATTTGTGCAAGCTTTATAAGGTATTTACCATACTAGCACCACAGCTTCACATTCCACCACACTCCCTGTCCCAGCTCCAGATTTTCACATCTGCTTCATAATGCCCACAAATATACACACAATTGCATAATAAAAATTATATGGATTCAATATTCTTGTCTTGTAGTTGTTCTGCTAAAATGATTTTCACACTAAGACTCATTCTGAAATTATTGGGATGGGATTGACTACACAGTTTTTTTCCCAAATATTCAAATCCAGGAGAAGGAGGAAAAGATGGTTATTGCCTTATCTCCTCCATAGTGAATGTAGAGATTTGTTGATGTACTCTAATCATGTTGCCTGAGAAATCAAGACTTGGACTTGAAAGACAGATGTTTCATGATCTGTTTTTCACAGCTGAAGCAATAAAATTTTAAAAAATCAAATAAGTCTCCATACTAACCACAGCCCCATCAACCACAGTCATATTAAACAACAATGTGGAAAAAAATCCTCCAGAAATACAAAAGAAAATATAATAATGATAATTTAAAAAAATCAATGGAATTCAGTTTCTCACAGTCATTCTAATAACATCTATTAAAATTGCCTGAAAAAAACCCACAGATGTATTAACTGTCATTGTTAAGAAATTAAATAAATCTCCAAAAGAATGTTTCTCAGAATATGAACTGTACCTCTTTAATACATGAGAACTTTATTAACATAGAAAGGGAATGAGATTTTATGTTGGTGTGTGCTGGGTACACACCCACGTAACGCACACTTTTGGCATTTCAGGGCCAAAACTCTTCCTGCCTCTGCTGAACGTTGTCATGGTTTGAAAGCAAAACGAGTGAGAGGCTCCAAGTCAGAAATACAATTTAATAAGAAAAAAGGTAAAAAGGTAAAAATAAAACAAAATAAATGCAATAACACAAAGGGCCACTGATAGAGTCAGAATACAACCTGAGCAGGATGGTGGAAGCAGTCCAGGTGAGGTGCTCTTCCTGAAGCAGTGATCCTGTAGAAAGGTCTGGTAACTCTGGTCCTCTGGGAATCCAGTAGGTAAGGGCTGCTTGTACTGTTCCAAATCCCAGTTTATATGCCGGTGAGAATGTTTGGCCCCTCTCCCTGGGTGGAGCATCTCACAATGGGATGATGAGTTGTGAAGTGGGTCCTTGATGGCCCATTAAACAGAGATAACTCCTGGAGGGAGTTACCTGTGAGTCATGGGCAAGGCATTGATGGGCCATTAGCAGAAGACAGCCCAACACTAAAGCACTGCCCCATTTGGTTTCAACAGTTCATAAAGATGGTGATAGAATAAATACTTTGTGTACATCCTACACTACAACCCAGGACAAACGTAAGTGTTGAAATATTCACTCACATATTGGCAAAATCTTCCTAATATTCTACATGAAGTGCAGGTGCCCAGTTGCAGGCAATGGGAGAAACTTTGCCCTCTGTGAGGAGAATGTTGTGATGCCCCACCCTGGGCACAGCTGTCTCCAGGAGACTCCAGCAACCCCACCTCAGGGCACAGCTGAGCCACACAGCTAACGGGGGGACACCTCTTGGAAAAGGTATTTAAGAAAGGCCAACATGCCACACAGGCCAGCATGGAGTGACAAAGAAAAAAATTACTCAGAGAAGTGCCCCTGCAGATTATTCAGGCCAGAATAGAACAAGGTGGGGCAGATACTTTGTGAGCACTACAGAAATTAGCATGCAGATGATGGTGCAGGCAACCTGTCCACCTGCAGTCCATGTAGGATGTGGTGGATCCAAGATCCATCTGTAGCCTGTGGAGGACCCCGTTTGGCAGCAAGTGGATATGTAGCCTGTGGGGGGCACAAACAGAGCAGGTTGCTGACAGAGGCTGTGGCCTGCAGACAGGACCCACACTGGAGCAGTTTGTGAAGGTCTGTATCCCACAGCAGGGACACCTTGCTCAAGCAGGGGAAGAGGTGAGGAGGAGGAACAAGTGGCAGGGAGAAGTTGCTATGGACTGACCAGAACCTCCATGCACCTCACCTCTGCACTGTTCAGGGACCGGAAGAGACACAGGAGTCAGAAATGGAAGAGTGAGATTGACCCTTAGAAGAAGGGAGTTGGGGGAGAAGCATTTCCCATGTTGACATTGTTTCTCACAATCCTACTCTGTTTTTATTAACAATAAACTACTTTAACAATCTTCTCTGAATCAAGTCTGTTTTTTCTGTGATGGTGATTGGTAACTGATCTTCCTGTCTGTATCTACAGTTGCATGTTTTCTGTCTTCCCTTCTGTCCTGTTCAGGAGAGAGTGAGTGAGCATCTGGATGGGAATTTGGCAATGAGTCATCCTTAACCAACCACATATTCTTATGTCTTTTGTCTGGATAAGGAAACAAAATACCCTCCCTATCTTTTGTGTAGATTTGAAAGCAGAAGCTGTCCTTTCACACAGATACTCCAAGAATATGAGGAGAGATCTCAGTAAATTTCATCTTGCATTCATCAGAAAAAAAAAAAACCTGTTAGTATATTTTGCATTTTAAATATTTTAATTGATAAAAATTGGGTTTTGTCCCTGTTAACTAATTTATTAAAACTGTCTGTATTTTGTCTAACATGCACAGGTCATATTTATATTTGATGAGATAAAGAGATATATGAGTCTTACTCACACATGAACTTTACAAGACAAAAGAAAGAAAAAGCAACATAAGAAGATTGAGGAGAGAGCATCTAGTTTAAGAGATGAAAACAAGCAATGTGACTGTGCCTCCATGAACAAACAATGCAAACAGAAGCTCAGAAAGAGCTTAAAACTTCTCTACTGCACCATGGATATCTCAGAACAGAAAATTTCCATCTCAACAGAAAGCATGAAGCAAATGCCTGTATGACTTTATTTACTTCTTAATATTTAATAAAATATTCTGGACAATATACGTGATGAATAACATAATAGTTTCAAGTTAATGTTGCATTGTGAATCACCTTCCGAGTCACTGAGGCAGAAGGTGTATTTGTTTCAACAGCAGAAATGGATATTAATTGAACAAGAATAAAGAGAAGAATTCATTTGAAACCAAAATGATAAACCAAAATCAATACTAAAATGTGTTCACATATTTTCCTCACTGTGTATTGATTTTAAAATCTAAGCTGTTGCTGTTCAGCACAAAATTACTTTAATTCAGAAATGTAAAATAAATACAGCAAATAAGGGTAATGAAAAGAAAATTTTCAGTGATAAGTGTGGTTTTAACAGCTTTTTCGAAAGAGTTTGTTAGACCAGCTGCACACTGTATTACAAAATCTGAAATGAAAACTGAGCAAATCCAGGTACACAGGAATATGGAAACTGAAGAAAACCTGTGAGACAGAGTAACTGCATATTGAAGAATACAGTATGAATCCCTGGATGACACTGCAGATAAGTATGTAACCATGCCAGGGATTTATCTCCTCTGTCTAAATCATCATAACTAATTTTTGTTAATTCACTTTCTAAAAATGCCGATACAGAACAATTTCCAGAACAATTTTCAGTCTTTCAGTTAACTGATGCTATTAAGTGTGGTTTAAATTTAAGATTTTTTTTTTTTTTGTGATATTTGAGCCAGTGGCGCTATAGAGATTTCACATATCTCTAATAAAACACCTGAACTGTATAAAGCACAGAACTGCTTTATAGATCACTTGCTGGGTGAAATATTTCATGTTTTTTATTATTGTAATTACACAGATTGTTAAAACAAATATGGGCTAAAATAAGGTGTCTAGAAGGAAATCTAAGATCATGATTCACATCATCTACTCTTTAATAGAGAGGGAATAAATATCTAAGGTAGTTATCCTAAGATACCTTCACAGTAAATAGAAAGGAATACAAGCATGCATAAAGCCAGCCTTAAATATCTTGTTCACACTTAACTGTTTACCCAACTTTTAGATGCCTAAGTTAGACGGGAGAAAGCCTATCAAGAATGAGTTCAAAGAATACAATCTAAAAAATAGGAATTCAGAATAAGACAGAGCTTAAAATAATGCAAAATTTGGTGGGAAAGAACATTAAATATTAAACAAATGGTCCGGTAGAAACCAGTCAGTAGGAAGAAGTAATGCAAATAGACTGAATCAGTGATGGGATTACAATACAGAAATTCTTTCATCAAAAGGCAATAACAGCATTCACAGTAGCATAATGATGCTCCAAACTGGAAATTAAACACTAATGGCCTGCCTACCTAATCTTCGACCTCTCCTGCCACCCAAGCCAAAGCTCATATTTATGTACTCTATTACCATGTGTATTCTGTGGTCAGAGAGACATTGCTTTGATACTGTACACTGCAGTATATGCTTTCATCTACTCTGTATAATCACAGACTTCTCCCTAATGATGTATTTACATAAAACATATTTCTAGCCTAATTTCAATAGTGAAGTCAAGGAAAACTCTCAGAGAACCCATGCAAAACCTTAGAAGTTATTTTTGCTGATGATGGTAATGAATGTTTCATAATACAAATCTTGGATATTTTTGATTGTCTGCCTTTCTAAAATTGAAATGAATATGTATATGCATCTCTATTTCATGCTGTGTTGTTCTTAGCCTAATTGCATTTCTACTTTGACTTGACTTTTCTTTCTGAAGCACTTAAAAAAAGTGTGTATATATATATACATACGTACATTTTTTCTATGAAAAATTTTAGATTAAACGAGCTTTAACAGAAAAACATGCCTAATCCTTTACTACTGACAATTTAAAAAAATGCCAACAAAAGCAATCACACAAACTAACAAATGTTAATGGCCTATGTCAAACAAAATATGAGCATTCAATCATGTGTATATAAAAGTAAATATACAGTTGATTTTGCCCAGGTTTCTAAATTTTGCTATTTGTTTTGAAACGATTACATTATTTCATTTCCATAGACAGTTTATGAACAAAATATGAAATTCAGAGTTTGATAGAAATCAAGAAACAGCAGATCTGTTAGCAATAAAAATTAAAGAGAGAGAAATATTAATAGCATTTAATAGTTTGATAATAGTAAAGAACTCTATTCCTTAAGAGAAGATATATACATAAAATTCAAAGTTATTAATATTATCAAGTATTTATGATTGCAAAACTCTTTTGGAATAATATGCAAAACCTAAAGCGGTTTTTTTGCATTTCAATTTCAGAATGACTGAAACGGGCCTTGGAAATCACATAGTTTAGACAAAAGAGTGAGGAATATCATTAGATCTTGAAAAAGTGAAAGAACAGGATACTCAAGAATACAGGATACTCTTGAAAGACAAGATCTCAAAAGAGAATTAAAGAAAGGAAAAAAATCCATAAAACATTTTAAATTAATGTTGCTGTTTCTCTTACCTAATTGTTAGAATGTTTCAAAATGGAAAACAATTCTTATTGATGTAGAAAAAAAATGTAACAAATTAGATGTATTGAACAAATTCTTTCAAAGATTTCTTATTTTAAAATAGTTTGAACTGTATATTTTCTCTCAATGAATGATGTTAACTACATATATGCAATCTCTCAAATCCTATTGGAATTGGAAAATTTATTTTTCCTTCATTATCCTTCTAGAATCGTGAGTTGAAAATCAAGCATTTCAATATCTGTGCAAACCCATCTGTTTTTAAAACAATCTCAGTACTTTACAGAATTAATTGTTTGCTTATCATTCAAAAGATGAAGCAGCTTCAACTTTGTGTGAAATTCTGTGGAGTGCCGTTTATAACTCCTTAAATTTATAATTCTGTAGACCATCAATAAACCAGACTCTATGCAACAGGTTCTCTTTGACTGTAAAACAGCAATTATTTAAAAACATTTCTCATTTCAGAGGAAAAAATGCAATACTGTTAATGAACGAAACAAGTTTTTTTCTTTTCTACTCTCTTATTTTTCTTCTGATTTGAGTGTCAAAGAAGTGGAAGTAGGTCATTGAAATTAATAAAAGTTTAAATGTTGGGGATTGAGCTTTTCATCATTTCACTAAAAATGGGGCAGAAATATTTTGGGCATGAAGATGCAATAGAAATCTGTCAATCATAAAATTTCAAAAGTGCATTGAAGAAAAAAAAAATGTGGCTAAAAGAGAGTGAGAGATATTTTCTGTATTTTCAGTACATACCTTCAATTAAGATCATGTAGTTGGTATTTTTTTGACAGTGACACAAAGAAGACTATTCCTAAATATATATGCACACACATGTGTACACATATGCACACTGATATCCTCTGTATCTAATATAAGGTGTTTTAAGAGTAATATTCAGGTAAATATATATTAAGTTTATGGTACAAAAATAACCCTCTTTAACACACAAATTAAACATCAGATGTCAAGGGTCTACTATTTCTTTATACAAATTACCAGGAAAAAGGTATTTTTGAAATGACTCATTATCTCACTTCAGAAATGACTACAGGTAACACTGATACATCAAAACAGAGAAGAACAAGAGAGAAAAAGTGTTGTCATTTTTCTTTCAAAGAATAATAAAATTAAAAATGCAAAATCATTTTGTACTTAGTTTAATAAAGCAGTTTTTATTTGAGAGACAGAGTACAGCCAGTGGTGTTTATGAGAACAAATTAAATCACTTTTCAGATTTAGAGGGTAGTTAGCCTAGAGAAACAGTCAATACTATTAAAATGAAAAAAATCTTTCTTACTAAAACCACAACTCATTACTAATTATTAGATGCATTATTTCACCTGTGTGAAACTCTCAGTGACCTCAGTGAGATGAGGGTTTTGTGTCTATTTCCACCACAGTTTATAGAGCTTCTCTTGCCAGCTATTCAGGTTCATTTTGCATGATTTGAAATGGGCATTATTAACAATATTGACACATACATGGTAGGAAAGACTGTTGCATCAAATTTATTTCAAGGAGTCCAAAGAAATTTTGCTTGTTATCACTTAAAAAAAAAAAAATTCTCCCATATGTGTATTCAGTGATTCAAACCCATTAATTGTTAATTAGTAGATACAATTATATAACTAAACTGTATCTTTAGTTACATCATTCAGAAATGATTCACAATTAAATAATTTTCTAACCAATACCAGCATTACTGAAGGATCTGTAAAGCTCAATCATGATCAGAACTCCTTAATACTACTTTTAATCACAAGTTCCTCTCACTTGTCCTTAGACATCTATAAGTATGCTAAAAACAAGCCTAAAAGTAGGTCTTCCTTTCTTTTTCCATCATGTCAGATATATTTAATTTGTTTGAACACATCTTCTTTTTCCTCAAGGAAGTAGTCCAGAAGCTCAGATGCCTACAGGATACTAGATATTTAGATGGTTAAATGTTGATGAATGAGTCCCTACCTGAAAATGCACTCTTTTCTCAAGAGTTTATATGTAAGTAAATCATATCACTAAATTCCTGCTGTAGAATGGCCCCAGTAGATATTATGCCTTATTTTGATGACAGCATTTTAGTAGCCACATATATTATAGTAGTCAGAGCTAAGGGAAGTGATAACTTGAGAGAGTTCCCAGAGCTTCCCCTCCAAAGCTGTCTCCAAATCAGATGGGCACTGTGAGGGAATGTAGGGAAAGAAGTCCTGTGCTACTGTAATCTTTTCAATCCAGCTGCAGCTGCATCGTTGGACCCTCAAAGAGAAGGAACTTCCCATATTCTCACCTTGCAATAGCTGGTCAGCCAGAAACTTAGATAATAGAAACATTACTGTGCTTTATTTCTACCTCGAGCTCTAAATTTAGCTGCAGATATATTTCATCCAGCAAACACTCAAGAGACTTACGTAGTTTAGTCTCATCTGTTTTAAACCTCTGGGATTCTTCTCTAAGGAAACCATCTGAATAATTTGCTTGTGTTTTATGTCCGCTATTTTAGGAGCTAAATTTGAAAAGTAGACTTCAATATGCAGTTGGACAACACATAAATACATCGATACAGGAAATCCACATCTGCCGAATATGCACAAACAATGAAGTTATACTACAGAGTTAATCTTTGAGCTACTAAAACTTGTAGAAAATGGATTCAATTCACAAATCATTGCTGTACTATATAATAAATAAACAAAAATTCATTTCATGGTATTTCAATTTTTATGGTATTGTACCACACAGACACAGTCTGTAGATTGATATTACTTCTACTATAAAAATTTTAATATTACAATGGTGACTGGTAGCATGGATCTAGTTAAAGGTCTGCCAGCTTTTCCATTATAAGCCTCTATTTTAAAGGGCTTAGAGCTCCACTATAAAATCTTATTCAGATGAGCATGTTGTAAACAGCTTATGCACACACAGGAACACAGACACACATAATGCACATATCTATGATTTTCAAAATAAAATCTAAAAATAAATAAATAGAAGTAAGACACTAGAACAGCAACCTGGATGCTCTAGGAAACACATCTTTTTGAAGCAAAATTCAAATCCTGGAAATATGTAGTTAAACTTATGCTACAGAAAAATTCAGCAAATCAAAATATATTTTTTTTTTGTCTCTGTAGGATAGTCAGAACAAGTTGGTAGTAGCAGCACAGGTTGTCTAACAAACCTTTAGGGACACATCTGTAGAAAGATTATCCCAAAATTTTTCTCATCCATCTTTCATCTACTTGATTAGAAAAGAGTTGTGTTGATTTTTCCACAATATTTTTGATTTATCATAAGTTTCTCAGTCTAGATGCTCATTGCTCTCACACATACATAGCGAGCTAGAGGTGAAGAAGAAATAAATGTTAGAACAATAGTTTTAGCAGCAATGAGATCAGAAACAAAAATTCCTTAGGGAACTCTGAAACTATTTCTTAAAAAATGGAATTTTGAACACTATTCTATTTAAACCATTTTGAAGCAGAAAACCTAAGCTGTCTTTCTGAGACAAAGAAAAGACAAAGTAATAATTTAATACTCTTCCTGACACAAACTGCTGAAAAAAAAAAAAGAAAACACTGCAAATTTTTTTTTCTAGCTGTGGTGTTAAGATGTTGTTAGATTTTTTAATATGCAAGGACATGGAGGCTTTTATCCACTAAATTTCTTTAATTTGTTGCAGGCTGCCACAAACATAGCAAAAAAACCCCAAAATCTCCACTAACAAGTGTATTTCCATCAATATAATTCTGACCACCAAGCATACTTATGATTATATATAGGAAATATACATGCCATTAGAAATTGTTTTAAGCAACCAATAATATAGTGTCAAAAAGAATATGGCAGTGAAAAATCATAGACAGCAACCAACAACAGCAACAACCAAGTAGGATCACATTTTGACACATTACTATGAAGTTACATTGGTGAAGCAAATGATCAACAATTAAAATAGTAGATGTATTTATTATGGACATAGATAAGGATTTAATACCTTTATCAAGCATATAGACAGATTTCAGAAAAGACCTATCCATCCCAGAGAATAAACCTGCTCGAAAGAGGGGCCCAGCCATCCCAAAGGAGACAGGACAAAATGCATCAGCCATGATCCATACTGCTGAATCTAGTACCAATCAGGCATCTCCAGGGACAGTCTATGATCTCTTAGAAAATTGATGTGAAGCTCAGCCTTTTTATGTAAGAAAAAGTATGGGTAATATGGATATTTCTCAGAGAGAAAAGCTCCATTTTGGATAAAAATTGACTCCTTTTCATGTCATAGAGACATAAAGTGACAGTCACTTCAAGCAGTCAATAGATGCTGTTAAGTTCTATTTTTAATTTGTAGCATCCAAAAGCCAATTTTCTTTTGTACTTTACTATTCAATATCAACTATGTGCTTGGTATTTTCAAATATACTCAGGAAGGTCATTTAGAAATTGAGACCACTTCCTTATATTTGCATAATTTCAATTTTTTCATATTAACATATATTAATTTATTGCTAAGATTTTTTTAAATGTATAGTTATGATTCGTTATTGATTTTAGCTCCTTCATAATCACAATCCTATCTTTTCTTGCACTAGCTACATTGCCATTTCACCTGTATTGAAAAAATATAAAATACAAAGTTGAAAAAAATTACTCTCTGTTGTGAAATAAATCATGAATCAGTCACACTGATTTATGAAGAAAAATATTTGGCTTTTTAAAGCCAGTAGTTGTACTTAATAAATTAAATATACTTGAACCCATATTCAAGATTTTATGAAAACACCACTGAAAAGGAAATATTTTAAACATGAATGACAACAAACTTCCTAGTAATCAAAACCAACACATAACATTTATCATAGACAATGTTCCTATGGACATGTTACAAAGATTTTGAGTCTTTCTTTGAAAGCCTGTCTTTACCAAGGTTATCTGGAAGGACAAAAAAAACCCCCGCTGATCTGGTTACAGAGGAATTTACTTCATAATCATACTCATAATTGTAATACTAGTAATGTTAGGATTTTTCAAAAAGTCGCTTTTTCCCTTTTCTCGATTTGAAGGAGCTGAGCAGTCATACATGAGATGCATGTAATTTTATATTAAGAAATGCTTTAACAATCTCTCCTGCATCCACAAGCTTTGGATGGATTTTTGCAAACTGATTCTTCTCAGGGATTTCTCATGTGACTGGATTTTTATTTTTTTTTTCACTTAAATTAGGCAATATTAATGGCTACGGTTGTAGATTGCATTTGATGCAGGTGTGTTTGCACAGCATATGTCCATAAAAATATCCACCTGTTCATGAAAAGATGATTTAAATACATTTTGATATTTGTGTTCAGTTAAACAATGTAATTTGAAAACAGTACTGATACTGTGCCAAGGTGGTCTGAATGAAATACTGAACACATAATAAGAGTCATGTTCTTCCCAACAGTGTCAACAGAGTTTATTTGTAATCTAGTGATAGCTTTGCCACCTGGGCAACTATTGAACAAAAATGGAGATGCAATTATGCCTGAGAGAAGTTCTTACAAGACAAGAGTTTTGTCATGATAGTTTTCTTACATAGCTCTGATTGGTATCCTGCTTCAACTACTCTTCTGGAGCCCCACAGTTTTTCCTTCATAATATTTTGTGGTGCTGTTGGATTTAGTTTTTCCAATCAGCTTTATAAATACATATATCTATATACATTTAAAACTTTAATTTCCAAATAATACATTGACTACACATGGCCAGAGTGTAATAAGCCCTGTGAAGAGCTACCAAGTCTGACAGTTGACCTATGATTTCCCAGAGTGGCTTATTAATATTGCGAGACAGCTCCTTGGATATGTTTTTTAAAGCAAACATTTAAATAAAATAGAAAATAACAAATTATACAGAAACAAAATAACAAAAGAATAAAAGCCATGTGCAGGTGCCAGAGAAGCATCTGACACCTGACTAGACACCCTAAGAAGCACCTGAGCAGCTCTGTTCTCCTTTTTAAATATTTAACATTTTAGGAGGGCTAATTTTGCTTTCTGCCAAGAGCTACAGGTTTTGAGAATAATTCCTAAACCCCAACCAGTGCCCCTGTGCGGGCACTGGGCCAACCACAATGAGGGAAGAAAAGAAAGTTCTGGTGCTTCTTTTTTAAAAGTCGAGGTGTAACAGAAACTCCTTTTCCTTATTTGGAAACATCTGTTTGGGTGTGGAAATACACTGCTACAATAATATTTTATTTACAATTAAGCCAATTTCCACTATAATTTCTAAACATTGTGGTTGGTAGCAATTTGCTATGGATTTATTTCATGCATATTTCAATGTTCCTCTGTATGGTTTTCAATGGAAAAAAATACACTTTAGTTTGGATTTTTAACTCAAACTGAAAATAAGTATGCTCTGTACAAAGTTCTTTACCACTCCTGTTAACTATGTACAGTTGTAGTGCTGGGTGGATGGCAGATCTGCATTGGTCTGTTTAAGCTAAAATGCTTCACTGTGAGAAGTTCTACTCATATTCACTTTTTCAAGCTGTTCTCTGAACTGGAAAACTGTAGCGAATTTGTGTGTTTTTTCATCTGCAATTTGAATGTCCTCAAATTGTACTTAGATGTTTTTCTGTTGGAAGTTTTGTATAAATTGACTCCTGGAGGTTGTGTCAGAGGAAGGACAGGTTCAAAGGCGATGACTCAAAAAAATTTAGGAGAGAGCTAAATCATACCTCTGCAATTGCTCTTAGCACAGGTCAGAAGAGTGAAAGAAAATTAAATACATTTTAGCATATTTTCATATACATAAAGTAACTTTAATAGTATCTTTTCTTTCAAAAGAAATTTCCTCGAAGCCATGAGGCAATAATGTTCCAAGGCAAGGCCTACATTTATTTCTAATTATAACTTTTCCTACCCCATTAGAAGCTGTCACTTACATGTGTCTTACTGTGCCATTTCTACAAACATTTTACTCCTAAAGCCACCATTCAGCAATGACCTTAAAATGAATAAAAGACATTCCATAGTCAAATGCAGCATTTGTACTTTACAAACAGGTCTTCTGACCTGTTGCTTGGGCATCAATAGATAAGGATATTGTCACAACTGTGACAGGAATAGCCACTCAGAAAAGCATCTCAAACCACTGTCCGTTGTGGTATCCTGTGGCTGGTGGTTAGAACTTGATACCTTGGAGCATGAAACACTATAGTTTATTTTGCTTGTTGCCCGTAAAGAGCCTTGATATTGAATGAAGGGAAAAATGGGACCACATTGCTTGACAATTTTATGGCAAAAGCCTGGAAATGTACACCTTTCAAAAACATTTTTTATTATCAAAAATTATTATTTTATTATCATTATCAAAATTATTATTTGATTTTTCTGGAGAGAGGGAGAGAGAAGCTTCAGCTTTTTTAACATATTGGTAAAATATATCCAGGACCCAGTGTAGTGGCAGATAACTCCCATTTAGCACTGAGTGATACCATTGTGTCATGGCAGATATCTGTGTCTCATTTACAGGCATAATTTTTGTGGTCCTGCCCTCTTGTCCTGCCAGTGGCCATTGAACAGAAAAGTCTGTCTCTGTCTTGCTTATTTCTTCCAGTCAGCTATTTATGAAAATTGATATTTCCTCCTTAGCCTTCCATTCTCCAGGATAAAAAGTTCTCACTCTTTTAGCTCTTCATATGACAAATACTTGGAGCTCTCAGTCATCTTTGTGGTTCTTTGTGAGACTCACTTCAACAGAAAGGAAGGATAACTTCCCTCAGACACCTGATGACGCTTGTCCAAAACAGCACAAATTACTGATGGCTGCCTTTTCTTGAAGGATATATTTCTGTCTCACAGTCAGCTTTTTGCCTACCAAGATGCTGAAGACCTTTTCTCCAAAATGGAAAATCCCTTGGAATCAGTCCAAGTATGATTCAGAGAGACTTTGCTCTAACCAGCTCTTCATGTCAGTTTGACTTCTTGGGAACCTGGACTTCGATCTGTATTTTCCAGGTCATGGCTTTCCTAACCACATGCTATTGGTTGTTTTAGGATAAGCTTACTTGTGTAAGGAATTACAGATTTTTTTCATCCTAAAAAAAACTTAATCACTGAATTATCAATTCTTTCTCTGTCTTTTGTTGTTGCTGACCAATGATATCTGGTAAATTATGTCATATGAAATTTCAAACTTCTGCTTTCTGTTTCCACACTGGAAAGGAACTCATCCGCTACCCTGAAATTCCTTCCGGGCCAACATGTAGTTGTTGGATCTTTTTTGGATCTTTTGGATCTATTACTTGCCCAGAAATTTCCTCAATTTATTTTGGGAATATATCGTAGTGTGGTCTGATTGCAATGCAAGACGGGTTTAAGATGCAACCCTGATAGGTCTAATGACTTCCCATGATTATATTGGTTTGAATGGACACTAAATCCCGTGCCAGTTCCAATGGAGAATGGATGTGATAGATAGTATAGCTGAATTGTGTATATGCCACATGTCATTTCTCTCTTATATTCTCACTGGGAGAAAATTTTACACTTGTGTAACAGACATATGAGATCTTGCTCTTTGTTTACGACTTACCTATCACATAGGTATGAGAAAGAAGATGAAGATATGCCTTTTGCAACAATCCTAGGGTGTCATGTTTCTAAATGGTTTGCATTTCCTACAAAAGTTAATTGCAAAGAATCTCTCTCCTCCTATATAGTTATTCCTCTCAAAATTGTCTAATATTTTTCAATTAAAAATTCAAGTAGGGAAAATTTGTCATCTTTTCCTGCATCTGGTATCATCTGTCCAGAGACACACAGAGTTAAATAACTTTAGTCTTTAAAGTTGCATTTAAGGACTATTTCTCAGGTGTGTAGTCCATCATACATAAAAGCTAAGAATCAAAATTAACTGTATATACATACATTATTTCCTGTTCAGCAGAGGAGGTTAACATTTTGCAGGAGAAAAAAAATCTTTTTGGAAAAGGTAATTAATTCTGTTATTTTCTTCATGCTGGAAGATAAAGAAAATGCCTCATTTATTATATTGTATCAGTGTATATGTACCTGGCACCAGACATTTTAGCATTAAGGAGAATAGGTAAAATGAAGCATAAATAATGTCCAGAAAAATAGTAGTGAAAGAAAAAAGGTGGGTTTTTTTAATATTTTCATAAGAAACTCTTGTAGGCAAAGTAAAAGAATGGAAAAAAAGGTGTGATAAATGATGCCCAGCAATGCGCTAACATCTCAGTTATTCTGACTTTCTGACATACTGAATGTTTTGCCCTCTAGTATGCCTAATGTCAACATTGCTTTATATCTGTAATTCAGAAACATTCCAAGAATGCTATCCAATTAATGACATATATAAAATTCAGAAAGCAGTTGGATTAGACTATTCTCAAAAGTACTATTGCTGTCATCTTTTAAATAAATCCCATGGAAATTATAACCCACTAGTCAACATAATGAAAAACCCATTTCACTATGCACTATCTACAAAAAGTAGAGAAGCTAAAAAAGAATACCTGAAATGTGCAAGGATGTAAATTCTTTCTCACAAACCATTAAATTCTAAAAAAGGTCTCTGACAACTGATGTTGAAAATGTAATTTTCAGGCCTTCCTTCCTGATGCTTTCAGGTAGATGATTTATAGGAATAAAAAGCTGGTTTATAAGACTAAAAAAGATAAAATGTTTTCCTTTAGCAGTACTAGCTTTAGACATGTTTTCTTAATAGAGAGATCGATTTCCTAAGTGGGAATATTTTCTTATATTTTACCTCTTTAATTCTTTGTAGTATTCAAGTCCATTGGGTGAATTTATTCTGTTTGTATGATAGTGCATGCTGTGAACATGAATAGCTTTATATGAGAACAAATTATGTGTAGTCACAATTTAAAATTCACTCTGGTTAAGAAAGGCATTGACTTTTTTGGGGGAATAAAAAGTAAAGCAAGCTCATTTTCATAAAATCAATTTGAAATGAAAAACCTGATAACTGTGATATGACCGGCTGCATACAAGGAAGTCATTAGAAAAATGGTGGATGGTGACATCTCCTTGTACACCTTTTTCCTTTGAAGAAATTATAAATACTGAAGATTGCAAATTGTGAACTATTATTTAAGGTGCTTTGTCAGTTAGCAACATCCACGACCAGTAACCAAAATGATAAGATACTGCTGTGATCCCAGTGTGTTGTCCATCACAGCACTGGAATACATTGATCAACACACACTTGAAAGACATTTTCACTTGTTACTTCACACCCCACAATTTGTTACACTGTAGAGGGTTTTATAGTAAATATATCCAAAATTTCTGATAATTTTATGTAATTTATCACAATTTCTGGGAAGGCAAGGGAAAAGGAAGGAAAGGCAAGGCAAGGAGAGGGGATGGCAGGAGAAGAGGAGAGGAACACAATTTCCGTATTATATCACTATAAGCTTTATACCAGCCTTAAATTTTCTTGACTAAAAAAACTCCCACAAAGCAGACATAAGCTGAACCAAGTAAATCTTTCACAATTAGTGATTTTGCTGTAGCTTCAAATAGATTTTGCTGTTCTTCTCTCAGAATGTCTTTTTTCTCAGAATGTCTTTTTTCTCAGAATGTAAAGGGGCCTGAAAAGATACAAAGAAGCCTACATATCTCCTTAATATTATAAAATGATTTTTAGGTTCATATATTTTTCAAAATTATATATATACAATTATCCATTACGCTGTTCCACTTAACAAGTCAACATGATCTATGTGTTAGTTTTAATTCTTCAGTGAGTGCCAAAACAAACTATAAAATAAAAAAAAGGAGAAAGCATAAGACCACTGTTTAATATAGAAAAGGAGATAATTTGCATTCTTTAAATAATTGTTTTGAAGTTGTCAAAAGTAAAAAGAAGATACACATAATGGTGTCTTTCTAAAGAAGTCTGTGTGATGTTCCTGAAAAATGATGAGATTATTTCTTCCTATCACAGAATCACTGTGATCAAGAAGATTAAAAGAAATAGATGATTAAAAGAAATACATACATACATACAGTTCAATGTTGATCTTGAAAAATTGTAACCTGCCAACAAGCTACAGTATTTCATATTCATAATAAGACAGTTAAAGGCAAATATGTCTTTCAAATAGCTTTGGGAAAAAACAGACTTAATCTATGGTACATGAAGGAGGCAAACCTCAGATATTAAATATTTGCTCTTCAGTTGATTGTTAGCAATTCTTTGTCTATACCTAGGGATTAATAAATTAAACTTTCCAGTTTTACTCCTGGTAAATTAATTTATCTTCCCGGTATTTAATAATGTCATAAGTACAAATTAAAACCGTTATCTTTGAGTGAATGTCAAAACTTAGAGCATGTACTCTGTACAATTATGACAAGTTTGCATTTTAAAATTACAATGATATTTATTAGGACAAACACCACAACAAAAAACAAAACCCAACAAATCTTTCAGTATGTAAGAAACATGAAAAGCACTTCTGTTTTGAAAAGTACAATCAATGTAATAAATCTAGAAAGAGTTATAGAGATTAAAGAAAATATTTGATTTCTTAATGTGCCTTTTGAGGGAAGCTTGATCTAGGACTCTACAATACAGTCAATGCACTGCTTAGGAAGTGACAAGAATAAAAGAAGGGATGATGAGTTTACAGCACCAATAAACCTGTAAAAAAAGAGGGGAGGTGGTTGTGGTTTCATTATGATGTCATTGAGGTATTCAGAGAAACAAATTTGCCAAGTGGGTCATGTCTGCATGTTTACATACATCATGGGAATACCCTTCCCCACTGGTTTATAGTCTTCTGTGACAATATCCTAGGCTTGTGGATCAGATTAAATCATATGCTAAATTATTTTGTCCACAAGATAAAGCTATGAAAACAGATTCTCTGGGCTAAGAACTAATATATTTCTATAACAGCCCTATTTATTTACAAAATTGTAGAATGAAAAGGAAGAGAAAGTGGGGCTGGTCTAATATAAGGTACAATCACATTTATAAAGGCAATGAGTAGAAATACACAATAGTTGACTCTGATGTATTTATTCCTAAAGTTCTGCTTCTTCTAACTGTTTATTTGAACACTTTAAAAAAACAACAGGGTTAATGATAATGTGTTGTGATTTTGAATGAGGATTAGTCTTGCATTCATTCAGACTTTCACTGACTCAAATGCATAGTTAACATTACAGAACATTCAATGCTAAAGCTAAAAAAATTGCTTCGTTTTGTCAGTATGCTATATCTATTGACATTTCAGGACTTTACATCTCCAATGCAAGATCAGGTTTCAGATGATCTAAAAGAAAATAAGACTGCTAAGAAAAATAGAATTGAAGACTGAAAGCACTTGGAAGCTTGAAAACACCTTGATTTTACAAATCTGAGATGTATTTTCCTCTGGGGTACATTGTATTCAGCATACAAGATAATTTCTGAATCTATCATCATGATCGCCTGTGGCCTGTATACTTTCTTCTCCTTGATTCCACATATAGTTTCTGGAATCCATGGAAACTTCTAAACAATGGTAACTTTTGGAGATGAGTTATTCAGTTTACCCTGTAAAATTCTGGCTGAAAATGATCTGTATTCTGAAGGAGTGTAAACTTTCAGCAGTAGCAATACAACCTCATCATTACTTGATTTTCATTTGCCATGGAATGGAGTTATTCTCTTCTCAGCTACAAATCACTGCATGACATTTTTGTCCTGGAAAGGAGTTAGGAGGAAAACTTTTCTGCAACATTCATCAGAACACAACTTCCTCTATTGTAAGAACATAACAAGCCTGTGGGAATCATTGACTGTTTTGAAAACTGTAATTTTGAAATTAGATTGTGGGTATTTTTATGGAAGAGAGGTTTTTCATGCTGTTGAACCCACAATGCAAAATTATGCTTCCATATTTGTTTGTGATTTTTATATGTATATGTACATATTTTTAAAATATTTGAATTGCAGACAGTTAGGAGATATTCAGAGCCATCAGGGTCAGGGACTACTCTATTCCTGAGGATTTCTAGATCAAACACTAAAAGGATTTCATACTGATGTGGGTTTTCTTAAGTTTAGTTATATACTTTTTGTTTTTCTGCTTGGAAATATCACATACATAATGTTTCACTCCACAATTTATTTGTGCCTTGCTGGTAAAGTGACCGACTTTAGCTTTGGCTAATTGTTTCATAGAAAACTTTATTTTACTGGTTTTTTGCAGTTCTTCCTCATGTTATAGGGTATACTTACAACATTTAGTTAATTATAAGATTTAATAAGGTAGAACTGGTAGCTGTAGTCATTTGCTTACAAATTATGTCAGAATAAAAATAGGTGCTTGGTCACCCATTAATTTGTACCTTGTGAAAAACCAAAGAAAACTAGACCATGAGATAAAATGAGAACAATAGGTTTTCGGGAATACAACCCTTGCGTGATGGAACCCTTCAAAATATGAATGGCTTGCATATCAGGTCAATTTCATGGGCAAAACAGAATAAATGAAAACCCCTTGATGGGTTTGGATATTGGTGTTTCTTTGAGAACTAACAGGATTAGATTTTTCACCCAAAGTGATTATTTTACTCACTCACTCACTCACTCACTCACTCACTCCCACACTCCCTTCCCAACAGTGTGGAACATGGCATCAACTGGATTTGATATTTTCTGTCCCTTGAGTAGCACTGTTATACATTTTTGTAGGCTTAAGAGCATACACACCTTGAATTTTTCTTCCCATTTCATTATACTCGCAATGTTAAATTGATTTTGAGATGAGATCACACCAACTCACAGGTAATTCTTTCCGGTCCCCTTATAGGATTAAGTTCTTAATCTATTTGTATTTAATAATAGTGACCTATTATTTCCTGTGAAATTACTAAATATTAAAAGACTAAGTTTTTCTTCTGAATATGAACCACTTTTCTACTGAAAAGTGTTTTATGACATTTTCCATTTCTTCACAGAAAGACCACGTAAGGAACAGTAAGAAAATAATTATGTCTTGTTAAACATTTTGTAGTTAAGAGGCCAGTCATGAAGTCTGAGAAATTCACAAATACGAAAAAACCAAAAAAGTTTACATGAAGCATTTTGAATTATTAAATTTTGAGCAACAAAATTCTACTTCATCCAACAAGCTCACTGAACT
Source organism: Sterrhoptilus dennistouni (assembly GCA_013397095.1). Lineage (NCBI taxonomy): Eukaryota > Metazoa > Chordata > Aves > Passeriformes > Zosteropidae > Sterrhoptilus > Sterrhoptilus dennistouni. The sequence continues at coordinate 2,903,972 of VWZU01007622.1, read as the reverse complement.
TTGAGACATACTTGTCTTACGGAAATATAATATAATAGTGATTAAATATACATGATATATCCTAGGTAAAGGATTTATTTATTTTTTTAATAATCACTATCTTGATTTAAAATGCTTGGTTTTATTGTAGCTCTGAAAAGAAATTTGGGCAATAGATCATCCCTTAAATTCTTTTTTTTTCCTTTCATTAAAGATAACAAGAATACTTTAATCTATTCTTCCCTTATGGGTAGTATGGATTTCAAAGAGGAATCCACATGGGTATTAGGTTCACCCTTGGCATCTCTTTTGGAAGAACTTCCAGAGGTTTGGCTGTCTTCATGGCCTTTGCAAGAAGCCCACCATTGGAGAGAGTAGAATGAGCTTTTCTGTTAAATAACAAATTTTCAAAAAAAATAAGCTTTTAAGGAAACCCAAAATATTTCTGGAATATAAATATAAATATTTTTAATATAAAATCTGGAAAATCATTAGAAAAATTAAAAGGGATAATGCAAAAGCACTTCATGTTTTCTTAATCTATTTTTTTACGTTCTTTCATCTGTAGTCACATTTATAATTTACCTATTTAGACAAATTTAAAGAAAAAGGTTAAGAGAAAGCTTAAAACCACCCCAACCTAAAATAAAGTGCCTTGAGCTTTAAGTTGAATAAAAATTTTCAGACTGCACAAATAACTTTGAAGTTTCTCCAAAGAATTATTCCTTGTGACCAAAACAGAATTTCTGATCCTTCTACATTGCCGTATTCTGAGAACCCGTGCTCTGGCATTCTGTTGTCTGAACCTGTTCTCCAGACATATTATTTACTCATATCAGCAAATGACCTGATTTAGCTTATTTCAATGCGAAAGGGAGTTCCATTCACACTGAGATTCTCCCATGCACTGAACACTCATCTTCTAAAAAAATCAATTGGGACTCTATCCAAAGTTATTTCTGGGGTTTTTTTGGATATTCCTGTAATATTCCTCCAGTTTGACAACATAAAACCCTTATACTTATCACTTCTGGTAATTTCTGTTGTTCCATACTGAATAATATTTTGTGAGTTTTAGAAAAAATGTATTTGTGCTAAAAATAGAGATGACCTGAAAAGCCAGGCAAAGGAAGATACAAAGCTTTCTGTGAAATATGTAAGTAAAAGTTAATTTTTTTTTTTTTTTTTTTGTATAGTGAATGTAAACTATCCTAAGTTTAGGATATAAATTGTATAAATATCTCTTTCCATTACTCTCTGTGTCTTTTATGTATGTAATTACATACTATCTCTTGTAATTTTCACAACAGTGAGAAAAGTTACATAGCAGTCTGTTACACTTAAGATGCCCTCTGAAAGTTAAAGGAAGACATCTTCAGATTTTATGAATAGATCAATTTTTGCCAATTTATCTTAATCTACTTCACCATAAATCAACAGAACTTTGATGCCTAAAAATAAAATCTTGCCTGTAGAAATCTATGAGATAGTTTAGTGTTCAATTTTCTCTGTGTAACATGTCGCTTTTGCCATCTCTGAGGAGAAAAATGAGTAATCTCTGGTGTATAGTTATTTTTAACTAACCATTCAAACAGACCTTTTAGCTAAACACCCAATTGTGCCCAATTTTTAGTTAATTTATGCAGGTTTTATGAACTGGAGCACAACAGTCTCAATGAACACTCAGACCCCATTTGCCATCCATCTAGATTAATTTTTTCATTGCAATAATTGACCTTTTATTTCCATACAGACCAAATGAGTCTCTAAGGATCTCCACACTTATATCAACTAACAACTGGGAAATAATTTTAAAGTAACCAATAGGTTTTTTTTCATACTGATGTCTTATCTCAGTTGACTGGAAATTCAACAGTGATATGGTGTGAAGATAGTGTATATAATAATTTACTGCCTAAATAACAATTGTTTGAAAGCTGAAATTCCACAGTGGATATGCCATCTAGTTAGTTTAGGTCTCCTTTTCTAAGTACAATTTATCATGTACTGGACATCATAGACCCCATCAAGATACTTGTTTACTTTCTACAGTAATTTCTATAATTTACTTCTAAAAATATTTATTTTCTTTATTTCCCTAAACAATAAAATACTACTTATCTTACAATGATTTTCTGCAATATAATAGTGTTCGTCCTTGTTTTCATGTCTTCATTTATTTCAGTGAGAAAATTTTTAGCTTTTCTGCTGGAGGCTTTCAATGCCAATTGCAAAACAAGATAGCAGAAAATTCATAGATTTGGCACACGTATTTGAAGGCCAAATTTAGTTTATAGTGAAATTATGTGAAGAATACAGACGAATGTACAATAAAACAATCAGGAACATATATACAGGATTTTTTAGTATACAGTATCACAGGCATGATGAACTTCACAACTATCAAGATTGGGACCCTTCTTTTGTGAAGAAAAATAAATGGAAATGGAAGACAGTAAACTTGGGAAATTTTCCTATATTTTAGTATAGCTGCAACTTTAATTACCATAAGCTTACATGCAACTAAAAACAAGAATAAAAATAAGTACACAAACAGATAGAGTACAAGTCTGAAAACTTTCTGTGAGAGAAATAGCTTCAAGTTTACACTCCAAATCTTCTTGATTTTGTGCCTTTTTATTGCAGACCAACACTCAACACTGATACAATCCCATCACTCTCCAAAATATATATGAGAAGCAAAAAGTATGATAATACAAAACTGACATTGCTATGGAATTTCTTTACCATATAGTTTTGGACCACAACAGGTATCTTATATCAAGTCATTTGCTTTTTAATCATAAATATTTTTTACACTTTTAATGGGAGGAGGTCAATCAACAAATATTGTTTGAAACTACACTGTTAAAGCAATGAGATTTCATTCTATCTCCCTCTCCTCTGGCATCTCCACCAAGAATTTGCTTGGAGAAGTTAGAAGTTTCAAGGGGACAACCCCAAACCATTGACATTTTAGTTGTTATTCATAATGGGAAATAAGCATGTTTCTTATATATGGCCTTTACAAACTGAAAAAAAAAAAATACAATAAATATCACTGAATTCCTTGCATATGAATAAAGGCTTTATTTTACAGACATAGCAGTTTATTGTCTGTGTCCCGATACAATTCAGAAGCTGCTACACTATCCTGACTCTAATGTGACTCAGCTTGTTCTTTAACTTCACATACGCATAAGAGTTTAAATTGTATAGTTCAGATTAATGGTTGGGGTAGCAATAAAATGTTCTCAAATGTTTTCATCCAACAAAACTTTCTAATTTTGTTATTCTGAAATATAACATCAATAGCATCCTAAGGATTCTGTATTTTTTATTTTATCCAACTGCCTCTAGTTTTTTATCTCGCAGAAAACTATGACTGTAAACTGGACTAATGTCTTACCTTTTAGTGCATGAGCTAGAGAAACTTTTATTCTGTTGCAAAGAATGGAACTAGGCTGGAGATCTGAACAGAAACACTGCAAGCTGTTTTAATATGCTGTAGGATAGAGAGACAGAAAAGATAAAGAAACATGTTTTTTACCTTCCTGACCTCTCTGCACTTTCCTAAATATATGTAAGTGACAATTTTAGATAGAAACAACTTCCCCATCGCTTAAAGGTCCCTCACATCACAATGCATCTTCACACCTTTCTCAGTCAGAATGCTGACTTTACAGACTGCCCTATGACCTCTGTCTATATTTTTATGCTCTAGTGAAACTCAGCCTATTCTAGCCTGAAACAGATTGAAACTTCTATGAAGCCACATCCAGATTTATATAGAAAATAGGTTTCCAGTGTAGCGTTTCCAGTTGATTTTCTCTTAAATTCATGGAGTAGATGGAAAAAAATTTGTAAGTTTCTGAGCAAGAATCCATACTAGATGAGTAAAGGAAAAGTATGGGCAGACATCAGCATTACTAAGAAAAGCAGTACCTTAAATATATAAAGATATATGGAAAAGGGAAACAACTCTTTGATTGCAGGAAAGTCAGTATTAAATATTATCCACTACTAGTATGAAAAATTTTAAATAAGTATTTGTTAAACAAAAGAGTTGGCATGTATGTATAAAGATTTCAATTACTAATTTTAAAAGACAGGTGACAAATTCTTCGCAGGAACATTCTGCCATTTCTATGAGCATAAGGGCCATTGAAAGAAATTTTGTAATTGTTGCCATTTCCTGTCGGTCTTCAAAACATTGTCACATATATTGTTACTCAGCTACTTGTGTTATGAAATTTTGATATGTAACACTATACAGAAATTAGTATTTCTATATACTGTATAACATACTTAGAAATAACTTCTATCTTTCATAAATCTGCTACTTTTCTTCCAAGACTGAAGGATATTTCTTATAGCTGATTAGCCCAGTTTTGTTCAATTACTATACATTTGATAGAAAAAGGAAATAGAAATTTCAGGTGAATACAAGTTCCTTGCAAATCCCACATGCAATATATCTAGATTGTGCAAATCACCTGGGAAGACATAGTAAAATATTTTCTATTTACAGCAAAGATGGAAAATTTCAGGATTTGAATCTGACTTTCATATGCTAAATATACCAGCAAATTTTCAACAGCATTAACAGTCCCCGAGTGCTCTGCACGAGATAAAAATGTGTAATGCAATCTTCTTGGATATATCTGTCATAACCCTTGGTATTTCTATCTGCATTGCACCTGTAAATTGACTTATTACCCTGTCTCACTGAGTCTAATCATTGTGCCTGATACCATGTAATCTGTGCCACTCCAGACACAAATAGCAGCTGTTACAATTCCAAAAGCCCAACAGTTGCAGCTCAAGAAGGAAATCAAATTTTATAACCTTTACCTTGGTCCATATCTTGCTCCCATACCACCTCTATGCTGCTGACTACTTATTAGTGTCATGATAAAAAAAGTATGCAAATGAAAATATCTATATATTCAATATGTGTCACTCCTAGTTCCAACCACGGCTCACCCACAGGCTTCCACACAGAGCAAAGACTCCTCTTGGCAAGGAACTTTTCATCTTCCAGTGCTGCTTATACTATCTCTGCCTGAGGGTATGACATCATCAGCAGCAAACTGTCTGGAGAAAAGGAGATGCTCTCTGGTATAACTGGAATTCTACAGTACTGGAGTTGGGCAGGAATAAACTTTGTTCAACCAAATGAAAATTACATTCTGGTCACAAGATTAGGGCAGAGAAATCATCTTTGTCTATCTATCTATCTATTAACTTCTCACTAAAACAGTAAGAAAAATTACAGATCAGCATCAGTTCCCTCTATGTACGTATGTATGTATATATGTATGTATGTATGTATGTATGTATGTATGTATGTATGTATGTATCTATCTATCTATCTATCTATCTATCTATCTACCTATCTGTCTAAATTTATCCAAATTTACCCTGGAGTAGCCTAATGATCCAAATACCCTCAGTCAGGCAAAAAAGTTTTAGCTAGCCTTTCAGCTTCATATGCCCTTGTAGCCAGGCCCATAAGTGAGTTCCTAATGAATTACTTAATACATGTCATAAATAAAAGAGTATCTATTTCATACCATGATCAAAATCTATTCAATATTTCATATAACTCCTCTTTAATTTGCTGTGGTCCAGATTCAGCTAGTCTAATTCAAATTGATGGATTTCAAAGGCTGACCCTATTTTTACTTTATTTTGAGAATAGTTGTAGCTAAAATTTATTCTGAAATAGAATCATAGCTTATATGAATTCTATAGCTGGTAGTTTCCTAATATGCATTTTATTTTCTTGCTTTTCTTACTGAAATAGATATACAGACTGTGATCCTTCTATTATCTTTTTTTCTTTTCCTCTCAAAAATTATACTGTTAAAATAGAAAGCATGCATAACTGTGAAGTCTTAGAAACTTAATTCCTGTTTCTTTGAAAACTTCTCAAGCAATCAATCATATTTGTGATACAGCAGAGAAATTCACCACTGATACCCAAACATCTTAACACTCTTAAGGTGTTAATCAAATGTGATATTTATCTATACAGCCACAAGTGTGTGTGTTACATTACTGGCCTACACAAGTGACCATAAAACTCTTCTGAAGGCCTTCTTAAGTTTCATAGCTTTCAGATGCAAAACGAAAATATTATCATTAGAATTACTATGGTATATTTATTCTTTTATTAGTAGGGTGTCAAAGTGTTTTAAATTAAATAAACATATGCACAGGAAGATCCACTGAACTGGTTTAATCAGGAATATACAGAAAACAATCACGAGCTGAGAAAGATCACAGTTAAATCATGTGTGTACAGTCCTATGCAATTATGCAATGTCATACTTAGAAAAGAGAACAGAATACACAAAGTCAAATCTTTTTAACTGTAAATGGCTTACCTCATGAAAATGAAAACTCAACAGTTTAAAATTGTGAAAATTGAATCCAGTTGATGCCAATTTGTTAAAACAGTGTGTTAGAGGGCAATTGAAAGAAATGGACTTTCTTGAAAAATGGTTTTGCCAAAACCACTGCAAATGGATTTGTTCAGAAAACGCAAGCCATTATTAGCATGGGTGAGGATAATTTGGAGGTGAATGACCACTAACATGGGTATTGATCTTAGTTGAAAGCATTTTCATTATTCTCTGGAGTTTCACTTACTGACATAGAGGTTTTCAAAAGTCAAATATAATTACCGTGTCTAACTGCCACATGCAGTCAAAAAGGGAGAGAAACAATCTCCAAAAGTTTTTGACTTTCTTGAAGAATATGGCCCATTTCTACCCAAAAATCAGTGCAATGCACCCAAGAATTAGGCTACTTATATAGACTTGAAGCTAGTATGCCTAATAATCAAAGAAATCTCTTTAATGTATGGATCACATGTAATGGGAACTAAGCGAGTACTTACAGTACGTTCATGAAAGAAAAACCTTGTTCTATTCCTGTCAGTTACCAGCTGCTTTGTGCCCTAAAGCTTGATGTTTTATTCCTATTATCTTAATTTTTCTGTGGGAAAAAAAAATACCTGTCCATCTATATTTATGTTAACCATTTTGGCTGAAATTTTCCCAAGAGCCTAAGGGAGTTGAATTCAATCAGACACAGGTGTCTAAAGCTTTTAAATCCTATTGGAAACACTATTTTAAAATGTCTAATCTTTTTGTTCGATAGAACCCTTACTGGTATCCTTTGGCAAGAATTTTTCATAGTTTCCTTCCTTCATCATCTTCCTCAAAATATGATAACACAAATATGTATTTATACTATACATATATATTAAATTCTGGGGAAAGGGAGAGATGAAAACGTTTCTACGGCACACAAAAGAAAAAATAAAGAAATTTGGTAGCAGATATTTGCTGTTTATATTTGTATCTAATGGACAGTGTTTCCCTTATTAAGCCAAGAAAAAGAAAATGCTAAGAAAATACTGTAAAGGTAAAATGATCTATGTTCTGTTCCTCTTATTAAGTTTAGAGATACAAAGTTACCATGGCGACCTCTACTTTTGCATAAAGTGTGATGGATTTGGATGTAACAGAAAGTAGATGACAACAGCCAGAGCAATTGTCAGGTATTCAGGTGAGGCAGTCTCATTTAGAAAGGGTTGCTGTATATAGCACAGATACATACTTCATTCCTCCTGACAAGAACTGCTGACAGGAACAACCCATCCTTCCACTGACAAACTGGAACAGAGAGCTGTTTCCCAGCCTTAGAGCTGATATGACAGTGTGCCTTTTTAATAAGAGCATAAAGAACACGCAAAATTTAAGAGGTTTCACATGGACAAGTACATCCATATACAGGCATAAAGACTTTCCAACTCAGGAGCACACTGGCACTCTTCAAATTGGCATGCCAAATTAGTTTCTTTTTTGACCTTGTTCGTTCCTAGTAGTTGGGTATTAGACAAGAATCCCGTGCCACCTTGACAAGGGCTTTTGTTTCTATTATACTGTTATTCAATCCTATACAAGGGATGGATGAGAATGGGGCATGTCTGAATAAGCAGAGGGAAATCACCCTAATGAAATATCTTCAATGTATCATTGCAATACACCGTGGATGAAATGACTTCTCCATTCTGCATTAACTGATGTGACCGCTTCATCTCACCCACTTTTCATAGCTGCCATCACTCAGAAAGGCTGGTATTTACAGCTCTCATAGAAGGAATATTTATTTGACAAACTGTGTTAGAAGTATGAAACCTAACAGTAACAAAGCAGAGCCGTAAGAATGTGCACATCAGTAAAATACAGCCCTGGGATCCTTAAAGATAAGATTCCAACTTATCTTTACGCTCAGATTTATTTATTTCTGTTGTACATTTCCTTAGATCAAGTCAGCTCTCTGCTGCATCTTATTAACAATCTGATTATATTTAGGCTTATTAGCAAGCCTATTATAATTAGTCAGGTAGTCTAATTGGAATAATTCTTAATCTCCCAAAGATTTTTTGGTCACCCTAATAGTGAGGGTTATTTTGAGTCACATATTATAAGTATAGGACTATAAACAAGCTTGTGAGGGTTTTTTGGGTTATGTTTATCTTGGTTTTTTCTTTAAAATTATGTTTGTTTACATGCAAATCATTCTACAAACACATTATGTTTCCTGTGATCTAAGTCTAGCTTTCCCTGTGTGTTTGCAGTCTGTTTTTCAATATGCTGTCCCTGTTTGTACATTTCCATCTTTGTTGACAATTAACTTTGTTGTCAACAAAGTAGAATAGTTCTTTTGAAGTAAATTTTTTACAAATCTCAGTTAAACCCCAAATAATCATTCATGGCTTGTCAACAGTGTACGTGATTCAGAAGAAGAAAATTATTTGAAAATTATTCTGGAAAAAAAAATAAAATGGTGCACAAATGGGTTTTAAATAGAAGGCAACAGTGATTTTAGGGATTATTGTGCAATTTATGAATAGGTAGAAATAATAAGAAAAGATTTTTTAGATTATTTATGTGTATAGCCATTTTATTATAATTTAGATCTCACCAGAGTCTTGTGAGGCATCTCTGAGGTAGGCTGTCTCCAGGCAATGCTGGACACCCCAGCCAAAAACAGACAAGGAAGTCGTTAGTTAAATCCACAGCCAATGTAATTGGATGGCTCCATTGACTTTGATGAGACTTCACCCTTCACATTGACAAAACTTACAGTGCACTTGAGAAGAGTCAATCATCTCTGGATAAGAAGGAATACAATATTCAGTTCTTGTGTATGGTCACCCTGTCCTTATCAGGAACAGTTTGATCGACAGTATAAAGCAAGAAAGAAGTCAATAGATCCTTGCAGGTAAGGATCTATGTTTTAAATTTATTCCAAGTACAAGGACTTTTGGTGTAGGTTTTTTGAAGATCCTTAAAATATTCTATACCAGGAAATCCACTATCTCTGTGAAAAGAAGATGATAAGGATGATAGGAAAGATAGAAGATGAACGATAGAAGATGATAAGGAAAACCATTTCAAACATTTTCTTAGGAATTCTGTAGAATTGCTATTCATGGGAGACATGACATAAGGATATTGTGGACATTAACATTGCTCAGGCATACTGTTCATCCAACTAGTTGTAATTACAGGCAGAAGCATTCCACTTTGCATCTCCTACCAACTGGGAAAAGAATGCTTGGCACCAGGGAGTAAGTTTTATTTGTTCTCCTTTTTTCATTATGCACTATTTTCTTTTTATTATATTTTATTCAGTGCAAGAAGAGAAATTAATGCATCCCATGAATTTGTTACTCCACTTTCTTTTTTTTTCCCGTAAGAAAAAGGGTGCTGCTTCTAGGCCAGTATTTTTATGTTCTGAACTTGAATTGATCCTTGTCTACTTTACACTCACATGTCTCAGGGCTGTGAAAAACTGTGTGGGTAAGTAATTGTAGCTTATGTTTAAATGGTAGGAGAGTTCTTTTAGTGCATTCATTAGGAAATTTCTTGGATATAAGCATCTCACCATTTTACTGGATAAAGCCTTCCTTAAAATTGCTCTTTTTTCAGATGAGGTTACTGTTAAAAATCATATGTGAAAGCTTTTAACATCTCTCTGATGTTAATTTGTATCTAGTATCCTGATGAGTTAGAAATACTTACACAGAATACTCAAGATTGTAGAATTATTCATCTAACAATGACTTGACATGTAAATAAGGCAGCCCACTAGGAGGAATTCTAGTCCTGATTCATTGACAATAATTATTATTACTAGTTAAACCTAATTTTTAAAACTTATATCCATTCAATTGAAAAAAGACTTAATTGATATCACAATAACTATAAATCTGCAATGGAGGCATAAACGCCCTCATCTGAACTTCCCTTTTAAGTGAGAAAGTAGAAGCCAATAACTCTGTCAGTACTAGATAAACTATTGCAGAAGGTGCAGTTACAGGACTGAATTGGAGAGAAAATGCAGTTATGAGTAGATTCAGTTTTGATACCTGCTGTTATGGCAGTGCTCTTCAAGAATTTGTTGTTGGCTGCCTAGTACAAAAATCACTAAGGATTTAGATTCTGTCCTGTTCTTCAGGCTACTGTGGAGTTATGGAAAGGAAATGAAGATGCTCTAATTGCTAAAAAGATGTCCCACCGGAATTAAAAAAGGCTAGTTAGAACCTGAAAACTAAATAGCAATATCATTCTTAGTTAATGATAGCCAGTATGCAAGTATATTGTAGAAAAATTAACTAATATTCGTGAGGATTGGAACACCTTGTTATGCAACCATTTTGGAAGCATCTATTTCTCAATTTTGTGCCTTCAATTTCTTGAAAATTAATCTGTTTCCCAAGCTATGTATTCTATGAAAGTTATGTCATGCTCTACATCAGCCATACACCATAAAATTGTATTACAATAGTGAAAAAGTCAAAAATCAGATACTGATTATAGGTGAGCACCAGTAAATTACTACAATTCACATACACTTTTTTTTTTAATATATTATTACAAAGTCCTTTAATATTCACACAACCCCTTCCTAGTAAGTTAGGTTTGGAGAGCTATTACAGCCCAATAATAAGAGATTACCAGAGGATAATTTACTCTTCTCCCTCTGACTTCTTGCTTGTCTTCCTGCTGAAAACAGACAGAGTAACAACCTCAAAACCAATACACAGCACAGAAATGTAAAATTTACAAACCTTAAATCTGAGGGATTAAAAGTAAGCAATAGTGAAAGAGACAAATATTTAAAATTCACCTGAGAAGAAATTTTGCTTTGATATTGCTGATTTCTCAAGCATTTAGAAATTATTCCTTAATTAAAATGTAAATTGATGTTTCTGGGGTTTTTAATGTCTATATTGAATTAAATTGGAATCTAAACAGGGTTTTAAAAGGTGAAATTTGACTTTCTAGTAGGAAGATCATATTTGCTAATATTTTAGCTTTAACTAGAAATTAATATTGGCATTTGCTTAAAGGCAGATCTGTCCATTTTAAGTTTATTGATTTCAGCTTAGCATGGATTTGCTTTCACATGACCTGAAAGAACCACCAGAGGACAAAACCATAGTATAGCAGGGTATGACACGCACCACTGTATCTGGATAATTCAGCATAGAAGGCTTCTAATTCACACAAAAAAATACTTGAGTACTGATTAAATAGTACAAGAAAAGCAAAAACATACACAAAAAACACATAACCAAAAAATGTTCTTTAAGCTTTTTCTTTTCCATCAACTACCTGGAGAATTTGCTTGGTTTTCAAAGTTAACATTACTTCTTTTATTTATAGTTATTTCAATTCTTTTTCTTTGGAATGAAATTAAATCTATAGATTTCTGCAAAGAACCTTTATTTACAATTATATGCATTGCTGTTTGTTTTCTCATAGTAATTATGAGGTAAATACATTTAGATGATGGAAGCATTATGGATAGTGTTTTGATGATACTTTAACAGGAAATGAGGAGTCTGGGACAAAAAATTACCCTGTCTTTATTTTAGTCTTTGGTTTTATCAGCTTCTCAAAAGAACTTTCATGCAAAATAACCCTTAACTGTTCAGCATTAAAAATTTCCCAGAGTGTGTGAGGAGTTTGAGTTACAGTAATGGACACAGTTGTGAATTCTTATAAATCAGTACATAGAGTTCAAATCAGAAAAAAAACAACAGTGTTTACTTCTATCATCATAGAAAGTTATTGTTTCCCAAGCTTCAGGGGCATTCAATACTTAAGAAGTATTTGACTGAAAATTTCGTTAACCAGTTGTTATTCATCAAATCTAGGCTATAACCAAAATACACATACAAAGAAACTCATTCCTATGAGTCATAATATATTTTTGCAAGACACAACAAAAGAGAATGTTTTAAGTTATGTTTGTCTTTCTTCATAGCAGTTAACATGTATGCTGTTTCACAGGAAGCAACATCACACCTGGTCAATTTTCAACAGATGTAATCTCTTAGTGAAATTAGGATTATTTTTAGTAGACTAAAGGCTGAATTGAAACATTGCATGGGCACATGCCTATGTTTTTAATATGCCTGTGCAGTGCAATTGCATCAATATTTACTCATGCTGACTAGTGCATTTGTTGACAATTTGACTTAACTTGCTCATGTAGTGAGAACTGAAATCTTCAAGCAGTAGCTGTGTTTTGAATATCCACCCAAAAAAACCCAAACAAACCAAACCCAAAC
>VWZU01007622.1:2847373-2891236 GCA_013397095.1 Sterrhoptilus dennistouni | reverse complement strand
GAAAGACCACCTGCTCTCTTGTTAAACCATTCACAGGAGGAAGAAGGCAGCCAGTCAGGAGTAACACATTTTTCATCTGTTGATCTTTTTGACTAAGTGAGTGGGGATACAGCTGCAGAAATGGAGGAAAATAAAACTTCTAAACTAAGAGGTTAATTGAAAAATAAGCTTTTTCCTCTAAAAGTTTATTCTTCTCCATACCTGATTGTCCTTGACGGCGCAATATTGTTTTCCTATCATCTTTGCCTCAGTATAAGAGAAGACACAGCAATGGCGATTTCCACTTAATTTTCTGGTTTTACTGTTCCGATGTCAGGTTTGGCTTTTGTTGCAAAACAGACATATATTTTACACAGTCATGTCCATTCCCCAAGCCCTGAGCAGAAGGTTTTATGATGGACCTTCCTGCAAAGAAGAACTCTTCTCAAAATTCTCCGCTTCTCAGGGCTTTTGTATCCCATAATTCTTTCCCTTGAATCCCATGAGATATGTGCAAAGGTTCCAGCTCCAATGGTGATTACCATAGTCTTTCTAGAAGGTTGGCTGTTCCTGTTGTGTCAAGGGGCAACTCCTCTTAGTGAAAGTTTGGAAGAAAATGCAAAGATGCTTGAGGAGATGAGGGAAAGCAATACATTTATTTTACATGTTAAACTTGACTAAAAATATGGCTGTTCTCTGAAAGAAATTTAAGTGTAGTAAAAAGTCATCCAAGACTGAATTGAAAACATTATCCATTATTACATCCTTTATATTCATATGAATTAATTATTTTCAGCTTGATCTGTGAGCTAATTCCAGAATCAAATCACTAGGGAAATATGAAGTTAATGTGTACATGTTAATAGACATATTTAATCAATTACTTGGTGAGTGTTTTATTACAAGTATAAGCTTGAAAACAAAATGTTCTACAGGACCAAGCTGTTCTGAACTAACACTTTAAAAAGTGATGCAAATGTAAATCTGTCTGCCTTTGGCTAGCAATACTTTTTTCCCTTTTTTTCTATTTTGTTCTACTTTTTATAAACCAAGAAATGAAATTTCAATTGAGAAGTGCTTCATCAAGCATGAGTTATTTGGAAAGTCTTTTCAGTAATATAAGGCAATATAAAGATAATCTACTATACAGCAAGAAGATATAACTTTTAAGAAAACCTGCTGTGCAGCTAAACCCAGAAAATTTTTCTTAGTTCTTTTGGGTTTACAGATTTTTTTAATATATATTTCTCAGCTACCTTTGGAAAATGCTTAATAAAGTATATACTATGTAGGACTAGGGAATACGAAATTAGCCTATGTTCTTTCATTTTGTCACCTTATCTATTTATGCCAGAAGTAGTATTCTCAGCATAGTCAGGAGCTTTTCATGCAATATTTCTTCAAGTTAACCATTGCATATCTGTGAACTTTTTCTAGATTGCTAGGTGGACAGCCCTAACAGTTTCCATAAGCTGTCTGTTTGCAATTTAAAAACAATTTTTATTGCCAAAATAAAACTGATACTCCACTACTGTTAATACCATACCTGCTGACATCACAATTGCCTGTACTATGACTATTATACACTTGACACATCAGCGAGATTAAATTACATTTCTATCAACAGCACTGATAGAAGTTTGTCAGAATGTTGCATTTTTATAGCACAATATGATTTAACATTATTATTACCCCTACAGAGATTTTGTTGGCCACATTGAACTACTCTCAATATGTTATCTAATGCTAAAAACTAAAAAGCTGAAAAAAACCCCACCAAATAAAGAACACAAAAAAAAGTATGTCAGAGGTGAACCACATATAACAGACTGCTATACATATCTGCAAATTTGCAGTTGACACCAAACTGTGTGAGTGTTGAGCAGCTGGATGGTAGGCAGACTCTGCAGTGGGTTCTGGGCAGGCTGGATAGATGGGCCAAATCCAATCATATGAGATTTAACAATACTAAGTGCTGAGTCCTGCATTTTGGCCACAATAACCCCCTGCAACATTACAGGCTGGGGATGGTGTGGCTGGACAGGGCCCAGGCAGAAAGGGACCTGGGGGTTCTGGTGACAGCAGCTGAACACGAGCCAGCTGTGTGCCCTGGAGGCCAAGAAGGCCAATGGCATCCTGGCCTGGATCAGGAATAGTGTGGCCAGCAGGAGAAGGGAGGTCATTCTTCCCCTGCACTCAGCACTGGAGAGGCCACACCTCAAGTTCTGTGTCCAGTTCTTGCCCCTGAGTTTAGGAAGGACGTTGAGACACTTGAGCACGTCCAGAGGAGACAAGGCTGGTGAGGGGCTTGGAACACAAACACTGTGAGGAATGGCTGAGGGAGCTGGGGTTGTTTAGCCTGGAGAAAAGGAGACTCAGAGGTGACCCTATCACTCTACAACTCCCTGAAAGGAGGGTGTAGCCAGGTGAGGGTCAGTCTCTTCTCCCAGGCAACCAGGGACAAGACAAGAGGACAGAGCCTTAAGCTGTGCCAGGGGAGCTTTAGGTTGAATGTCAGGAAGAAGTTTTTCACAGAAAGGATTATTGGGCACTGGAATGGTCTGCCCAGGGAGGTGGTGGAATCATCATCCCTGGAGGTGTTTAAGAAAAGACTGGATGCAGCAATCAGTGCCACGTGGTCCTCTTGACAAGGTGGTGTTGGTTCATGGGTTGGACTCACTGATCTCAAAGGTCTTTTCAAACTTTACTTATTCTGTGATTCTGTAAAATTTTGGAGAAATCTAAAAGAGATTTCTCAATATGTTTATCAAATTTGTCGATTTTTTTAATATTGCAAGCTCAAAAGGACAAAAACAGGTAGAACTTCAATTTTTGCACGTACGTCAATGTAAGATTTCTCTTAACAACATTAAGGCCCAGATCTTACAGTAAAGACAGCTGCTTTTACTATTTTAATTTTTGAATTGCCATTTCTTCTCACTCTTTTTTGCTTTCTATTCTGAAATAACATGCAGTGGTTCACCGCGGGGTTGCCTGGCATTTCTTCACTAACAACTCTACCTTATTCATATAAAGGTAACATTTTTGTTAATTTGCATGGGGGTTTTGTTCTGTGTTTACAAATTACTGTGGTTTAACAGGGATAGACAGCTCAGCCCCATATAGATGCTAGCTCACTCCATTCATGGGATGGAGAAGAGATTGTAAAGGTAAAAGTAAGAAAACTGGTGGATTGAGACTAAGACAGCTTCCATGTATGGAAGCAAATGCAAGGAATTCATTCACCTCTTCCTGCTGACATGCAATTGTTCAGCCATCCCCAGGAAAGCCAGGCTCCATCACATGTCATAGTGACTTGGGAAGAGAAATGCCATCACTCCAAATATCCTCCCCTTTCTCCTTCTTTTTCACAGCTTTTATTGCTATATGGTATGGAATGTCCCTCTGGTTGCAGTCAGCTGTCCTGGCTGTGTCCCCTCCTTGTGCGCCTCCATCTTCCTCGCTGGAAGGTCAGTCTGAGAATCACAAAAGTCCATGACTCTGCGTAAACACTGACAGGCAATAATTAAAATGTCCTTACTTTATCAACATTATTCTCATTACAAAAGCAAAGCACAACACCATAAGAGCTACAATGAAAAAAAAAAATTCTATCCCAGCCAAAATCAGTAGGCAAGTGCAGTCATATTTAAAATGCCACACGAAAAAATGCAGTGCATTTCCCTTTTGCTGTCAGTTCAACAGCAGATATCAAAGTAAATGTGATAGTTTTTTGTGGGCAAGCATAGTGTATGATGCTGGATTGAGGATGTGTCCATTTAGTACATGTTGGCCCACCTTCTTAACATTTCATGAAAACTCACATATCTTTAGAGTTTCATCTTTTAATAATTCTCCACAGTACTTTATTCACCCAGAAACTAAAACAGTCTCTCTTAGAGACAATACTGACCCTCTTCCAAGCCCCAAGATAAATGATTATTTTAAACTTTTCTTTCTAATTCTGGCACTAGATGGCAGTAAAAGCGCAATTCTGAACACTTCATCCAACACGGATAAATATACAGAGAAATCTGAGGCAGGAGAAAGGCTATCACTGTAAGTCAGCTTGCCTTCAAAGGTTAGCTAGAAGCAGGATATGGAATATCGTGCAAAATCACTAGAATATATATATATATATATGTATATAAAAATATAATCCAGGAGCTATAAAAATAGCGTTAAAGAGGGCAGAGTAATGGGGAGCTTTAAGTAATTTGAAAAACTAGGAAAAACTGACTTCATATGGTTTGCTAAAATCTGCCAAAGCAGCAGATCAGTGATCTGCAAAACTAAGATATAAAGGCAAGTGTCCTACCAGTGCGCCAAAAATATGATTCATCTTCATGGAAAGCTCTAACAAAGGAGGAGGAGAAAAGCAATCTGCACAAAATTTTTTTATTCTTTACTAAATTGAATTTTATTAAATCTCTGAAATTAATGAAGTTGTATTTCTTTGCTTTTAAAGTCACTGAGACCGTAAGAATGCATGCTAAAAAGAGAGACAAATTTTCTGCCTTCCTTTGCTTTGAGATTGAAAAATTATATGCCCTCCAGCAGAATGGATATCCTGTGGTATCATTTTGACAGTACCCACTCACAAGGTCTAGGTTCTTGCTGCAGTGCTGTAATAGTTGAATCCTTGTTATAGTCCTACCTTTGTAAACATCTGCATCTGTAATAGACAGAGAGGAAAAAACCTAAAGTTAGAATTATCCAGAAAAATTATGTTTAAGATCTTATTATGAGGACATTTTCAAAGTGTTTATTGGCTGTATTTCAAAGAAATCTCTAGTAGTGACATACAATTCAAGTAAGCTTAAGCTGAAGGTTTAATGGCTTTCATGTGGTTGCACATTAAATCAACAGAGTGAATTGGATTTAAAGCTGCAAACTAAAACTGATTCAGGCTTTTGTAACAGTTTTACAAACTTTTTTTTTTTTTTTTTTTTTTTTTTTTTTTTTTTTTTTTTTAGTCACCTAAGTGGCTGGATTCTATTCTGGGTTATTTAGAAAGGGAAGAACATTTTCCACTCTCAACCTTATTCAAGATACACAATATCTCATAGAAGACATTCCCAAGAGTTTATTAGTTTGGGATGCAAATAAAATCCATCTTTCTTAGAGGCTGAAGGTATGAAGAACTTCTTGATATCATGCTGACTGTAAAAAATAAAGCTATAGATAAAAATCAGAAAGCTGAAAATTAAATCCTCAGAGGAGAGTTTGAGTTTATTTTTTGTTCTGTAAATCTTATTGTCTTAGAAACTTCTCTTAAAATAAACACCACTTTTTATTGCTTCAGTTAAAAATATTCTTTCTTTGAATATAATGTCAACCTTTTGTTTGAATATATTCACACTCTGTAACAATACATGGCTCTGGGTTTCATAGAAGCAAACATGCATATCATAAAGTATAGAAGCTTTCAGATATATAATTATTTAGAGTCTAAACACAAGAAGTGCACTGCATGTTTGTGTCATCTCTTCCAGGAAGACAAGCTCCTTGCTCTACCAGAGATTAGACAATGGAAGCTGCTATCAGCATGCTTTTAATCACCTTTTCCACCTTTGTCTGACACATCATTCCTATATCATGTCATGAAGTAACGCCATAGGAAAGTACTTGTTGCATTTTATACCCAGCCCTCAACACCTATTGTTTCCTTGAGGGAACACCTTAAGTAGCTGAAGAGAAGACCAGCTTTCTTTGTTGCCTATCACCAAATTGATGTATGACCTTTGGATCTTACCGGATACACCCTCACCCCAGTCACAAAAACAACAATATTGGTGAAAATACCTTCTTCCATCATCCTCTAGGCCGGGGAATGGAACCATTCATTTCTAAGAGCAAACTTAAGTGACTCATCCATCACCACCAAATCACTTCTGTGTATTCTGTATGGTGAAAGCTAAGTAGATGTATGTGCCATAGGACTTTTTGGACAAGAAAGGCTTAAAACCCTCAAGTTTATTCTGGGTCTAGAAATTCTTCCTTCTATTTTTTTTATTTTTATTCTTTGTGGTTTAGGGAGGGGCAATGTTCTACAAATACTGTAAAATCAAATAACTCTTGGAAAGGCAGGGGCTTCTCATTTATGCTCTCCTGTTGCTACATAAAAGTCTTCCAAATAGTCTAGTCCAAGAAAATTTTTAAGTAATGTTAAGTTGCAAGCATGTATCCTGAACATTAGGGGTTTTTAAGGCAATGAGTTTATGAACCTATTTTAGCAGTAAAAGCTCATTATAGGTAATAATGAATTTGGTATTTGCTTATTATTATGTCTCCTCCTCTGTGTATAAAATCTAAGCATTACTACCACATATATACACTATTTTGAAAATCCCTCAACACTTAAGTATACTAGTTGGTTTGTTAATTTTCCTTCTACTACCTTCTAGAATTATTAGTAAAAAAAATTCAACTTATCATTTGGGAAACTGGGAATTTTGTCCTTGAAGTAGAGTTTGTTTGCAGAACACTGTCAGCCCTTCTTTTGGTTTCTTCTCCAAGACTGAGTGAAGTAACAAATAGAAATGCTGAGCTTTGACTTTTAGAGCACTGCTGGTAACTTTTGATTATTATATCTAAGCTTCAAATATCCTCCCCATTAGTTTTCTCTTTCTTCTGCTGCTTCTCCTCCTCTGTCTTCTGGTTATTGGTGACATTTTGTTATTTTTTCCAAAGTGCAATGTCCTCCTCTTTTCAGAGCTTTGCCAGGTGTTGTGATCTTTGACTGCATTTGCTGGAGTATAAACATAAAATAAATCTGTAATTAGACAGGGGCACCCTTGCCTTGTGCAGAAGAACCTGGAGGATTTTCATGGCACACTCCCTATGCTGAGATACAATTCCTGTCACAGGAGATCACTCTCCATTAAATGTAGTTTACAAAAGCAAAGTAAATACAGATGACCCAAATGACTGCCATCCTTGTGCGCTCAATAAATTACTGGCTTTACTGACTGGATTAACATAAGCCTTCAAGTACAGGAAAAAAAAAGTCCTTGAATCTCCCTGAAAATCTGGCATTGCAGGGATTTTACATTTGAGCCTAGGAGCCTCTGCAAAAGTTTTTTGTCCTTTATGGAGAGAGAACCTTTTACTCGTTTTAGTGGATGTATAGTCTTATTCTTTCTCACAATGGAAAGATATTCTTGATCTCCAGAAAATTCTGAGTATCACCTGCAGTTTTTACTTTTATTCTTCATTGACATCTCTTCATCCAAGCCACTTCAAGGTCTATATTAACAATTAACCCCTACCTGTAGAGAACTATGTATAGGAATATTAAAGAAAGTGATTTTCTTGACTTTTGTGTGTTTTTCTGTGGCTGTTATTTTGTTGTTGGTTGTGAGTTTTGGGGTTTTTCTTGTCAAGATGTACTCTGGCAGAAAAGGGTTTTACTGACATGCCTTTGGAATTCGGATTTTCTTACTTCAAAATTCTCACGTGTACTTAGCAGAACAGAATGAAAAACTGGTATAATATTTATTTGAATCTCTACATTATTCCAGATAATGCTTCGACAGATCCAGATCTGCCATTATTCTAAGGTTTTCTAGGGTAAGATATTTAGTTGGCTACAGTAGACCAAATGATGGGCATCATATACCTCTGCCTGTGCTATGTCTAGAGCACTCAGGAAGCAATGCATCCAGAATATACAAAAAAATAAGAATAGAATGCAGGCAGTGTGCTCAGATTTTCAAACTTTAGCCTACTTTTAATGTGAGTATAAGGATATATTTTTTTACAGTTTGAAATGCTGAGGTGTAGTCATCAGTACCAATTTTGAAATGCCTCCAGTCTGACTGAGCTGCCAAGGCCAATATGGTCTTTAAGAACATGTAAATATGTAGAAACTGCTATAAGGAATCAAGGTTCTCTCTATTTATTTCATCTTCAATATCAAGATTGAATACATCAGAAAAAGATACTAAAATCTCTATTGAAAAATCTGCCGAAAGGGAAAATTTATTCTGAATTCTTATTAGATATTTCCTAGCTTATATCTGAATGCATGAAGATTTATAGTCCTCACTTTTTAATCCAAGCTAATGTAACTTGACTCCTACTTAAGTCTTGGCCTTGCTTATGCCTTGGAGCAATAAGAGCAATGGGTTTATTTTGCACTAGGTAATTTTTTCCCCCTTCTATTGTTTTCAGATATTTTTGAATAGGAAATGAAAGTGATCCTATGAATCCT
Organism: Sterrhoptilus dennistouni; assembly: GCA_013397095.1. Lineage (NCBI taxonomy): Eukaryota > Metazoa > Chordata > Aves > Passeriformes > Zosteropidae > Sterrhoptilus > Sterrhoptilus dennistouni. Next base: position 2,883,042 of record VWZU01007622.1, on the reverse strand, counting down.
TATTTTTCCTGCTCTGAGACTTCCCCAGGTTTACACTAATCTGGTCACTAGCTAGTTGTACAGTAATATTATTTGTGCAAAAATATAAATTTTATATTTTCACAACTCTCTATAATGAATAATGAAATATTATTTCTCTATAATCTTCATTATTTTTAAGGTGGCTCAATGCTAAAGAAAAGGAGAAGTGGCATTACTATAAAAAGAAGTGTCATCATCTTTTCTCTGTAGGTTCAAAACTCAGAACTAAACCTGGTTCAAAACTCTAAAGACTAAAGGGACTAGTGAGTGTCTCCATAATTAAGACCATGCCCCAGCTCTAATGCAGGCTTATTAGCTAGTCTGTCTTTAACGTTAATTTAAAGACCAGAAATCTGACATTAGAAGCATTATGCTTCCTAAAAAGCTAAGAAAATCTGGGCACAGTGTTCTTAAATTAATACTTACTGACAGATTGAAATGTTGTCATATGCAAGTCCAAGTATATAATTTCTCCCTAATAATTCCAGATATTTTAGAGGTCCTTTAATATTTTCTATAAGAAATCTAGAAAGCTTAAACAATAACTAAAGAATATTTGCTTGTACTTCACTATCTGGAAAATCCACTAGCCACTCTTCCATGAATAATGTGTGTTTATATCACTTTCTGGCTCAAGTTTCAGACAAGGTTCACAAGTCTCCTTTAAAGAAAGATGGGACCATTTCTTTTTAGGACTAATTTAACAAAAAAAAAACCAAAAAAACCCAAAAAAACCACAAAACAAACAAACAAACAAACAACAAAAAAAAAAAACTAGCGACGTACTCCTTCCATGCATATGAATAATATAAACTTCCCCAGTGAACTTCAGTGCTAAGTTCTCTTCTCATTCTCTTCTCATCTCTTTTCCTGGACATCATCACTGTCTTTGACTCTACATGTACCTTGCTTTTAAACTGAGTTCTCTGTTTTCTGATATTTCAAAGAAGACAAATGTCAGTCAAGTGCTGCAGCTGAACATTTTATCTACTGCATGTCAGTAGTTACCAAAGCAATATGTAAATAATTTCATTTTTGTTTCAATGCTGAAAATTTAGGATAGGCTTATGTCACAGCCAAACATAAGAACAATATGTTGTTTCTGAGTATATTCATCTGCTGTTTTTTCTTGAATTGTTGTCTTTTCACTAAAACATCCTTGATTTGTTTCTACAACTGTAGTAAAGAGTGTCTCAATGACTGCAGTAAGACAAATGAAGAATATAATTGATACACAAATCAGTTCAGGATAAAAAAATACTTCCCAGCTTGTAGGGGAAACTTGTACTTTCCATTGCTCAGTATATGATGAGATGTAGCATAAAGAAACTATTAATAAGTATTTAATATTTTATGAACACTATTGCCCCAATGGATCATAAAACCCAGAAAAGTAGCATTGCTCAGTAATCCAAATGCATGTTTAGTATCCTTCAAAACCAGACTTTTATGTGTAATTTTTCCCATTTACTTTTACATGTCTTCAGTTATTCAGTTTGCATGTATACACATGCATGTGCATTTAATTACCAAAGACAGAAAGCCCAACATGGAATGATTTTTGAAAATAATGGGTTTTTCTACCTTTTACCAGAAGCTGTGGCAGGTGGCGCTGTAATTTGCAATACTTTCATTCCCATCTCTGATGGAGTAGATTAATTAGTTCATGTCTGTACAACACTTTGAAAGCAGTCAGTGATATATAATTAGTCCTATGTATTACTAGAAAAGCCTAAAATATGTTCAGCGACTCTGCATCAACAACTTGCCTTATGTCACTCTCTAATTGACCTTGGTCTTCAAAGAATTTTCCTAATATCTAATTTAATTTTCACATTTTATGGATTTTGTTCACAACATGACAATTGGCTGAAAATTTTCACCTATTTGAAAGATATTTTTCAAATGATAAATACCCATATAAAAACTGGCTAACCTTTAGCAGGAGGAACTTAAATAGCAGTTTAAATTGTTTCTGATTATACAAGCATCAAAATAATCTCAAATATAGATTTTAGGCTGTGGACACAGGAGATACTGTATATAACTTATCAAAAATCTAACACTCAGATTATGTTCAAGGTTTACCATGCTTTTAGCAAACTGTTTGCAAGTTAGAGGAGGTTAGCTTCTAATCCCTACTTTGACTTCTTCAATGATTTTTTTTTCATTTCTCAATGTAGTTATTAATCCTCTTTCTACGTAAGTATTTAATCACCCTCACGTTTCTTTTTTTGATAACTTGAGGCATTATTTTTGCAGAAATGTCTTCATGATCCTTACATATATGGCATATACATATGCTAATATGAATGTAAATATTTATATGGTCAAATAGCATTGGATTAAAGAAATGTGACAATTTTTTTTCCTGAAAGTGTGACTGGCATTGAAATAAGAAATCTAAAAAGAAAAGACTCAGATTGACATGCAAGATATAGACGAGGCAAAGACATGGCTTCCATCTTTATTTCCTGTCTTGTCCTTGGTGCAAAGGTGCATAAAAGTGTTCTCCCTTGACACATCTGTGAACACAAAAAAGCAGCAGACAGAATATCCACTGCTCTCTGGTCTATTTTCAGGATACCCAATCCTGAAAGGATCCTGAAGGTATCTTCTTCTGTTTCCAAGGTGAAGAGCTTTTGGGGCCAGCAGGGGAAAGCAGGTAGGCAAGGAGGCCAGAGGTTTTTTTGATGGACACGCAGTCTGACAGTGGAGCTGTCACTTGAGTATTTATTTCCTCCTACTTGTTCACTGCCTGTCTGATTGAAAATCCTCTGCACAAGCTTTTTCTGCCTGTGTAGCCTGATGTTTTCTACAATCCTGTACTCTTTCCTCAGCTTTCCCCCTAGCAATATTTCCTGTCAATCTTTTCTACATTTCTTCAACTAACCACTTCCTGTCAAAGTCTTCATAGGAAATAAAGAGAAAATGAGCCAACAGAAGAATTAGCACATTTTCCCCCATGTGATTAATGTGATTTCTCTTTTTTCTTATTTGTCTTTGCTTTTAGAATAATTTTTTAGTTCTTGTTTCCACAGATTTCTTAATTTGCCACGTTTGCAATCATGCATCCCACAAGGTGGGAGGAATTTCATCACTAGCCTCAGGCAAATTGAAAGTAGAAATGCTAAAGAACTGCAGTGTGGTAGAATCATCAACTGTATAGAAACATGCAGAAACTTTTGATCTAACTACAATTATGAGGTAAAAGTCAGTACTTTGATCTAGGTAAAGTACCACAATCTTCCATGGATTTCTGTACATCCTTCTTCATTTTAATGAACTTCTAAAAGATACTGCATAAAATGGTACAATAATCCTAAGCCTTTTCCCAGTCCCTGACATTACCTACACCAAAGAAAAAAAGATCTATTTTTAGTTCAATTCTGTTAAAGGTTTCTACTGCAAATGCAAGTAGAGTCTCTCATAGTATAGACAATCTGTGTTTCCCAGCAATTAAGCTTCTTACAAGTTGTTGAGGTTGTGGGCAGAGAAAAGATCTAGGTGCTTCCAGCAGAGCAGCTGTTCAAATGTACTGCGTTATTTCTCTAGTGCTTCTGAGATAGAAAGCCAGTGAAGTTGAAACAGATAAATTAATAAATTTATCAAATTTGATGGGGCTTCTCAAAACATAATGAAACTAAAAATGTTACCACAAATTTATACTCTAAATGGGAAAAAATAAGTACAATAACAGATTTGTTTTCTTTTGCTATTTTCAGGAATTACTTGATGTGTGATCTAGTGTTCATGAATGTAAGGAGATGATTTTGCTAAGTTACACCTCCCTAATCTAAGGGATTTCGCTGGTGTAGGTTTTCTCTAGTTTGGGTTTTCTTTTCCACAAAAAAAAAAAAAAATCATTTCAGTGTTTATCCCTTTCTTCTTTTTTGCCCAGTTGCTTTGATTGTGGTGAAGTTTTGATTTATAGTCCCAGAGAATCATCACATCGATTGCAGGAGAGCTGGCTCTCAACCTGACATCTTCCAGGTACTCATTCCTTTCTCTACCTCTCAGTGTTCATCTTGCACTCCAGCATGCTGACACTGTTTCTTTATTGTCTTCTCATTTCAAATATTTGAGGTCACCTGGCAAGACATGTTGAGTACTGTATTGTCTCTGTTTCAGAGAGCTACACAAGTGTCTATCTTTAAACTTAGATATAAACTCCCAGACACTGCAACGTTAGCAGTTCCTTTAACAGAAATTATATTTGCTTAGTTGAAAACAGAGGGTTTCCTTGTAGTCATGATTGTTTGCAAGCTTTTTTCCATGCTCAGTCATATGTCCCCCCCCATTTCCAAATATATATTCAATATGACCTCAAATAGATCAAGTTTCAAAATCACTTTAGTGGAAATATAGTGTTAGAAAAAATATAGTTTCTCATGAAAAAACCCCACAAAAATCATGACATAAGAACTAAAACCAAGCATACTTTGGATAAGAGCTTACTTTGAAATTTCTTCTTCTGAAAATATCTTATGAACAAATGGGGAGGGAGAAGGGGATTATATGCAGATATACATGTATTTAATAGCTGTGGTGAACTGCTACCAGAAGGATTTCAGAGAGCTATGGAAATAAGAGTAACTTCTGGATTTCCCATCAGGGCAGGAATGCTCCCTAGAGTACAGTGTCTGCTGCTGTCCTCAGATAAGTTTTATATTTTTTGTAAGTTTTTTATAAATATCCATGAGAGGCTGTCAGACTGTGCCACTAAGCTTCTACTAATTATGTCTATAAAGTGGCATTTTTCAGACTGTAGCTCAAAAGTTGGAAGAGACCCAGGTGGGCATATTTCTTCCAAGCAGTTCAATGTTTGGAGGTAGAGTCCCCCATGATCGATGAACTTGTCCAACCCATCTCTACTCCCACTTCCCAGGTGGTTTGGCTGTGCCCAGTGGAATGACATATGTCTTCAGACCTTCCAAAAGTTATCCACTCTCAGCAGCTATGACAGGGAAAAGGTGCCATTTTCCATGCTTGCCTGAATGCCTCATCTCAATGTCCATTTGTGTCAGGATTGATGGCTTTGAGAAGAAATGCAAAGATCAAGCTGTTTCAATACTGCTGTGTCACCCAGTTCTCAAACTTTGGCACTGTCCTGAGCAGGGGATGTGTCCTTGGTGAGTGCCTCCACTCAAATAAAAACCAAACAGGAGTATACAGGCCTTAAACATTCGTCCATTATTTACTGCAAACTTCTCTGTAAAGGAAAAGGAACAGAGACAGATTGTCTTAAAAACCTGTCTGAATTCAGCATCTATAAAACTAAAGATGCCTAGGGATCATATAAATGCTAAAATGTTAGATTGTCAGGTAAGACTTTTTTCATTAGTCCTTAGACATTTAACATTCCATATAGGAAACTGTAATTAGAGCAAAGGTAGCCTCTAGTCCCATGGGAAGGTGTTGGCCTTTCCACAATGAATAGCAGTGCCAATCATATTTGTTGCACTTCTTTCTGTTTTCATTAGGGTTTTACTCAATAGAAAAATCACTTTTCCCAGTATGCATTTTGCATCTTGAAATAAATTAAATTAAAATACATGGTAAGTTGTCTGCCTAAAACTTTCGTATGTTAAGGTATATATTCTGCATTGCAGCATGCTGAGATTGTTTAAATATGTTGCTTACCCTGCAATACTGCTAACCAAAAATCTCTTGGGACCTAAGAGCAGGAGAAAGGGCTAATTACATACATCGTTGTTGCCCACTGCTTGAATGCTGGTTCTTAAGCTTTTCTTTTGAGCATACTGTGCAGTTTTTCGCAGAGGATAGAAGTGGAAAGAGGGGAGATGAAAAGGTTGTTTGATAAAAATGTGCTCAAACAGGGGCAAACAGACACTTTTATCTTTTGATATTTACCTGTGTGAGTTCACCCTGTTGTATCACATCTTTCGGGGTTTTCATTCATATTCCATAGGGATATGTGATATATCTTGGCATACACATGTATAAAATCCATATAGTTTGATGATTCTCTTGTGGAGATACCTTACAGGGGTGCTCATGAAAATCTGTCCAAGAAATTTATATTTGCTGATTTAGAAGCGTAAATTCCATTTGCTGTGTGCTGACCCACAGAAAAACAAAACCAAAAACAAACACCAACAACCAAAAAACCCACAACCTCCAAAATGTGACATTATTAAAAACTACAGCTTAGCTGAAAAATTTGTTTCCAGGTGTGATTGTCTTTTGACATCAGCTGAGTTCTTAAATTTTCTGATTTTCTGCCAGGTGGAAATAAGATGAACAACATCCAAAGATTTTGGACCCAGGGACTCATTTTTGCTCTGCAGTATTTATCAGCCAGATTGGTGTGTTTCAGTTGGTTGCTAGTTTTGAGAAGATAAATGTCATGGAAACTTCCAGCAATTTGAAGGCAATATCTTTAATAAAACTATATATGTCATAAAATTAAGTAAACTGAGCATAGTAATATGTTAAATGGCATAAACACTCAGAATATTTTTAAGTGCTTGTCAGTCATAGTGTGTTTAGAAATGTTTCAATTATTTATACTTTCATTTCACTGATGTTGCGACAAATCATGGAATATTTGCTACATTTGTAATTGTTATTTCTTAATTAAAAATATATTTTTAAAATGTCAGTTTAGGTGAGAGGGAAGGATTCATCTGTACATATATCATTCCTTTTCAGTTGCAAGCTAAATTTCACAGAATATTTCAATATTTATATGATGAAAATATTTCAAGCTCATTTCAGGTTCAACATACAGAATGAAGAAATTCTACTGCTGTCAGAAGTTACCAAGCTGTAGGTTAACTAAGCTTGTATTTTCTGTTGCTTACAATTTCAGGAAAGAAATGAGAAGTTAAGGATTTGATAGCTGTCTCTTATAAAACTCAAAGTGTGTTCGAGAAAAGAGGTGAAAAAACGAAGGAAAAAAATCATAACTGCTCAGCAATTCCTTCAGAAAGTTAATGCACTTATTCCAAAAACCTGTCTGTTCTGTGCACAGAATTCAGCTAGTTCTTGGTGCAGAATGAAGTAATTTAGTCATGCACAACGGTGTTATTATCCTTTAATAATGCTGTAATTGATCGGAATAAAACCATACAATATTCATCTAATAAGAGTTATCAATCAGCTATTCCTGTAAAAATGTAAGAATAAATATTATTCATTCTTGGAAAAAAACATAAGATTAAGCTAACATGCTTTAATTAGAAAATAAATCAATATAGACAAAGACTGTCTATAAGCATTAATCCATTTATTTTTAATGTCTTACTTGAATTACATACTTGTGAAAGAATTTTAGTTTTCTAGCATTCACAAAGAAAAAAATGCCTTTATTGTAGTTTATTAATAACACTCAAACAAAAATATCTAAAAACATTACAGGCAATAGATAGATAGATAAATAGATACTACTCATTAATTCTCCCGTGCCCAAGTATGTAATGTAGAAATATCCATACATATATTATAAATTTCTCGATTTATATTAAAGCATAATAAAGATAACACTCAGTTCTGAAATGTGTTCTGAATCAAAAGTATTCAGTCTTTCACACCATCTTTCTAACAAGAGTATCTGTAGTAGCTGTTAAACCATTGGAATACACAACAGAATATTCATACAACCTAAGATGATTCTTTTAAAAGGCAAAAAATGACAATACAAATCCCTAGAATAAATTGCAAATAGGTCAGTCCAGTCTGACTTAATCCAATGATATGTGGACAACAAAATAAATATTAATTTCAAATTAGTCTCTAATTATAAATATTACCTGCACATACAGATACCTGGATCACTAATCTGTAAACTAATTAAGTAGCAGCATCTACATACAAATGAGGATGTGTGCTGTAGGAAACAAGGAAATAAAACATTTGCCAATTTCCGTAGCATTCAGTGAATAAATACAGAATTATGAAAGTATTATTGTTATCTATTTTCAGATCAACACACAATTGTGCATGTATGAACACATATGTTGATAAATCTTTACAAGACAATGGAAATAACATTCATATGTTTGTTTAAACAAATGTGGTATGTCTAACATTCTTAATGTGGCATACAAATAAGTCAGATATTGGGAAACTCACTCTGCATAACCAGACTACAGGAAGGATCAATTCACCAAGCAAATAATGCAACCCTCCCATGAATGTTGGGAATTTGATTATGTCCTTGAGGATAGTTACTGAATTTTTCTTGCTTTGAAGAAGGAACTCTAAAATAGATACTCATGGATGGGTTCTGTAGGTCCTACACATATTTTTACTTGCAAATAAATAAATAAATAATAATGCTTTGCCTAACTAAAACATAAGGATTAATTGACTTTCTGCAAAGTCCCATTACTTAATGCAAGGTCAATCAATAGCAAATAAATCCAACACCATAGCTACCCAGTGACACATCTCCCTCTGCTTTAACTGTTTGTCTAGCGGAAACTCCCAAGTGACTAGAGGGAATAATCAGCCATGCATTCAACTCAATCAAACTTTAATGACGGACACATCTATTAGATGTAAGTGCAGCACTCCTCATGGAACACAAGCCATCCTTCAGAAGCAATTAATTTTCATCAGTGACTATCATGGGGATGACCCAAAACTTGGCTGATTTAATATATTCTTGACTGTGATACTTTCCTTTGCATTTTCATGAGTTTCAAAATCAACATGCAATTTTCTAATGGCATCAAAAAGCCAATTTCCACAGAATTTGAACTTCGATATAGTTTGGAGGATTATTTTGTTGTGTTTTTTTTTTTTAATATGAACCAGTCATAATTTGTTGAAACCATGCTTTCGGATGTCAAACTGGATGAATATACTGTATGTCCTCTTAAATTTCTATGAAGGTTATCCTTCCCTGTTCCAAGAAATTATGTTTATGATTCAAATACACTTCTGTCTCCAGTTAGCAAGTGTGTCATCCTGTTTATTCTCTATTAAGAGCTGTCATTGAGCCTTACTGTTTTATTCTTGTGTGGGAAAACACATGTAATGAAGCTCAATATAAAAAAAAAGAGTTAGATGTTTTCATCCTTTTCTACATAAAGTGGGTTGGTTTTACTCTTGCTCATGCATTTGTCACAAAATAATATATTTGCACTGTGTAAATAAGGGTGCTTAGAACAAGCTAAGAGTGTTGCTGAATCCTTTTAAACTAAGTATGGTGCTGAATACTTTCCAATATCTGTAGGAGCAGCATTGCACATATGTAGAGCTCTACTCGACCCATCTGAAAGTCTCTCACATGAGAAATTATTTACAGAGAATACAGGAATCAATTAAAGTTGTTAAAGCTGACAGGAACACAAAATGCTACATACAAATTAATGCTCCACAGAATGGTGGTGATGAAAGGCATTGTCCATTTGGGCAAAACTTTGTACTTGGAAGGACTGAAACTAGCTTTATGTAACAGATCAGATTTTCTTTGGGAATTGTCCTGAACCTTCACTTCAAGCTTCTAAGTTGAAGTTATACTGGAGAAAGACCAACTCAGATGGTCTTTTTTGAAATATATCTCTATCTTTCCTCAGTATCCTATTTCTTACACTATGTCTTCTATTATAAAAATATGCACTTTATATTTTTCTTAAAATGTATCAGGTGCGTGATTGGCAGTGCCTTGTATGCCAACCCTAAGTAGGGTATTCTCTAAAATTACCTAAATTCTTCTCTTCTCTGCTAGAAGGTATGTTTTGAAAGTTGAGAATGCAAATCATTAGTCAGAGGAAGAAGTGAGACAGATAATGGTGAGAGCAGATGTCAGCAGTAGCTTTTTAACATGCATCAAGGATGTGAGGGAGAAATCTGTGACTCTGGGCTCTGCTGGGAACAGAGTCCCCAAGGGAGAGTCAGTGGAGCAATTTTCAGTGTGGTGACAGCTTAGAAAGCTTCTGTGTTGATCACGAATACCGTCTCACATAGTTTTTATGCTTTTATTCAATGGCTACAAAGGCTCTATTTTCTCCAGGCCTATGATGCTTTCTGTAAACTTGTCTATAACTGCTGCAGATTTTCCTTTTAACAAATTTGCCTGTTATGGTGTATCAGTTTTGCCTTTTACGGTGTATCAGTTCCACACATTGAGCCAGATGATATCCTCCCGTCCAATCTTACTGTCGTGGTTATCTCGATCTGCAAAGTTTATTTTGTAATGGAAATTTGAAAGCTTTTACATTTGAGATTTTAATGAAATCATTATGGTCAGAAAGAGCTTTAGAGACTGATTCATTATGATGATGAGTTTTCAATTATTTAGAGAGGAGCAAATAATTTGGATATGTCAGAATATTTTGTTCGTATCACTTAAACTTCTTTCAATTTTATACTAAACCAGTCATGTTATGGAATAATTTTTCTGCTGTTCTCTGAACAGGAAAAGTTATTTCTTAAGTTTAGTTTTATCCCTGTTCTTTGGGTAGATTGCAAATCATATATTTTTGCATTTTTTTTATAAATTTCTTGGAAAATAGTCATTCCTGATTACCTTTTACTGCCATTCTTTTGATTAGCCTAAACTAATCAGTATCTATTTTTTTTCCTATGTATACTCAAAATATTTATGACACTTAATGCATAGCCTGTGAAATACAATAACAAGAGTGGCCAAGATCAGAGTTCACAATTTCACTCTCCCATTAAAACCTTCCACAAAATCTAGGAAATCTCTGTAAGCATATGTTGCAAGCCATTAAAATCAAATAAAAGGTGCTGAAAAATTATTGCCAGTGTAGATTTTTCCTGGGGCTGAAGGAATTTGTTTTTCCACTTTCAAATGGTTTTATATATCAAAGATATATACAAATAATACAAGAATAGATCCAAATTTATTAAACTCTTTTAAAAATCCTGAAATTTAATGCTTTCCATTGTAAAATATATGTTTAATATATATACAGATTTATGTGTCTTTAAAAGTAGATTTACTTCTATTTTTAGAGATGTATAATTCCTAGGTGTTATTTAGCTAAATTTTGAGTTCTTCAACTGTAAATTCAGCTCAGCTTTGAGTCTATCCCATTGGAATTTTTTATTTCTTTGTGTCTTGTCTTTAACAGAGTCCCAGTTTATTTTATTAATTAGCTATAGTAAATTAATTTTCATTCATATTTTAGATTTAAAATTATCAAAACTAGTATTTGTATCTGTTTTACCTTCATTTACCACTTTTATTGTCCCTTAAAAAACCTCTCAACATCAGAACCCAAAACCCTTTTGCACAGAGTAAATGACCATTTTTCACATATTTAGTCCCCTTTGTTTCTTATGAAACACTCTGTGGGTTTGCTTTTATTTATGAAAGAGTAATTTTTTTGTTCTCAAAATTTTACATGTTTTCCAGCTGGCAAATGCTTCTAATTATTGTCATGATAAGAGCCATAAACAAGCATAAAGAAATATTGATGCGATTTTTACAGAATTTAAGTGTTCTGACTTTGTAGTTGAGAGCTGTTAGATCACTCAAAGAATGACACCCGTCAAATACAAACATTTTCTACAGGACTTTTGTCTGTGCTCCTAATTCCCCCTCTCTTTCCCATTAAACTCTTCAAGACTTGAATTATCCTGTATCCATCCCCTGTAGGGCAGATGGAATGAAACTATCAGTTCTGTGTAGTGTTCAAATCCCTTGGTTTGGATAGAGCAACCTTGACCTTCAGAAATAAAGCTGGTTATAAATAACTCTTACTCTCCATGGCTTTGGAGAAGAGATCTTTTTTCAATGCCCCCAAAAATGTTGAATGACAACATTAAAGAAATGGATTACTGATCTGTCAATTACTATCCATGTCAATTTGGGTATAATTTTATTTAATTTCTCTCCAGTCCTTCCACCTCTGAGAGTTTTGGGCCCAGAATGCTTGCCCTGCTGTTGGAGCAGAAGAATCTTATTGATAAATTAGTGTTGCTCTGAGGCTGGTGACTGTGAGATAATGTCTCAGTTAGTCAGAGGAAGACTTTGCTACAGTTGGGTTGAGGAGCATTGAGCATATAGGCTGGTTCCTGACGCTGTTTTACACCACAACAAGACTGACTCCGAAATTCAGAAGGCTGAAAATTACTGTGGGTGTCTCTCCCTTTTATACTATTTTACACAGACCAATTTGATTGGTGAAACAAAGGCAAACCTCTTCAATCACATTAGTCATACAAAAGGGACATCAAGAAGAAGTTCCTCCTAGGAAAAGGAATGAATAACAAAGTTACAGTTGCAAAAACATTTGTCCTGTTTACAGAAAATTCCCTGGGAAACGAATTTAAGAAAACCAAAACACCTCAGGCATGGAACCATGGCTATAGATTCCAACAATGGTCAGTAGGACACAGATCTGAAAAAGTTCAGATTTATTGTCTCCCAAATGAGAAAGAAATCTTTCATGGAGTACATTTGTTTTCAATTATAGTTCCACAAAAATGAGTCCAGCAGGAACTCCTCAGGAAGGTAGTCAATTTTGGTTTGATTATTTCCAGATTAACAAAAGTGCCTGGTTTGGGACCAGGAAAACCTTCTCACCTCCTTTCCACAATCTCTGAATCTGTAGCTCATGATCATAGTTAGATTTTGAGAAAAGGACTTAAATAAACCCAAAAAAAGCAGACACTTACAATCCTAACAATTCTTCTGTTAGTCTTGCACATTAACATTAAATTGCTACTAAACCTGGAAAAACATACAGTTCTAATTACAAAAGGAGCTAAAGTGCAACTGTTGGCCAACTTCAAGATCACAGAATACAAAAAACTGAAAATAATTATTTTTAGTCAATGTGAGAAGCCAGGATAAGCCAGGCCTGATGTTATTGAATACTGATAACTACTCTGAAATTAGTCAACAATATCAGTAATAGAATATACTATAACTTAGATAATCCTGATGTTGGTATCGAAAAATAGGCGTACATTCTTCTAGCAGTTGCTGAGCTTAAAATATAGATCTTTCAAAAGAAAACTTACTTCTTGATAAATTATCAGGATAATTATCAAGAAGATAATTTAAAGGTCATAAGTTAGTTTGATAACTGATAACAAACATATCTCAGCAGTTTTTTTGGGTTTTTTTTTAAATAATATGTTTAAGGATATGCAACCTTTTGCAATGATTTTCCTTGCATTTTCTGAATTCTTACCACGTTTATAATTACATACAGATGCCTCCAGTTTGAGGTTTCTATACATACCCTTTGTTTTCATTGGCTGGGTTTTTTAATTTGTTTGGAAATTTTTTGGGTGGGGTTGTTTAGGGTTTTTTGCTGTTTTAAAGTTATTTTTATGTAAGTTATATCTCATGCAGAACCCTCTAAATACTCTGTGTCACAAGAAGTATTCTAATAACATTGCTATCTCTTATACTTTTTTTCAAGTCAGAATTGTGTGGTTTATGATAACAAGGCTCTGTTATAGAAAATGAAAAAACAATTTAGCAAATCAGTGCTCAGAAATGCCAGTTTGGAAAATCCCATAGACTTCACCAGTGCAGATGAGAGCAAAGCACAGGATTCAGGTGATCTATAGGAATACTGGCATTTATGCATTGCCTGCTAAGGTAGGTGGCTTACTTCTCCAAAACACATGCTGCACAATTATTGTTCTGTTTGTTTTCTAATGAGGAGGAATATTTCTTAATCAGGAACAGCTCTGCGGTAGATTGCCACAGCACCACCACGGAGAAAGAAATACTCTCACAGCAAGAGACTCCAAAAGCTCTATTTCTAAGAAAGAACTGTCCTCAGGGGTGTCATGGATGAGCTGTGTGAGGAATGATGATGAATATGAAGACACGGGATGCAGTTGAAGAAGACCAGTGGCTTTTCTGTAGGTTACTTTTACTGTTTGAGGTAAAGTGATGCAAGAGCTTCTAAAGTCTCTGAAAAATTGCTGTAGCTCTGCTCATTCAATGAACTAGATGACATGTAAGCACATAAAGAACTCTTTAAATTCTGTGTATAGAGTTGTGACTTTCTACAAGAGATGTATTTTGGTTATTCCTTCATTTGCTTTACCTCTACATGTTTGAATATAATTTGAAGCAAAATTATAGCAATTAAAAATACTGGTTTTTTTCTTAAATAGGAGAGTATGCATAAGCTTATACTATATAAAATTATATTGTAAGTATTTTTTACTCAAAGTTGAATCTTTTTTTGCCAGCATCTGCCCAACCAAAACAATGAGTCTGAGAACCATTATCTGAGCTGCAATTATAGTATAATCTACCTCAACTAGATACAAAGTTAATTTATGCTTCAGTTGTCACAGTCCTTTTGCATGACTATGCAAAATTACTGTAAAAGTTACCTACATAATCATACTTGTCATGATAATACAGAAAATAAAATCAAATTATAATAATTAATCCCCAAAAAAATCCCCTGATGATTTATTTTGCATAAACCTGTCTCTGATGTCTTTTTGCTGCTCAGCACCTTAGCTTCCTTGCTCTACAATGAGTACTAAAATCCTTTGTAATAATGTTCTGCAATCTCCTACAGTTTTACTGTAAGAGTGTGATATTATTTCTTTTTTTAACCTAAATTGTTAATAAATCCTTTCATGACAAAATCATGTTTTCTGTAAGGATTGATGAAGGCACTTAAGAAACAATCAATATTCAGTTCAGAGTTTAAAGCCCTATAAAAGTGCTATGATGCATTTATATTTAGCTGTTTGGTACTAGGCAGTGTTTTTCTTTGGTTTTGTTGTTGTTGTTTTTATCCAGGCCATCAAAATGGTTAATACTTCATAACAGGGCAAAACATGCAGGGAAAAAAATAATAAAAAAATTAGTTATTAGAATAATTGCATAATTGCAAGTTGGCTGAAAGGAAGAAACTATATAAAAGATGTTATGGCTCAGTACAGATATAATATTCCCTTAAAGAATTACTGAAAGCAAAGTCCTTCAGCTCTCACCTTGTGTCCCTGGAGATTCATGGGGATATGTTGGCTCTTACTCTGTTAAATCTCTGATTTTTCTGCTTCAGTTTGATAGTTCAGACACTCAGTCTGTCAACAGTCCTCCATTATTTGAATGATTTTCCTTTTCTTGCTATAGAGCACCAGAAAGAACATCCATAAATCAAGACTCCCTTTAAGCACAAAAAAACCAAATAATTTAGAAGTTGCTCTAGAAAGCAAAGGGATTGCTGATGTTAATGCACAAAAATAGGGAGTCAGGATGTGTCTATGGGTGCTATTTATAGTTCAGCCCAAAATCCACTAGTGATATGGTACACAGTCCCTCAGGAACTCAGTTTTCATCTAAGCATCATAAGGATAAAAATTACAGAAGATTTTATCGAGGCTTAGGGAGATCAAATCCATAAATGTTGATAGCAGCTGTGGGGTAAAGTGATAAAAGAAATAGGGAAATAGGAAGAGATGAATAAAGATGGAGAAACAATTTATTTGCCACAGAGAACACTTCTGCAAAGGCTCCAGTTCCATATTCTTAGCCTGCCATTCCAGCCATAATCAAGCCTCCACAATGGAGTTTTACAACAGAGCTTTTAAGCAGACAACTTCTAAAAATGGGAGAAATCAATTTTTTCACTGAATGTCAGTACACTATCAGTGCCTAATTTTAGACTTCTTGAAAAATGTCATTGGAAATGCTTAATTAAAGAGTGAATGGTCTGTCATTGTGAGTCTCCCCTGGCTGCTTGAATAGAAAGTTATAGTTGATTTCTTACTGTAAGTAAATTCCATGTTTATGTTATTCCATGTTTAGTTTATGTTATAGCTGATGCATGTTGTATTTTTTCAGTTTTATGAGATGGAGTTACAGGGACTATAGATCTTAATTCTGAACCATTTCTCCACCTTGAGCATTCATCTTGATTTGACATGTCTTTTTCCTTATTTTCCCCCTGGGTTCCTGACTGACAGACAGACAAAAAAGACAGCGTTATCTTCTTCACATATACAGCGATAGGATAAAAAATTTGGTGTAACAGCTGCATGGTTTTTGAGTTCTGTCCTCTTTAGTCCTTATATAAAGGAGTGATGTAAAGAACCATGATTACAGTGTTTCAGCAGCTTTCAGCAGTGTATTACCTAAAGTATTCTGTGAATTTTGCCTCCTTAATCCAAAAATTAAAGGAGAACATAGCCTAGAGATGAAGTCAAAAGACTTGTGGATTTAGGGAACTACTTTTTCACTGAAAAACTCCTTGAGCAATGACCTTGAGCAAGTCATTTAATCTCTTTGTTGCAGATCCTCAAAGGTGCTTAGGTGTATAATTTCCATTAATTTATGTCAGACCAGTGAGGAGCTGTGTGCCCCAGTCCTCTTTGTGAAACAAAGAGATTCTGCTTCTGTACATCACAGAGGCCTTCAGTGTATCTAATCAAAATGTGTTCATTAATGTACTTAGTAACTCTGGTGATGATGGTTCTGCCTAAGATGAAGTGATTTAATTCACTAATTGCCACACAATGCCACTGAGACCAAGAGCTGAAAATTACTCAAAAGGTGGGAATATACACAGATTAAAAAAAAAAAAAAGACAACTGGACAATTGACAACCCAAGAATTTTATTAGAAAAAATCACTTTTCTTTCAAAATTTGAGAACATTTTTTCGTGTCTGAAAGTGCAAGACAACTTCTAGCTCTGGAGAAAAGGCAGGGCATTTCTTCTGAGGATAGTTTGTTCCATGACTACATTCCTCAGGGGCTAGTGCATCTTCCTGTGAAGAATCTCATCTCTAATATTCACTGTTATCCCTACAGAATATACCTAAAATAAATGCCCTTCTTTCCCCCACAAATATCAAGTAGGTCTTCAAACTGTAATTGATTCACTATTCTGTTTTTTTTTTAAGGAAGATATTTAAGATGGAATTTTTCAAAGAATACATGAGAGTTAAGTACTGAGAACTTATTGGCATTCAACAGAAATCTTATTTTGTACTCCCCTAAAGCGCCTTGGAGAACTTCAGTCGCAGAACCAATCTCGAAGCCCTTATTGATGCAGAGTACACAGAGGAAAGTTCCATGGTTAAGATTATTAAGGATTGTATAACTTTAAACAGCTTGAGTTGACCTGAGAACTGTGCTATGCATAAAAACACAGTAGATTTTATTGGAGGCACAGTGGGCTCTGCTCCACTTCAAAGTGGGGGTTAATACTGAATACTGGTTCCAATATTCAGAAAGAGAAGTTTAACAGTATGTGTGCTGTTCACCCTTAGCATGAATCAATAGTCAGTTTTTTACACTGCTCGGAAAGTATTCAGAAGTCAATTATATGATTGCAGAAAAGTGGGAGATTACTGCAGGGAACTTGGTATGACTGCTCTTTAGCTGCAGAGCTTGGAGACTTTCAGACAATGTCAGATAGTCAGAAAATTTAAGGGCAACAGATAAAAAAAGAACACTACTGTTCTTGTGAGTTTGTTTTTTAGTAGAAAAAATCCACCTAATTTTACCATATTGTTTTGAATTAAGTTTCATATAATTACTAGGGCTTAGCACAATTCTGAGGGTCTAACAACATGCAGTTGAAAAAGTTAGAATAAGTTAGAGAAGAAGCCAGATTAATCGCTTAGTGTTTTCCTTAAAACATTTACTGAAAACTTGAGGATGGATGCATAGACCAATATTAAGACAGTAATTACTCAGCCAGATCAGAGTATTAATAATGTTTTCAAATGTAAGCAAGAATCCTCCTCCTTAAATCAATTGGATTTGCAATCTCCAATTGTTTTCAACAGAAAACTCTGCATCATTTATATGAATTCATAGCCTTGATGAAGGAATAGTGCTTGCAAAGCCTTCTATCCCCTGAAAGACAGGTCTCCTAACTAAGAGCTAAAGATGTTCTGACAACAATTTACTAAGGGAGCAGTTTCTGAACCAAACTGAAAAGCAATTGCTGCTATCTATTCCAATTGAATCTGTAATGAGGGAATTTGTTTGTTTCAAATGAACTATTAAAGTCCTATGAGTTTCTTTCTTCCAACTGACATTGCTCAGTGCTGATGGTACACTTAGAATGTGAACCAGATTTTATAAATCTCATGCTTTATATTCAACTTTAAAAGTACATGGAGAAACTTCATCTCCAAATTTCATTTAAGGATTTGAACAGAATTCATTAAGCTCTAGGTAGTAGAAGTACAGAGTGGTCAACTTTTTCATGAACACTAATTTTGAAATAAATGAGAGTGAAGATGATTCTTCAGGTGTCTGTGAGTGAAAAAGGAGTATAGGAACGGAAACTTATTAAAAAAGAGAAAACTCAATGGTGCAGTGTTATTAACTTCTTTTCATTACTATTTATCATTGTTATTTTGACTTAATAAAACTTGGAGATTAGGGAGTAGATTTCACTTTAGATAAATCACAAAGATGTAAGGTAATAGCTCCAAAGCACTCATTTAAAGGATGAGGAATTTTAAACAAAACACTCACTTAATTCTCCTTGAAATTCCTAACTAATGTAATGCAACTTCAGTATGCTAAAAAAATCGCTACATATCCAGATGTTTCGTCTTCCCCTAGGACAACTTTTTTTCCGATAAAGAAGATTTCCAATAGCTGCATTTTTTTCTCCTTGCTTGCTTCAAGTTCTGTAAAATGACAGAAAAGTATAAAAATATAACCCGTTTCTTAAGCAAGACATTCTTGTGTTTATTCAGTTATCTAACAACTAAATTCCAAATATTCCTATTCAGAGTGTGTAAGCGAATATCCAAAGGAATCCTATAGATAGCACTTAGCAGAATATTCATGAGTAAACAAAAACTCAGATCTATAAATAAATTATATGTGAATTATATACAAAAAAAACCTGAGAAAGAAATATCAGACCTCCACTGGAAAATTGTAAAAAATACAATTGCATTTTTTGTTTGTGGATCTGCTGTTGTTACACCTGTTATTAAATATAAATTCTGCCATTATTTTCATGATTATTTCTATATTTTTCTTCATTTTTGTACAAATATATTCACAAAAACTATTATTTATTTTTGGACTTGTGATTGACTGGAATCTCCTTCAGAAATATCTGCAGGAAGTTTATGCATGCAATCCTTAATCTCAACATTTTGATAAGATAAAAATAAGGATCAGAAGTTTATACTACCTAAACAATTTAAGTCATCACACAATTTTATTTAAATCATACTAAACCAGTATTTAATTTGGTTTCTCAAAGTTTGTGAGTGGTGTTAAGGTATTAATGCTTTTACATCATACCTATAATTTCAATCCCATTTTCCTTTTGAACGTGGAAGGAAAACTAACATGGCACTCTGTTCATCTTATTTTTTCTAAGAAATTGAGATTATTTTACTTAAAAATATGTTTTCTAACAACAAATTTTTGTAAAATTACCCTCTAGGGGCTGAAAATGACCTTTGAAATGAGCTGAAAAGAACAAGATAGGTTCTTCTATTTTATTGCAAAGAATTCAGCAATAAACCAAAAATAACAGTCACTTTTACTAGAAGAATGCTTCAATTATTTAAAAAAGGAATCTTTTTGACAGAGTTGAAGGAAACACTCTCTCTTCTGTTAATTTAAGGATTAACAAACCAACTGCACTTATTTCATTACCTACAGGGAATATTTGAGAAAAATTATCTATATTCTATGCAACAAACATGGGGACTCAAACAGTTTAGACTTCCTCTAGCTAAAAAATAATGTGGTAGTGTCCAATGTCCTTGTAGCTGTATAGTGGTAGGGTGCAACATCCTGCAGCAGTTTTCTTTTCACACCAGCAAGGCTGTGCATAGTAGTGAGTACATATGTGTCAAAATTCACTGTCCCACAGCCTATTTGGGAGGAGAAACACCAATCCTATACAGAAGCTGATACTGAGTCAGACTCAATATCCCATATACTTGACATAAGAAACAGAAGATATCACACCTGTGCATGGGATACATCTAGAATGGTTTCTCAAGCAAATTTTCAGAATGACATCAGCAGAACTCCTTTGGAGTACATATCTTGGCAAAGAATTAAATATTCTAATTAGTCCAAGAAAGAAAAGAGATTAAAATGTTCATATTTTCTTCCTGATAAAGCCTCCTCTTAACAGAAGTTGATAGCATTTGATACACAAAGAGTCCAATCTAGCATCTTTCACTCAGGGACACACGTGAGTTTTCACTAGTGGATCTCTCATAACTGCTATTCAGAACCTCATGCTCGAATCCACTTTCTTATTCTCCAGGCTGCACTTCTGTACTCAAGTGTCAATTTATCTTTTTGCCTGTACTGCAGCACTCTTTCTGAGTAATCCACTGCAATCAAAATTTTCTTGTTTTAAGTGCATAGCACCTCTGCCTGTGTCACTCTCCAAATCTTGCTTTCTGCTGGAGGAGAGTAGCAGGGAACACAGACTTAAATCTCGGTCTATATTTTGGACAAAATTGAGTCATCAAAATCTACATCTAGATCCCTGATAGGCAAATTCAATAGCATATGTTTATTTCTTTTGAATTTTTAAATATGAATCTTTAATTTCTCTATCATTATGTGTTAATTACAGCAGTTTAGAACATGTTTTGTTTTCATTTTAGACAAGAATCCAAGTATGTCAACTCTTGACCCTTTTGTTTTATATTCATTTACAATTACATTTTGTTCTGCATCAGACTGATACAGCCCGTACCTGTTTTTATTTCTCATAAGAAAGGAAACATTGAAAATAACAAGTTTGAATTCATTCTCAAACAGTAGCTTTGCACAGGGATAAGGTCAAGTACCTGGGAGGTGAAGTTCTTCCATGCTTGTAATTTTTTTCTGGTATTGCTGTCAGTGCCATGTATCTTTGAGTCTGGTTCCCATGATGTCCTGGCTCGTAGTGTAGGATGTACATGAAGTATTTATTCTATCACCATCTTTATGAACTGTTGAAACCAAGTGAGGCAGTGCTCTAGTGTTGGGCTGTCTTCTGCTAATGGCCCATCAACGCCTTGGCCGTGACTCACAGGTAACTCCCTCCAGGAGTTATCTCTGTTTAATGGGCCATCAAGGACCCACTTCACAACTCATCATCCCATTGTGAGATGCTCTGCCCAGGGGGAGGAGCCAAGCATTCTCCCCTGGATATAAACTGGGATTTGGGACAGTACAAGCAGCCCTTACCTACTGTATTCCCAGAGGACCAGAGCTACCAGACCTTTCTACAGGATCACTGCTTCAGGAAGAGCACCTCACCTGGACTGCTTCCACCATCCTGCTCAGGTTGTATTCTGACTCTGTCAGTGGTCTTTTGTATTATTGCATTTATTTTATTGTATTTTATTTTACTTTTTACCTTTCTTCATATTAAATTGTATTTCTGACTTGGAGCCTCTCACTTGCTTTGCTTTCAAACCACGACACATTAATTGTGTGGCTTTTTGCCTGAAGTCTATTTTTGTGCACTGTTAATTGTATATGCCATTTCCATTCAGATTACAATACTGGAAACAGAAAAAAAAAAACAAGAAAAAAAGAAAAAAAAACCACAAACCAAAAGAAAGAAAAATACACTTGACAGCTTTGACTGTGGGAAATAAGAAGTAACAGCATTTATTCCATGATTTTTTAAAAAATTTGTTCAATTTATTGAAAACTCCTTTTCTTCAAACGAAGGCAGAGAAATGGGAAACACACCCTAGCTAAAGGAAAAGATAAATAGGATTTTGATTATGCATGCCTTAGACCCTCCTTCATATTGAATATTATAAACCTTCACCTCCCTCACATCCAGCAGTCAAGGATTTAAAACCATTTCCTCTGTCTGCTGGTTTAGCATGGAAGTGATTTTTTTCCAAGAGAGTGATAGAAAAAACAATTAGTGACTGGCTTTGAAGTTGGTACTTTGATTAACCAATTAGAGAGTTAGATACACCTGTGGACTACACAGGTTAAAAATCAGATGAATCCCAGGAAACTTAATTTTCCTCTCAGCCCCAGAACAAATAACAGGGCTAGCCTCACTCCACCACGTGTCCCCCATGGCCTGGCAGGCTGGGCAAGCCCTCCTGCTGCAGCTGTCCTGGCTGGGGTGTGCCCAGTGGCTCCCGGGCAGAGGGAATGGAGGAGAGCAAGCCCTGTCCTGGCTGAGCCTGGGCCCAAGTGGCTGCTAACTTCTGCCATTGGGCTGCACTTCCATCGTGGCCCAGACCGAGCCCCGCCACTCCAGAGGAAAAGGGTCAGGGGCGGAAGCCCAGCCACATGAGAGATCCTGGCCCCAGCCCAGCATGGCCTGAGTCTGCAACCTTTGGTCACTTCCTGGGAAAGAAATGTCCTGCCTTCTGCAGATCTGGGAGAATGTTAATTCTTTCTTTGCACAGATGAAACTTGCAGAGCACTAACCTTTCTCTGAGTGAGTGAAAATCCAGCGTGGGAGACATGTAAAGAGACACTACA
Organism: Sterrhoptilus dennistouni; assembly: GCA_013397095.1. Lineage (NCBI taxonomy): Eukaryota > Metazoa > Chordata > Aves > Passeriformes > Zosteropidae > Sterrhoptilus > Sterrhoptilus dennistouni. Next base: position 2,860,630 of record VWZU01007622.1, on the reverse strand, counting down.
AAGATATCAAAGTCAGTTAAGAAGAGTGACATTTTACATAGGAGATAGAAAAGATGCCTTGGCATTTGGGCTGAAAGTCTTTTGTGAGCCTGTAGTATGCTAGAATATCCCTTCAAACCATGGAAAAAATATGCATTTTGGGAAGTTGACAAGAGTATTTAAATTGTAGAGATAAGCAAAGATATTTGTGGTGGATTAAGTAAACATTGAAATAGCTGTGATTTAATGGAGAATTTTGAACAGAGCAAGATAGAGAGAAAGGTAGAAGTCCTCGGCTCTCAGGGAAAACAAAAACCCCAAAAACCACCTCTGTTTCTTGAGATGAAGATGATTTTAGAGATAATGAGGAAAACCCTTTGCTTTTGGAACCCTACGTCTTTAATAGGATACCCCCATGAATCTTTGGCCCACATGTAGCCACAGGAAAGGCTGCGTGATATGGAAGGTTCACAACTGGAGACGTTCCCTGGTGACTGCTTTTGTGAGAGTTGAAAGACAGAAGCAGACTGTTCTTGTGGAAAGTTACCATAACAGACCAAAAGAGACTTCTCTCTCTAAATGGGCTAATGAAAGACAATTTTATAAGTGATGCTGACCTAGAGTTCCCAGTTTTGTCTTTATACATGGTCTGTGAGAAAGAAAAGAAGCTGTTGGGGGAGACGGAAAGATTTTCAAAGTTTTATTCTGATTCTTATTAATTTTTTTATTTTCTTTTAGTGTTTGTTAATAAACCTATCTTATACCTTTTAAGTTTGAGCCTGCTTTGCTTTTCTCATAATCCTATCTCACAGCAGAACAAGAATAAATTGTTCTAGTAGACACTCAAATTACTACACTGATTTTGAGAAACAGGAATTGGCAAATGTGAAACCATTACACTCTGCAAGCAAAAAACCAACCAAAACCAAAACTAAAGAAAAAAAGAAAAAAAAATCCCAAATTCCCAAAAGCTTATACTTCAAAAGACTCCTGTTGCCAATTCGCTGTCAAAAAAAAAAAAAAAATGTCCTCCATATGAAATTCCTTTTACAATTTCATGACCTAATTTCAGATGCTGCTGACTGCAGCTTACTGCCTCAGCCCATCTGACACTAGAGCCATTTAATTCCCTCTCTTTCACTTCTCTCTTTCTTATCTCTCTTCTCCAAGTCTGAAGAGAATCTGATTGAAATTAAACTGCTGATAAATTTTTGACAATATGAGGTATTCTGAATCTAAGCTTAAACTCTCACATGCCCATGAGAAAGCAAAGTAACAGCTGAAGAATTTTGGAGGGAGCTAAGGAGTGGAAATTTATTTACTGAAAATTAAATCCTGACTAACATTGCTAATTTGTTTTATGTAGTGAAATGCTGCTTATGTGCTAAATGTTAGAAAGTGAGAGAGGACAAAACAGGTGCATGTACAGCAATGGACACAAAATGAGGCACAGAAGCCTGAAAATGCAGAAAGAAGAGCTCTTTGCTCTATAAACATGTCACTTTTGCTATTTTTTTCTGATGCAGTTCAGCAACTTTCATATATTTTCTTTCTCAATTGTTTGAAAATTATGGCATATGAATCAAAAAATATATTAACAAATGTTGCTCAATAGCTGTAGCCTCGGCCCTGTTGAGTAACCTTACATTAGAGGCACTAACATATGACCAAAGTGGGAGGAGGCCATCACCTCAGAGGTACAAATTCCCTCTAATTCACCTCTAATTCCCTGTATTGCTCTTAGTTATAAGCATATACCTATTAACTTAACTTAAAAATCTTTTTGCATGGGCTGCATTCTCTGATTAATAAAGAAATTAAGCTATTTTTCTGAAACCATGTTGAGGAAAAAGGGGACAATGACAGGAAAAGGGAAGGGAGAAAGGTAACCTGAATGATATTTTTAGCCCTGTCTCTATTTCTTTATCTCAATTTATGTTACAGTACTTTTTCCTCTAGCGTGCATCACTAGAAATAAACATGCTGAAGGTTAACTCAAGAATTTTATTCTGCTTTTCCTTTCTCCTTTCCCCTCACAAGGGCATCCATATAACACCATATTCTAGACTTGTTAATATAACACCATATTCTAATCTTGGCCCCCCTAGGAGCTGTAGTTCACCCTTGGAAGTTGTTGCCTAAGGTGCTCACTGTTGCTGGACTCCAGGACTGTTTATTTAATTACTCTTCCTTGGTGTACTGCCAATTCACAACAAACAGTAATGTAGTTTGTCTTTGACTTTGCTCCATGCTCCTTCCATGTCTTAACTAACACACTGAACTAAACTAACAAAAAATACAAAACCAAAACAAAGAAAATAACGCCCCCCAAAACAAAACAAAACAAAAAACAACTGAAAACCACCTCACTTTCAATTAAAAATGGATGAAATCTATGACTCTTGTCTGAAGAGCCCAAAACACATATTCTGAATAATAAAAATAAAGGAAGAAAAAAGAATTTAAAAGTTGAGTAAATAAAGCCATGTTTTGGCTGGAACTAAGATTATCTGAAACTAGGGTTTACTCAATACAAATCAGAATTTAAATCACACCTTAAGGTAATCCAAAACCTCTTCTTTCAACACTGTCTCCCTTATTCTTCAGGTGCCTTGAGGCATCATTGCATGATAAAAATTTTGCCTTTGCCTAATCTTGCCTTTCTGCTTCTCTCAGAACCCTCCCCTATGTTAGAAGTGTAGCACTTAGGCAAATTTTAAGCTTAGTCAGGAGCTTACACATTTTCCACAGGGCCCCCTAAGGATCTCAGTCTACTGAATATCTCTGATCACACAAATACATGGCAGTTGCAAAAGACTACTTGGAAAGATATAGATGAGACTAGTCTTTTTTAAAAGAAATGCTAAAGGAAGAGATTGTGGCTAGAAGATACATCCAAAACTAATGTGCAATACTCTGCCTTTTATGAAGCAGCTTGAATATTAACATGGTATTCAGTCCTGGAGAATTCAAGCCCCGCCTATCTATGAAGGATTTGAATATATATCTCCTATCTATTGAGACACAGAGTCTTATTGTAATGGAGCTCTTCTAATCTATCCAACAAAAACATTTCTGTCTAAATTTTTTTATGTCAAAGAGAGAGCTTAAGACTAATCCTATATGTCTAGGATTAAACCACTCTTTGAATGAGAGACTTAGTAATCCATGTTTCTTTTAATGCTGGCATTTTTATATGAAATCCACATCCAGGTCTTGAAAACCTTTTTATGATTTAGGACCTATTGAAACATGAAATTTCAGTGCTGGTATAAAACTAGTAGGAGGAATCATTTCCTACTGTTCAAATTCATGAGCTTAGTCTAAGGGAGTCTTTCTGTTAATGCTTCCTACTGTTACACATAATGCACTGAAAAACAGTATGAATTAGCTTAGTAAAGCTATTGTAAGGTATTGCCAATGACTAAATGGAAACAGGTATAGATTGTCCCTTATAATGGCATTACACCAAGTTCTGTATTGCTTTATTCCTTTGCATGACCTCCCTCAGTTCACTGAGCTCTCCAGATACAAATGTAGGGAAAGGCTTGTGTATAGTAACACTGCCCTGTGAAGGTACAGCTACTGGAGCTGAATGCCAAGCATTTGCAAGCATTGAAAGCCACTGAATTAAAGGTTATTTAGTCATTCAAGGGACAAAAATATAGAGAAAATTTGTTTCATTGTTACTGACTTTTTCTTCTCCCTCATCCAATCTGAATCCAATTTTAAAGTTTATGAATTTCCTTAGAGTATCCCCAGATCTTCCTATACTGTATGAGATGAAAAATGTATGAGACTACTTGGTAGAAAGATCTTAATTAAAATAGGTTTCTGCCAGACTGATACAAACAAAGGTCAGAATGCTCTGCCAATTTAAAAGCTTTAATAAAAACTGACAGCAAATGCACCATACATAGGAATGAAAGAGCACAGGACAGATGTGGGGACAACTAAGGCATGGTCTTGACCATGATCTATAGAACTTGGTGGGATGGGCTGGCTGCTAAGACCATGTAGAGAAAGCAAATATCATCCTAAGGAAAAATGTCACTGAAATATCAGGAAGGCTTGCTTGGGCATGTCAGTGTAAATGTCTGCTACTGCTAATGATGACTGGTCAGTACAAAATCTTTTACATAAATAGGGTACAGAGACTTCTAGGAAATGCAATGCCTCTGAGAGCAAAGATACAGCCTGATGCTGTGAAGACCTATATGCCCTCGACTCCTCTTGACAGTAGACACTTCATCAGAGGAGGACTAGAGGTGTTACACTTGAAGGATAAGCTACAAAAACAGTATTTTATTTATAGCAAGGGATATAAAGCATAGACGAAATAGAGGAAGATAGAAAAGACTATATGGAAAGAATAGGTAAATAAATCAACTTATGAATATATATGTCATGATGATGAACATGGCTGGAGCTAAATAAGAAAATACTCTCCATTGATATTGATTGTATATTCAAGATGGAATTTAGCTCCAAGGATTTAGACAAAAAAAATTCACATGATGCTAAGGAATTTACTGCTCTTTCATGGAAGGTCATTGAAGGCCAATCTCCTAATTTCTGCACCCACTTTTACCAACCTGTGGTGGGATTTTTATAACTTATTCCCTAAAATTCTTGTTTGTCTTAGACTAGCTTTTAGGTCATTTCAGCCAAATTGAAAAATGTCACAAGATATGATCCGATCCATGATAAATATTAAAAATGCATCAATGCAGGTGCTGATCATCATAGAAAATGAATAACAAATTTCACTGAGATAGACTTAAAAAAAAAAACAAAAAACCAAAAATAACAGTGTTGAAAAGGACACTAGAAGTGAGGCTTTGGAGTTGCATTTTGCAACCAGCCATAGATTTGGGAGCATATAAAAAATAAGGCTCAGTTTTTCATTCCAGTCTGATTTTTTGTCTGAAGTAAATTTTTTGACTAATGCTGTCAATTCATGTTCATTTTTTTTCTCCATGTAGTCCTCGCTTTCTATCCTTTGTGGTAAACATTGATGAAAATCTCTACCCTCGCCTTAGTTTTTACTAGGAATGGTGTTTGCTAGAAATAGCAATACTAATGGGAAGCTGGACCCTGCTGGAGAATGTAGGATATGTGAACTACAACTATCTTGAAACATTGCAGTAGTGATATAAAAAGGAACTTTTGGTGGTTTGGTCATACAATTTTCAAATTTAAAAAAAAAATTTACGATTTTTGCCAAATCACACATACATTTTCATTATGGGGAAGGGAAATATAGGTTTTGTTTATTTTTTTGTCTTTCCTCAACACTATAAATTTTAAAGATTTTTTTGCATGTTTTGTTTGTTTTCCCAAAACAAATGGTCTTTCAACTTGATATCTATCATCAAAAACTAACTCAATTACTAGGCAAAAAAAAAATTCCTCCACATCTTCAAAAATCACCTAAAACTTAAGAAACTTTCAGCCCATTCCATGCTCAAATTAAAATCACTTTTATCCATTATTCTAGAGATTTGGAGTCTTTTTTTTTTCGCAATTATGTACTTTTTGTTCCTGGGATAACGTTATGGTATGTGCACATGCACCTTGGTTGAGGTAATCCAGTCAGGAATGGAGATATGTATTCACTTTTACTAGTTACAGTGGGTTTTCTGACCACATCAGAGACTTATTATATTGCACTCCTGAAAAAGTGAGTACTTCAGCCACACTGAAGAGAAAGATCCCAGTCCTAGTATTTGGGTATGGCTGAGGGAAGCATGGGGAAGATTTATTTCACTACCAAAGGGAGGAAAAGAGATGATGTCTAGACTTTGAGTATGCCGGTGATAAGAATACTGTCTGTAAGCAGACCTGTCATAGAGACTTCAGTGTGAATTTATTTCTAAATGAATATGGTGTTCAGTATTCATAGCAAATCTAAACTATCATATAAATTTAATTCCCTTAAAATGGGAACCTTTTTCCTTTTTCTCATCTGTATATCTGCAATTACAGGATATTGCACTAGTGGAGAGATTTTTGGCAACCTTGCTAAGAGAGATCAATAGTATATCAAGCTCTTTGTGCTATAAACACTAATTGGAAGTGTGAACATGTTTCTTGCAAATGCTTCTTAGCAGTAATCTTGGAAGTCAGACAAAAAATTGACATCTGAAATATCAGATGAATACTAGCTATGCTAGATTATAACATACTTGCTAATTTATGTAATTTTAATTGGAAAAGAATAATACTGAATTAATTATTAGGAAGGATATTATCACCAAGGCAAAAATCTGCTGTGCAATAAAGACACCGTAACATCAATGCTTGAAGAATGATCTCAGCTGCCATGCATGCCAGTAGGAAATTAAAGATTTAACTCCTGCCAGGAGACACTGAAAACATTGTAGCATCAAACATGATAGAAACATCTTTGATGTGAAGTAAAAATGAACCTGAGATATGACGCAATCACAAAGATTGAGTGACATACTGACATGTTTCCGTACTGTTCAAACTTCTTCCTTAGTACTGTACAAAAATCTGGAACAAGGTGGACAGTGAAGGAAGCCAAATGTGTTCAGTGTTTTGCATGTTTTATTTGGAACAACTGGCTCCAGGGTGATGAATTCAGCATGTAGAGGTAAGATTCCAGAAGATCATGAGATAGAAGGTGGATGATGCAACAGCCCTAAAATAGAGTAAACCATAGTGCAACAGCTGGCTGAACTGTCAAAACAGAGACACAGTCTTTTAGAGCTGCATATGACCAGGAGTTCGCTATACGTCCAATTCCTGATCTTTTTTTTGCTGTATTCTATCTTTTTACAGACCCCAAGCACAAATTATATGTATCCCACAGCAGCCAAACCTTAAAGACACATCTAATGTATATAAATGCATTATTTTCTACAGAAAAAAAAAATATCTGGAGAATTTTATCAGATAAAGGTAGGAAAAATTGAGCATGTAGAGGCTTTTGCAGACTTTCACACAATAAAAAACAAAATTTATTTTGTAGTCCACAAGAAAGCTTCAGTTTTTCACCTTCAAATTGCTGATCTAAATAACTAGAAGTAGACACTGATTTCCTCCTTATTTTTATTTTTGGAGGCATAAAATTAGAAATAGAAATATAATATAGAAATAGAAAAATAGAAATAGAAGAGGAAACAAAGAACAAGGAAGTGGAGTATTGCTAGCACATGATCTGTTCTACAGAGCGTATTAATAAAATGCTATTCGATTTCAAACAAGGTAACTCCCCACCTCTGTACCACCAACTTCTTGTTCCCATCTTCTGAACTCTTTATAGAGGAGAATACTGGTTGGTGTGAGGAAGGGCATCCTTCACCTACACATTCTTGTTACAGAGAAAAATTGTTAGGTAATTTTTATGTTAGGTAATTTTTAGCTCAGTTATTGATGGCTTTTCAAACACAGATACATATTTTAATTTAGCATTTTCTGTAATAAAATAAAACAAAACAGCAAAGGATTCAAATACAGTTATAATTAAGAAAAAAAATATAAAATTCTATAAGCTTTGTTCAACATTTAAAAGAATCACTGATGAAAAGGATGTGCCGGACAAAAATGCTTTCTAATGCTACAGTTTAACACGTGGCCAGAGGGTTATGAGCCACCTGTAAATGTTTCAATCTCTGAGGGTCCAGCCCTTACAAATTGGCTTAAAATAATCTTGGATAGACTGCTCTTCAGAGGTGTTTTGTAAGGTAAAAGTTTAATAAATGAAGAATAGCAAACATTACAGAAAACAAAAGAAAATCTGCACACAGATGTCTGAGACAACTTCTGACACCCTGCTAGAAACACTCTAAAAATTATTTTAGTTCCTTTATGCTCCTTCCTAAATACTGAATGTTTTAAGAGGGACAATTTGGCTTGCTGCCAATAGGGAGCACAGGATTTGAAGAATCGTGACAAGGTCCAACAGATGCTTCTCTCTTGACACCGAACCAATTGAGAAGGGCACAGAACTTTCTAGTTAAACTTCCTAAAATGTCTAAAGGTAAACTGACACTCTTTCCTTATACCGAGATGCCCTCTCAGGGATGGGGGATGCTTTACTACATTCTCAGATTTTTCATAGTGCTACTGCAGGATCCGGGGAAATTACCTTTCTCTGTTGGAATTGCATAAAGGGAGTTGATATATCTGCTTTGATGTACTTTCCCCATACTGCTGTACATGTAGTGTGACTTGATGTGACTATTGAGAATTTAATAGCCCTCACTTTCTCCCTTAATCCTCTTGAAACAGTCACGTGTCATTAGGAGCGAAAATATTTTGTGTTTTAGAATGTTCTCAGTTTATGAAATTACTCTGTTTTAGCCTAGTCAAGGAGCCATACAATTCCATGGTGAAAAGCAAAAAGAGAGAGGATTCAGTGAAAGAGAATTTTTTAGGTGAGTTTAGGTTTGGAATACAGAACTGGAAAGTATTATTCTGAATGCTTGAAAAGAACAAGCAGAGAAGAAAAGAATATGCTTTGGCATACATTTCAGCTGATATTGATAAGAAATCTCAAGTCTTGGGAATCTGCATACTGATTTAATGTAAACTGAAATTTGTCCAAGGTCTCCAAATTGCATTGTAGAAAACAAGCTTTGACCATATGTGACTATAGAATTCAGTGGAAAATATTAGCAGGCTTGCTTGTTTGTTTTGTTAAGTGATTGGGGTTGTTTAGTTATTTTGGTTTGTTTTTTTTTTTTAAATTGCATATTTGAATTGCTTCTTTGAATTGAATATTGCTTTGAGTAATCAAGTCACTGTAAACAGATGTGCTTTCTGATCAGGAGCAATCCTTGTTCCCACAGTGAAGTATTGGATCCATCTCAGAGGTATAGCCACAAAGGTCCCAAAGCTATATAGCTTGAGTTGGACAGAATTTTTTACTTCAGGCTTAAATATTCCTGTTTACGCACCTACACTGATGATCTAACACTTTCTAGTTCTTTTGCTCTCTCAGTTCTAGCAAAAAAAGGCCTGTACCCACATGTTACAGCAGTCAAACATTTCAGTTCATGGTGCTCATGTTTCTACTTTCAGGGTACTTGGAGTGGGTTGATGCTGGCTGGACACCAGGCACTCACCAAACCTACTCTATCACTCTCCACTGCAACTGGGCAAGGTGAGAGAAAATATAACAAAATGTTCATTGCTTGAGATAAAGACTAGAAGAGATCACTCACCAAATACTATCACAGAGAAAACAGACCCAATTTAGAAATATTACTTGAATTTATTTCCAGCAAAATCAAAGCATGATAATGAGAAGTAAAATAAATCTTAAAACCAGCTTTCCCCCACCCCTCCCTCCTTTCCAGCCTGACCTTCTCTCCTCCACCAGTGCAGGGAGATGAGGAATGGAGGTTATGGTCAGTTCATCAGGTTTTTTTCCACCACTGTTTAAGAAGAGCCCTTCCCCTGCTCCAGTGTGGGGTTCCTCCCATGGAAGATAATTTTCCACAAACTTCTACAATGTGAGCCCATCCCATGCAATTCTCCACAAACTGATGTAACATAGGTTACATGGGGTACAGTCCTTCGAGGACACACTGCTCCAGTGTGGGTCCTCCACAGGGTCACAGGTGCTATCAGGAAATCTGATCCAGCTGGGATCCCCTTCATGGGTCTGCAGGTCCCTTCCAAGACCCTGCTCTAGCATGGATTTCCCATGGGTTCACAGCCCTCTGTCAGGCAACCTCCTGCTCTAACATGGGTCTCTACATGGGCTGCAGATGGATCTCTGCATCCCAGAGATCCTCCACAGGCTCCAGGGGCACAGCTGCCTCACCATGGGCTGAACCCTGGGCTGCAAGGGAATCTCTGCTCCAGGGCCTGGGGCACCTCCTCCCCTCCTTCTCCAGTGACCTTGGTGTCTGCAGGGTTGTTCTCTCACATATTCTCAGTCCACTCTTCTCTGGCCACAATTGCATCTGTGCAATTACTTTTTTGCCTTCTTAAATAAATTATTACAGATGTCTTACCATTTCTGATTGGCTTGGCCTTGGGCAGGAGCACATCCATCTTGGAGCTGGCTGGCATTGGCTCTGCTGGACATGGAGGAAGGTTCTGGCAGCTTTTCTCCCAGAAGTGTCCCTTGTATCCCCCCAGTACCAAAATGTGGCCACACAAACTAATGACACACAAAAAACCAGGACTAAATATTAGGAACCTGTAATAGTTGCTTTCAGTCATTGTTCAGACATGTTCCTTACTGTAGAAGGGTTTAGCAACATTCATTGCCCTCAGTTAAAACCCAAGTCTGACAAAATTCAATAGTCATGAGATATCTTTACTTTCAAGCACTAATGTGAGGCCATGCTTAAGTTAAAGTACATTAAAGGAAAATGGGAAAGATTAACACATGTAGCCTAATAGTCAGCCAGGCATTGTTTTAAATTGTTCCTTCCAAGACTGCAAATATTTACTAACAAAAATTAATCTTTATCATACAATAATCGAATCTTGTTTCTGTCACTGAAATCACTGGAATGAAATCATACAAGTGCATTTGACTGAAATGCGTGGACAATTGTTTGTCAGAGAAATTTGTTTGTCTGTACAATTTAAGTGATTAGGTGTCACACACAAGGCATCATCTGAACCAATAAACATTATAATTTATACTGAACTCAAAAATGCAAGAAGACAAAGCTCATATAAATCTAAACTTTCCAAAAGTAAAAAATATAGATTAGCATACAATTTAATAAATTGTAGGAAATCATGTACCTTTCAGTCTTAAAAACATAAAGAAAAAAAGTAAATTATTAAAAATATGTGAATTTCATAAGCCAAGCACGCTTAGCAACATCTTTGTGCTTTACTCTCTTTATAAGTAAAAAGCTCAGTAACTGTTCATTATCTTTTGCTATGTTTAATGTCATTTTTCATTGTCATCTCCTAGGAATATGTCTTTGTGACTAAGTCAATATCATATTCAGATAAGAGATATGAAAACTTCCTATATTTTTATTATTAGACATAAAATTATTAATAGCTGCCTTTGGTAAAGGTAACTGCCATTGCTAAGTTGCCATGCTGATTGCACTTGAGCAAGAAAAAACAATGACAATAAAGTGATCCTCTGCCTTCTGAAATATGTTTCATGACTTCAGAATGACGATATTTCCTTCTGGGAGATTGTGTGTCTTCCTTTAATATTATGATATTCAACTGAAAATTTGTACTTCTTGATAAGGATGGATTTATTTCGCAGATGTTCATTATGTTAATGTGAAAAAATTTGCTCTTTTTTATATATCCCTCCACCTGCCCAGTTCCTGTAGGACATATTTGCATTTGTAAAATTGCAACTTTTCTCAGAACTGAGAATTTGACATTAGAAGGGTGGTCTACTAATTTTCATGTCAGTGATACAGATTTTTTTCAGCCCTCTTCCTCAGTAATTTGTATCCCTAGTGTCAACTACAGTGCCAGTAATGCAGTAGAAAGCGCTTAGTATGTTTGAAGCTTGTGCAGAATTCATGTTATAAAGATGATAAGAGCCTCCAAGGGAATAATTGCCTCACTACAGGGAGTGCAAATTGTTTGGCAACTGGTCTTTCTGTTGTCCTTTTCTTTTTTGCAACTGGTTGGCATCAGTACATATTAACAGCAAAGCTGATCAGCTGCAGAGCCAACAGTTTCATAGACATTCATTTTTTTTCCCTGAAGATATTTGTAGCAAAAGAATTGAATAGCTCACAGAGTGCTAATGAGATAGAGAGCATTTGCACTTAAGTACTCAATGTAAATTCTAATCTAGGTTTTAAGGACACATTTAGAGTATTTCTTCACACAATTTCTATTATTTCAGTGAATGTTTTTCTCATAATCAATCATAATAAAATAATACATCAGAACTATGATCCTTGAAATATCTTTGGGAAACTATAAGCAACTTTATACCAAAAAATATTAATTTATGGAATAAAAATACAGAAAACAGAATTAGAGGAGAGAAGAGGGTAAGACCTGTTGGCAGTCCCTGACTGTGTTATTGAATGGTATTAATGCAATGGCAGCTCAATAACTCCTGCAATGGGATTATCTTCTGTAACCTTTAAAAGTCTTATTGTCCTACTTATAATTTGGCTTGATAAATCATTTTAATTGAAAATAATTATAATCATTGTAAATAGTGTGTATATGCATGTAGGAGTGTGTGTGTTTAATGACCTCTGAATATGAAGAAAATTTTACTCATCCAAAACAAATCATTGTTTTTAAAAATCATTTCACTGAGACCAAAAAACCTCCTGCCTCAGGTATGGGTTCCTGCAATTGTTTCATACTGATAGGCTTCTACCAAGAGATAAATGTCACTGAAAATATCTACTTTTAAACACTGATGTCATGCAACAAGACTGAATCTGAAATTTAAGTGAAAAATTGTATGAAAGATATAATCCTCTCTGATTTTTCATTGCTTGCCATATGAGGATGTTTATGATGTGCACCCTCAAACAGGTACGTCAATTCTGAAAACACAAATGAAGTGTTCTGCCACCACAGGAGATGAATGGATAATACCCCACTCTACTAACACAGTTAAATCTCAATGAAATGTAGTTTCTTTACCCTAATTTATGGATAGACCTCAGGAACAGTAACCTGCTCCTTCCAGGAAGAGCCTGCTAAAGGCTTCTCTGTCCAGAACAAAAAGAGACTGAATCAAGATTTATTGAACAACTGTATTTCTGACAAGATATATTATATTATTGCAGCTTTAATAATAATTTAAGCTAGCAATTCAGGAAGTATTTTCAGCTAATGATATACTAATTCACCAGCAACTGCAGGATAACATATGTGTTAAAAGAAAGTAGAAAATTAATGTTGCTTTAATTTCACAAGATATTTGAGTACTTAAGGTGTTAGTTTCCAAAAGCATGGAGTTTGAATCAACATCTAGTTTCTTCCAGTTCTCTTGCTTTTTTTACTTCTGCCCTTTACCATGGACACCAGTACCCTCAACTTCTGTCTGCAGAAGAGCTGTTTCTGTATATTATCTGTCTGCATTGAAACTCATAAAAACCAAACCAAAACCCAGACAGACTGAGTATTGCTAGATATTGAGAAGTGTAAATGATAAGTGATCTGATCATTACAGAGTTTATCAGCATTTATGTGTATTAAATAAATTGTAACCAATATCTGTTCATTTCTCTTTAAGGCATTGCTATGACACAGACAACACAGGAGGAAGGAGGGAAGGAGGGAAGGAGGGAAGGAGGGAAAAAGGGAAGGAAGGAAGGAAGGAAGGAA
>VWZU01007622.1:2758466-2844157 GCA_013397095.1 Sterrhoptilus dennistouni | reverse complement strand
AAAAAAAAAAAAAAACCACCACACATGTTTTTACATGCAAGTATGCATTTGTATTGGGTCTAGCTGAGATGCTATTCCCCAGAGCAACCCTAACAGTGCTGTGCTTTTCCTTGGTAGCTGGAAAGGTGTTTATAACATGCCAGTGTTTTGGCTACTGCTGAGCAGTGTTAGCACAGCATGAACTCGGTCTCTCCGAAGTTCCCCACACCACTAGGTTAGGGGTGGGCCAGATCCTGGGAGAAGACACAGCCAGGACAGCTGATTTAAACTGATATCTCCAACAGGATATTCCATGCCTTATTCTCGGGTTGGTTTTCTCACCTGAGATTCAGGTTGTTTAAAGTCTTTGGCCATCTAAAAGCCCCAGGTCACATTGGTATAAAAGACAGAGTCCTCAAGGCCTTGTTTTCAAGTTTCTCAAGTTGTTTATTATTTGATATCTCAGAGTTTTTCTCCACTCCCAGCCGAGGTCTGGACAGCGGCTGAGACATGAGGCGACTGCCCATCAATGGGGCATCGCATTACATGTATACAGGTAACTACGTGTAGGTTATTTACTATTTTGTACCAATGCCTAGTGCTTACACTAAAAGGGTCATTTCTACTTTGACCCAATCCACTCTAACTACCTTATATCATCACCGCCCCAGAAGATGGAGGATGAGGAAGAAGGAGAGGGACACGAGGTACCACCCAAATTCCACCATCTTGTCCCCCATTTACCTCTATTCTATGAACCCTAAAACTACTGAATTTTGCATCTTCTACTGTGCTAAACTACTATTTTCACTTCCTGGTGATTTGCAATTCCTCTCCTTGTGCTGGAAGTTTCTCCCATGGGCTAAGATCAAAGTCGGTGTCTTCCTGGGCTCTGTGCCAAGGTCTCCAACCCCCCTGGACCGGCTCCATACTCCCCTGTCCCGGGCTCAAGTTCCCTTTCCTGGGTCCCAGGTCATCCAAGGGGATGTCCTGGACTCCACACCTTATGGCATCTGCTCAGATATAAAAGCTAAGAAAAGAGGAAGAGGGCGATGTTTGTTATTTATAGTGTTTTCCTCCAAGAACAAGTGCTGTGTGTGCTGAAGCCTGGCTTCCTGGGAAATGGACAGGTATTACTTGCTGATCAGAAGTACAGAAAAAATTTTTTTTTGCATTCTTCCTTTGTTCTAGCAAAATGCCTTGTCTTGACCTAGAAGTTAGGGGGTTTTCTTCCATCTTATTTTCTCCCCCACCCCAGTCAAGAGAGGCAGTGATAAGAGTGCCTTGGTGAGCACCTGTCAACTAGCCAAGATCAACTCACCACGACATTTTGATAAATATACATATAATTTAAAATAAAATTTTGGGATTACATGCAAAAAAATAATGACTGAAAAAACAATAATTATATAATAGCAAGACTTTTAAACTTAGACATTGGTTTTCATTTCAATTTGTGTAGTTAGTTGTAAAATTATGGATTTATTAACCACAGAGTAACACAAAACCTCCCCAAATGCAGTAACAGTAGAGTGGACATTTCATACATATATATGCTTGAAAATCAGGGCCATAAATAAATCATCATCAGAGAAAAAATAAAATATTCATGCCAGTAATTTTATGGATTGATTATAAAGTCCATATATGTAGAAGAGTCATAGCAATCTATGGTAAAGGATATATTTTATTAATTGATGATTACTGTCAAGTGGAAATATTTTAATTTATGGTTGTCTATTTAATTTTTTTTTTCCACAGCCATAGACATCTGATATGTTTTTATTCTGGTTTTGTTTGGTTGTTTTCTTTTTCAGCACCTCAAAAGATAATTAGGATAAATAAAACATATTACAGTAGACTGAAAAAATTAATGCTATTACATTTATCATAGACAGTGTTTAAGATCTTGAGAATTCTGCGTACAAGGAAGCAGCAAAAGTGATCTTCAAAATACAAAGTAGTACTGAATGTTTTAATCTCATGTTTTTAATTTGATCTCATTATCTGTAAATGTGAAAGTAAATCTAAGTGCTGCTCTGATGCACAAGCAATGCATCCATATTTAATTTAAAGCAGTATTTCCCCACTAAACAGCTCCTTTATTAATAATGCACAGGTTCACAAACTCATCACAGTTTGTAGTATTTCAGCTGTGTTAGTTGAAACTACTTTATACACAAGTGTTTTGTCTTGCTGATATATCAGCTGATCATTCCTGTTTCACTTTATACAGTAATGGGCTAAACAGGAACATACTTTCAAAAAACCCCAAGAAGAAACAGAACAGAAGTGTTGGCTTAATGTATTCACTTAAGGAATAAATAATAGAATTCCTGAATAAAAAAAACCAAAATTACCTTACTCTCCATACTTTAAAATAAGAATATCAGTATTTAGTGATTATTGCATTACATATTACCATAATACTCCTGAATATTTAATGTAATTATATAAATAGCAATAGCTAGCTTTAAATATACTTCCATTATATTAATTTACCCTAGGACTTTTGATAGGTGCCAAGTTCTAACCCTGTTTCTGCAAGATTTTTTGTTGTTGTGTGATATATTTTTACCTGGGAAAGAAATGTTTAAGAGCAATAACTTGCATCTACTTCATTTTAGATATCAAAAAGCAGAACAATGCAGAATTTTTGTGTATGTATAAAACTATATTCTTCAGCCTTGGCATGTTAAGTCTAAGAAAAAATTATGTTCATAGACATCTGGAAAGGTAATTATTCTTCTTTTAACAAAAGTAATTTACTGTATTGATCAAACCCAAACAATTTAAAGAAAAAAAAAATGCATAAGCCGAATACATTTGCAAAAAGCCCTTCTTTCTATATGAATCTTTACACACCTTTTACTTTACTACAATGTAAATGCCTGTCTGTAATGCTAATAGTTAAAATTCTGGGGTAATAAACAAGGTCTTCAGGGCTTCAAATGCTCTGCACATTCACAGTCTCTCAACTTGCAGTCACAAGTACCAGTTGCAGTAAAAAGAAATTGCTGTGAATTGTTGTCCCATAGGTAAGCACTTGCCATTTATTACTCCCAGTGCTGTAAAGTAGACTGTGACCCCACATTTTCGTGGCAGTGGTTTCACACAATTTACAGTACTATGGGAAAATCTTGTTTTTTTTCATGTGGAGGGCAAAAAAAAGGTCTGATACCTAATCAAGTTCTATAACTAACAAATTTTCACCCCAGAAATTTTGTTAAGTTTAGATACAACCAGTAACACTTAAGATAGTGGCATTGGCATAAGGATAAAGCCTGAAGTTCTTAGGATCTAGGTTTACCTATTTTAGATATAATAATTGAGAACTATCAGAAAACAAAATTAAATCTGCTCAGAAGTAAAAAATAACAGTATTTTTCAGTTTAAAAATACTGAATTGCTGTGAATTATACAGACAATAGATCCCACAAGCAGAATATTTTTCATTTTAAATTTGAAATTTACTATTGATGTACTAAACATTAAAAATGAAGAATAAAAAGAAATTATTTTTAAATAGCAGTTTTTTAAAGCTTAAATTGTAAAATTTCTGGGAATACGATCATACGTTAAAATAATAAACAAAGTCAATAATATAGATTAGCAAAATGGAGTAAGAGTTAGGCTGATACAAAACAGACTCTAAGTCACTACTTGTAACACATTAGGAGCCTAAAATATAGTCAATGTAACTGTATAAAATATTCTCTGCATTTGCAGGCAACCCTATATAGCTAAATTCAGAATTCTCTTTTAGCTGTTTCTCTACGTAAAATGGTCATTGAATTTTTCATGGGCAGCCTATGCACTATTTCTATAATTAAGAAGATTAAAAGCTTCCATGCTGCATTTGAGGACTCCAGCACAATAGGAAAGACAGCCAGGGAACAATGAGACAGGATGAAGAAATGAAAGTTTTTTAGAACAAGAGTTTGAAAAATATGAGGATTAGTAGATACAAGGGACAGATGCACTCTAAATAATGGTCTTGGCACAAAGATTTTTTGTTATGGTACCTGATGAATTGCTTCATGCTAAAAATCTCTAGTTGAATCACAGAATATTTGAAGATAACAATTCTGGACATTTACTATAGAAAAGTTGCACTTTTTCCCGATGTCTGCAGTTGTTCAAATATATAATATTAATTTGCATTTCTTTGGAAGTCTGTTAGACCTCAGTAGCAGAAGACCTATTTATGACAAAACAAAATCGTGTATGCATGCCAGCCCCATTTAAGCTTGCAGGCCTTGCTTTGTAAAAAATCACAGAATCCCAGAACCATTAGGGTTGGAAGTGACCTCTGAAGATGATCCAGTCCAACCCTCTTTCCAAGGCAGGGTCACCTAGAACAGGTGACACAGGAGCTTTTCCAGGTGGGTTTTGAATGTCTCCAGAGAGAGACACTCCATGACTTCCCTGGGCAACCTGTTCCAGTCCTCTTTCGCTCTGAACATAAAACTGTCCTTCCTCATACTGAGATTAAATATGTGGTTTATGGGTATTGTTTCTTCATCCTGTCATGAATGTTTTTTGCTTGTGCTTTTATACTGTTAGTGTTCACCTACTTCTGAGCTCTGTGTGCCCTAGTTTTGCAGACCTCTCTTTGCAGATTAGGTAGGGTCTCACAGGTTTAGTTCATAAGAGAGCTAATATTAATTTTCATCTAGTTGTTACTGACAACCTAATTGTGCTTGCCCATCTCACAGGACCTCCTACAGTTTCTTGTGCCTTTCTCTTCATTTCTTGGTCTTTCTCAAACACCAGGATGTGATGGGTTTCGTTTTACCAAACCTTTCATGGCAAATACCATTTTCTTGACTGTGCTAAGATGCAAAACAAGCAAAAATAGATTGTCCAAAGAAAATTCAGCTCTTTTATTCTGTATCCTTTTTCTCAGTTTTAAATTAATGTATCAAGCTGTTTCCTGCGAAGGATATAATATATTCTTGAACTACCTGATTTAAATATTTAAAATCCTTGAGAACTTCAAATGTAATAGACTTTTATTTGATCTTTCTTTGCTATTCTATATAAAGCTGTAACAAGATGTCCTTTCTCACATATACTGCTAGTTATTTGTAGTTTATTACATTGAACATTTATTTGTGTATGAAGTAAAGACACGGGGTTTTATTTACTATTTTCAAAATGGTGCAGAAAATGTCTCTGTGGGCTTGCAGGTGCCCCATGCTCTGGCAGGAGGGGGTCTGCAGCACAGACTTTGTGAGGACAGGCTGGGACTTCCTTGAACCTTACTTAGACAGTTGCAGCCTGGTCCAACAAACCGCAGGGCACAGCTGAGCCCCACAGCGACGGGGAGTGACTTCTGAGAAAGTACACCTCTTTTATAGTAAAAAATCCCCTAAGATTAATCAGTAAGTGTTTCCCTCTCTTTATCTCAGCTCATGAGCTTGGCTGAGGAGAGAAAGACATGGAATGGCTGAATGGACTTCTTTGACAGACAGACAAGGTCAACCCACCACAATATTGTAGTATAAACATGGATGATGAAGCTTCAGAACAATGAAATATGTCCTCCCTCTAAAATAAGACATCTGTACACTCTCAATAATGGGAGTACCAGGTATACTTCTGGGAATACCCAGAAGCCCATGGGAGACTTCTTCCCATGGACTTATCTAACACATTGATAGAAACTCCTCTTAACAATGAAACAAAAAATTCTAAATGAAAACATTTAGAATATTTTTCAGCACAATAATTGAATTTGCCCTTCTGCATGCTTGCTACTCACAGTATCTTTAACAATATTCAAGGAGGAAAGAACCCCTGAAGAATACTTTTAATCTAAAAACAGCTTTACACCTATTTTTTTAATAATCCACTAGGTAAATCAGAGTGCTAAAAGACTCATTGTTTTTTACATAATTATCCAAAAGCAAATTCAGTTAGTGAAACAAAGGTGGCTATACAATATTATGAGATTATTTTGCTTCAGGTATTTTATTGATAGACATGAAAACCATAATGAATTACCAGTCACTTTTCTTATTTGCTGCTTGACTTCAAGATCATTAGAGAACATTATTTTCATTCTAATCACAGTCTAACATTCATCTTTTACATTGCATGAAGGAAACACTCTTCCAAATGCTGCAAGTCCTGTCTATGAGCTATGAAGTAAAGGAACACCTAAGACTGCACTATGCCTCTCTTTTCCCAATAATATGTAATGATTACAGAAAAATGGGAAACCAAAAAGAACCACTGATCTGTAATAGTCTTTCCTTGAGACAGATAAATGAGCAGCAGCTTTCCCTTTGTCCCACATATATCTGTTCTCTACTATAACTTGTCAGCTACTGTATTGAGGTTCAAGTACTTCTGTAAACCCCCAATGCAGTCTGTCTGTTTATACCTTCAGGTTAGAGGGTGATTGGCTGAGTGCCTCGACAGTGACGCTAACCTTCAAATATTTTCTAGGACTGTTGACTGCAACACACTTCTTTCTGCTGCTGGAGGAATGCTTAAATGTTGCCAAAAGGCAGTGGTTTTTAACTTTGATATCAGAGGAACGCCACAGTTCTTACATTTCTGAAACCTATACTATAAACAAGAATAAAAAATAGTTAGGTATCTGAAGTTTAACCATTCTTTATTTTGATGAACTGCTGGAAAGGAAACAAAAGTATTTCAAAAATTGCCACAGTTTCAGTCACATGAAAAAGAATGAACTGTGAGACAAAGTGTACCACACTCTGTAATTAATATATCCCATATATTTCAAATATAAACCACTTCCTTCTGTAAAATATTACTTATTTATGTGCAAGAGATTTTTTTTAAAAACAAAGATATCCCTGAATGATTAAAATGGTTGAAATTCAAAAGACTTCCCAGACATTATTTTGAAATTCCTTGCTTACATTCAGTGAAAATGAATTTTTTCTTGTCCTATAACATTGTCAGTAAACCAAATGTCACTTAAACCACGCCATAAATAGCTCAAGATTTCAGTGCGAATTTAATTCTCTTCTTCTTACCCAACGATTAGCTTCTGCTGCTTAAGTTTTCTTCTTTTCATTTTCCTTTTTTTATCATCATTATTTTGTTTTGTTTTTTCTTCCCTCCAGTTCCTTTTGAATTGAGAAGCTGTGACCTTTGAAAAGAAAGCTGCTCTGTCTTTCAAAATATGCTAATAATGCAGAATTGGAGAAAGTTTCCTGTAGCAATACTGTGCTGAAAATGTTACTGATAATATTATAAAATTCAAGGTTGACTTTAAAATTATTTACATGATTCTTGGATGCAATTTCCTTTAAAAAGTAAAAAACCTTTACAACAAATGAAGAAATCATACCAGACCATGACTTTTTATTTGGAAATTGTACCCAGAGAGGAACGTATTTTGTTAGAGAGCCTTCTCTGTCAGAAAATTAATGTAGGATCTCATGACTTTGCTATCAGTTACAGCTGTAGGTGAAACTATACCAAATGAGGAACAAAACCCGAGACATATTTCTGCCCCTAGTCTTCTTGCTTTATCTTCATAAAGTCCTACTTTCCCTCAACCCCTTCTTCTGTCATGCTCTTGCACCCTGGGATAATTCTTCTTTTGTACAATAGTAATGCATCTCTGAATTCCCTAACAAATAGCTTTCCTCCCTACTGATTCAGCCATTCTGCTTCTCTCTCAGATCACACAGTTCTCCTTATACCCACTTCTTATTCACCACACTCTCATTTGTCCCACAACTTCTCTATCATCTATAATTTCATTCACTCCTCAGTCTCCTGAACCTTAAAGGAAAGGGAATAAATCATGAAGAAACATATGTCTCAATTTTCAGATCTGTGCTCATGGGTCCATCATGGGAAGCAGTACAAGTTCAGGTCGGTTCTGGCTATGGCTGATTACCTCTTTGGAGGCTCAGAATTCTTCAGTAAATGGAAACTGTGTCTCCACTCTAGGTGACATGTAACTCAGCTTCAAAGTTCAGCAGTAAATCTTTAACAGGTCTCTCCTGAATGCACGTCAATAATGTCATTGGACTTGAAATTCATAATGGAAGTGCTGTCTGCTTTTTTTTTTTTTCCTTGATAAACAGAAGTAGCTGAAAGTTGTAAAACTGTTTACTGACACCCTTGTCCAAAATTATAGACATATTGCTTACTATCTCTTAAAAATAAGCACTCTTAACCCCTCTTTTTTACACATTTTTTTTTTCTTTTTTATTTCCTGATTTTTTTTCAATTTTCTTCTCTATATATATTTTTCATAGCCTGTGGATCTTTTTATGTCAAAATTTGTAATCAAAGCTGTGCAGCACGCACAAATCTCTCCAAATGGCTAAAGTTTAGCAAAATTTTCAACTACTGAAAACAGCTTTAGAATGGCAAGTCTTAGCCAGCATTAGCCTGCACTTTATGTGATAATATCTGCCCAAACTATAATTACAATTTTTAGCATTTAAATTTTATATGAAGCACCATCAGGAGCTATGACCTTCTAGAGACCGTTTTTCAAATCCAACTGTACTGTGCCCTTCGCATACCCACAAATATGACTAAGTATTCTATTTTGGGCACTCTTATATTAGCCAGGGCCAAAATGTGTATTAAGGAAAGCCATTTATAATATCAAATGACTGTCTACACGTTGCAGAGAATATTTTGGGCAGAAAGGAATCATGTTCCTGCAACTAACATTTTGTATTTTTTTTAAATTGTTAGCTGAATTCATTGGCCCCAGAAGTATTCTGACACATGACAAGGGTAATGATCTAGAAAAATTGAAAAGTGTGATACTGATTAGGCAAATGAAAAAACATATCTCTACTCTGCACGAATCATTACAAAAAGGGTTGATAATGTATTCAAAGCATTTATTTAGTGACAGAAATGGACATTTAGAAGGATAAAAATAGAAGAAAAAACAGAGGTCATAATTTTATAAAAGTAATAATAAGTTTCTTACTAAAGCAATAATAATGGAAATAAATATGCCATCTTGAAATCTCATTGAAGTGGATAACCCTTTCATTGAAGGATGATGAAAATTATATTTATACTAAAGAAGCTATAAAACATTAAAATGAAAACTGTGGTAATTTTTATTATCGCTTTGGTAATGACCTCAACATCTTTTTCCTCTCCTCCTGTCTGTAGTTCGGTTTCTAGCTAGCTGCCTGCAGAGAAATAGCTGCAAGATAAGATAATTGAGCATTTTGTGAAGAATAGAAGAATACAGATATTGTCAAACACTCTGACCAGCTTCCTCAATTGTAACAGCACTATAGCAAACTTCTTTTTCTTGTTTCTAGAAGGCTGATGGAAAGAGCACTGAATAAAATGATAGGATAGGGAGCATAACTTATATAAAGTAATATCTTGAAAAAGAAATAGTGTGAAAAAAAAATCCAGTAATTTAAGAAAAACATTTTTTTAAATGTAAGTGGAACAAAATCTACATGATCAATTAATCAGTTTGGGATAATGTAAGGCCATATGAGATTTTAAAATTATTGAAATGTGACAAGGTCATGTCATTATCAGTAAGCTATGTCTTTATAAATTGCATTAATTTATCTTATGAATCCCATTAGTACTTTAAGTCTACCATTTTCTGTTATCGACTAACCTTTTGTGAGATTTGGAATAATTCTGTCGCAAATGCATTATTACCACATCTAGATTTTGCCTTCCAGCTTCAAATGAATATTACCTAAGCAATTCTGTGAGGAAATGTTTCTTTTGAAACTTGTGGCTTTGTAAGCACTGTTTTTGACAGTGTTGTTGCATACAAAGTACTGAAAGTATATTGCTGTTTCAGAAATAGTTATTTAGCACATATTTCCAAAAAGTTGTTTTATTATGGCAGGAGGACAGCTAAAAGCAGAGGTAGGAGTGCAGAATCTAGGCATTCCCACAACTCATTATCTTGCAAATACATGGATTGCCACAGCACGAAAGCAGAGACTGTATTCAAGAACAGCCAACAAATCTCTCACAGTGAATAGTTACTGTGAGAGGCTTGACATGAAGAAAGTTGAAAGCGACTTTTGTGCTGCTCAAAGACTCATTCAGGCATGTAGGGGGTGAAGCTTCATCTCTCTGGTTTAGTAAACTGGTTCATTTTAATTAAGCAATAACATATGGTAAGGAATGAGCTGTACAGCATTAATTCATAGTTAGTGTACCACTGTTAGCCATGAGGCTGAAGGATGTCACCATCAATGTAACAAGGCATGAATTACCTCCACTGAGAGTTCATTTTGGAGTGTCTTATGACCACACTAAAACAGTTACTATTTAAAAATATATTTTTATTTTTAATTAAAATTGTGTACAAATACAGTTTTGTTTTAAGCAATTTCCATTTTTTTTTTCAATTTTTAAAATCTATCCATTTATTTATCAACAAAAGATTTCACCTCACCATGCACACTGCTCATTTACAATGAGATAAGTGGCAATGGGGAAGGGAATAGTTAGGATTTTTTTCTGTTTGGCTATGCCGGTTTTTTCTGTTTGGCAATGCCTGAAACTTCATTTCTTTTCTGAAGGGTTGGTATGCAGATTTATCACAAATATATATAAAAAAATTAATTCAGTGATTAAAAAAAAGTTTCGATTAAACTCAGAAGCTGAAAATCCCTAGTGCTGAACAGGAAGTCAGATCCTTTTTCCTGTTTTGCTTCTGTAAATATTGAGCACATCCCTTGCAATTCGGCAGAACGAGTCCACTTAATTCAAAGAGCTGCTTTGTATTCAAGTAACAGAATATTGTGTTCTAATGACTGTCACTAGAACATGATGAATTTTGCAGAGCATTCACCCACTTTGTGTCTCTTCCACTGCTGGAGACTTCATGTGTGTTGCAGAGTGGAACCATCATTCTTAAATGTAGAAGTTCCCACAAAGTCTCCCACCATATCCACCCTGAGTTACGCCTCATCCAGCTTTGGCCCAACAGTGCTGTGGTCCCACCACCATGGGAGAAAAATGAAAGTTGACATTTAATAATGGAGCAAAAGATAAAACATCCTTGGTATTCTTTCAACAGAATCCTTATATTTTATTTTAAAATATACACGGGCTTTATTAAAACTAGAAATATCGTATCGATTAATGATGCTGATGGACAGACAAAAGCATAATAATAGGACAAAAATCACGTTCAGGAAAACTTTAAATATTCTTACAAGTTCTGTACTAATTATCATTTCTTTCATTGCTGTTCTTCTTTTCCTTCTGTCACTTTTAACATGGTTAGTACCAATGACAGAATTCCAGCCTTATTTTTCATTTTGAAGAGAGCATGTTAGCGCTGAGACAGGTCCTAATAATACAAGCTGGCAACACGTTCTGTGCATATTATCATCAAAAGTCAATTTCTGTCATAATACGAGACCAAATGTATGGAATATCCTGCATTTGGAGCACATTGTATGATTAGATTTCTTTATGCTAGTGAAAACCAATTAACAGCACAATAGGATATGATACAATACAGCTGCCCCATCTCATAACAAAGTAATTATTGCATCTTTTTCAAACATTAATTCAGGATTTTCTTTTCCATATGAAGGAAAGTAATTGGCAGTGTTAAGATGCTGTGTTTGCCAAAAGTGCTCTTTGGCAAGCTGTAATTTAGCAAGCAAATAAATTTTCATATATAAAAGGCTGAGGGAATGACCATGTGAAATAGGTAAATTTTATTATTAATGAATAATTAATATCTGTGAATATATTACTGGTAATAGTTTTCTCTACAGAACCATTTTTGAGATGCTTAAGAAAAATAGGTAATTTTTAAAATATATTAATAGTATCAAAATGTAGAAAACAGTACAGAAGTGCAGTAATGTCTACCAGAAATACCAAGGTTTTTTATGGCCAGAAAATTTTATGGCCATTGTTTTCTGCAGTCTTGGGGGTTAAGTAATTCATTTTATTTTCACAGAAGGCAGCAGAAAATAGGAGTTGGAACTTCATTAAGGTAAGAGCTTGCTCATGATCACCTGAGCTGGAAGTGTCACTCATCAATAGAGCTTGCTTTCAAACTGTAAGTTTGATCTGTTGACCTAGTTTTAACTAAACACTGGATTTTTACTTAGCCACAAATACACCAGACTTTTAAATAATTAAACATCCTCTCAGGGAAGAGGGAGGATAATAATGTTTTTGTTCTGTCTTCTAAGAAACTTTGACAAGAACTAAAAATATTATTAAATAGCTCAGAAATGGTCTAAAGTTAATCTGTCTTCACACAGTCCTTAACAATATAAGCTGTCATCAAATTCTCCTCATCCTAAATTGATAATTTAAAAAACCCACAAGAATGTATTGTATTAGGTTACCTTTTTCTATTTAAACACACAATACAATAAAAGGACTCAATGCATGTCAATTTTCTGATTCTCACACAGGCAACACACTATTGTTGATACTTACTTCTAGTCATAAGCCGAATGCATGTTATCTTTGTAGGTCAACCTTAAATTTACTGATCAAACTCTGATTTTCATATTTCTGAAAGTAGAAAGTTATGAGTTGGTAGACTTGTTTTCCACCTATAGAAAAAGTAATAACACTGATTAATAGTATAGGCTGGAACTGAGTAACTAAGAAGTTATTTCCCTAGTGGTGGTCAATGTTAGACCATGACTTGTGCTGTCTGCTTTGTAGCAATAACTGAAGGATGTTTTTTAGCAATAACTGAAAGATGTTTTGTACACTAAGACTCATGTTTGACATGCTCAGGTTTACAAGGAGGTAATTTTATTACTGATTAGACTGATTAGGAAATTTATGCCAGTTTACAACTTCAAATGAAGTGGTTTACTTTAAAAGATAAACAAAAATATTTTGGTTTGAGCTGCCATCTTAATATGTTTCTTAAAGAAGGTATATAAGCAGATAGTTAAGTAATAACTAAATGTGTTGGACGTAGTAACATTGCCTTTATCATGGTTAGTGGAGTCATTTGAGGGTCTAGAAAGTTAACAGTTATAGGAAAAAATTATGAAGAAATAATTTCCAATAAGTATGATTGAAGAACAGGTTAATAATCTCTAGATAAGTCTATTATACTACTTCATATCTCATTCTAAGTTTTTTAAAATCAAATTTATTTACCAGTGTCACTAACATAAAGGCAGAACAGTTTTCAGTAGAATTTTTTTGTGCCATTGTCACAACAAATCTATGATAGTTACATCAGCTGTATCTCTGGCCTTGTAACTTTTTGGAATTTTTAATAAGCTTGACTGTTGCTCAGGCAATTTGTTTATAGTCATAAGGGGGCTTGACTTGGTTTCTTTATCTGAGAAGCATAACACTGTGAAGAAAAACAAACACTATTTTCATTGATAGCCAGCCTCATACTGACAGAAAATAGATATTTGAATATCTGACCTTCTCTTTGCTTTCTATGGTCATTTCGTTACTGACATAATGTTTATGAAAGAATATTAGATTAATCACAACTTGTGAGAGCAAGAAGGGAAAAATAGGAGTGAAGGTGATAGACCTGGAAGCAAGATAAACCCTTCAGATTTATGAAGCAGTCACGTGAATTTCAATAAAAATTCAGAGAGTTTAATGTGGCAGGGAGTCTTCACAGACAAATTGCAAAAGTACGCAGCAATGGTACACTTCTGCAAGGCTGCAGAATAGCCACATTAACGTCCCAACATCTTTAAAATAAAATATCTACAAAATTGTACACTTGCTTTGCATATTGAATATTAATGACATTTAATACTGCACTTTATTAACCTTTTACATTAGTGGTCAAAAATGAAACATGCAAGGAACAAATGCATGACAGAAGGGAAAAATGTTTCTGACGGCTATTGGACTCCATTTGACAGTTAATAAAAACCATCAAGTCTGTATTATGTTAGATTAACCAAGATCTGGATTCTACTTGACAAGTCATTATTATTAAAGGCAAGTGGAGGGTATTTTCAAATACACCCTGGAGTGATGCCTGTTAAAATATGTATGGCAAACCCTTGAATGTCAAGGACATTTTGTACAGTGTATAATGGAAAACTGCATGTAATGTGCAGTTTGGGAACTATTTTATGTACCTCTGAAGACCTCCAAGCATCACAATGAATGTTTTATTGAAAGCTGTCATTCTCGGTCCTGATACAAACTGTATTGCAGATATTTATGAAGAGTCATCAGTTCAGCAGCCCAGTGCTCCAACTAAAGGAGGAAAAGAACAGAGTGGCCCATCTTTGTTTGTCTGTTTACTCTTCATCACCTGTGTTACTCTAACATACTGATTTCACCTTAACACATAACTTTCACCTTAATATTATTTTTAAATATATCAAAAGCCTTCTCATTTTGTTCTCAGTTTTGTACAAGAATTTTATTCTCCAAATGATCATCTGTTTTCTATTCCATCTCCAGGTTTTGTTCTGTTGAAGAGAGTGATTTTTATTTTACCACTCCTTTGCAAAATTGTTTTAAAACAAGTTAGGATTTAGGGATATATTTGTTGATAAATATAAAATTAAATACAATTTCCAGTACTTTAGGAACTTTAAAACTTTAATCTTGTTAAAACAGAAACAAATCTGATTCAGGTTCATAATAATTTACTAACAGAAAATCTCCTTCATACTCATGAGAACAGTTGTGTTTTAGCAAAGAAAGAGTATTACATCAAATGTAACTGTTTTCTCTATACAGAAAGTAATTTTGCAACATGTACTGTCCTATCATTTGCCCACTGCTTCTGACTTTCTCCTTGTATTATAAAATAATGTAATGCCCAGGTCGGTGGCAGAATAGCAATGAAAAAAATCCACAGAGGTTTTCCCACATCAAAGAAATATTTGATACAAGTTTTTATATTTCTTGGTTTCCTTTTTTAAGTCCAAGTGTTTTGAACTTTATCAGTCTTCAGGTCACTGTGATCTTCCAATGCTTATCAGGAGAGGATGCTCATTTTTGAATGAATCTTTGTACTTTTTGCTGCAGAATGTCATCACTTTGTGTTTGGTCAGGACTTGCTGAAATTTGAAAAGTGAAGAGCAAAAAAAATGCCACAGGTGAAAATGATGATGATTTAATGCTGGTGGCTTTGGATATATATGTCTGCTAGAAGGAGTAATGGGGGCCAGGCAGAGCGCAGAAAAGTGCTTCCTCTGCCTGAAAAATGTGACATAGTAATGATGATTTTTCAATATGTCCACTGCTAATTCTTGCTTTTATCCCACCTTTTATCATGTCTAGATATGGCCCATGAAAAGGATATTAATATTTTTCTCTTCTGTATGTGCTAATGTCATCCTATCAAAAATTAGTTAATTTCCTGTAATTTGCCACAAATTTTGCAAAGCTGTGATACAAAGCTTATTGAACTCTGCTTTTATCATGAGAAGACCATCTTACCTTAGTAATGGGGGAATAGTTTTAAAAATTTCCAACTTTATATACTCACTATTGTGGTAACAGAGAAATACCTTTACCTTTTATTCAGTTTAAGTTTCACAAAGCTCCTTTGTATGATGCAACTTACCACAGATAGAAAAAGTAGCACACTGAATGCCGGCTCTTCTTGACTCAATTTGCTAATTGAAATTTAATTTCTTACACAAAAGACTACATTTATTCATTACCTAGTAGAAAATTATATAACATTTTGGGAATAAATGTGCTTGTGACATTTTAACACCACATAAACCCACAAAGTTTTATTGTGCTTCATACACAGTTATAAAAATATTGTGATTCCTGAGGAACAGGAAGTTTAGATTCCCTGCTTGTGCAAGCCTTGTAGATCCAAATTTCTTATTGTATGCATAAGGCTCTTAAACATAATTCCTGCTTTAGCAGGGAGTTGAACTAGATGGTCTCAGTGGCCCCTCCCAAATCTACACACTCTTGTATGTATCTGTATTATAACCCAGTATTAATAACTTTCAGTGAGATCTGACTTTGTATTGTCCAGATCTAGAAATTAAGTGAAGGATGTACTCTTACACACGGTGGACACTTAGCCTTCCTTTTCTTATCTGATTTCCAATTTTTAACTGAGCATAATTCGCTGTAACCATATGTGATATTAGTATTCCTAGGTAAAAAAATGTTACCAGTCAGATTGAGGTAGGAGAAATTGTTTAAAAAGTGTTGGAAGAGGATTTATGATTACCCTCAAAATAATCTTTATCAATCCAGAAAAATAGTGTTCATGGTTATGACTGTAGGAATACACAGAGACATGCAGACACAAACCATTTAGTCTAAGACTTATGTCCCATAATGACTCATAATAAGAACCCCAGAGAAAAAACAAAGGTGACAGTAACTCTAGAGAGATCACTCATAACACTTTTCTTGACTGGTCATTTAGGAACTTTGGCATTCTGTCTGGACAAAAATAGTTATTTTCCTGGAAGTATTCTCTATGAATTATTTAATGATATTTTTATGAAAAAAGAAAAAAAAACACAACAAAACAAGAAAACCCCACAAAAAACCAACCGAACAAATAATAATTAAAAAAAAACCAACCCCCCCCAAAAAAAACCAAAAAAACCCACCCAACAAAACAACCCACAAAACCAAACACAAAAACCCAACAAACAAACAAAAACAAAACAAACAAACAAACAAACAAAAAATCCCCCACCTATAAGTGGTTTCTAAGCCACTTATAAAATTATTTTTTCCCTTCTCTTTTATGAGAAATTAAGTAATCATTCCTTATCCACCTTTTCCTGATTAGCACAGTTTTACAAACCTTTCAGAAGGCCTCATTATATTTCAGGTTAAAAACACTTTTCTTGCAAAAGCTTTACTATACTTAATCTGTTTTGCCCTTCTCTGTTCCCTGTTTGCTCTACTGCATTGTCTTTTGTAGGTGATCAGCTTGCATAAATATGGCTTTCAAGTATGACCACAATATAAATTTGTAAATTAGAGGCACTTTACAAGTTCCTTCAAAAACATTCTTATTGTTCTTCATCATGACTATTTTTTAGCTCTCAGCAACACTTTTTTTTCAACAACCTATGGAGGATAACTCAAAAACGTATTTTCTGGGCCACAATAATTGAATTACTCCTATGCTATCTGTGTCTATAGCTAAAATTTTTAAAGGTTTTTCATGTGCGTTTCTTTTCATTAGTTGGTATTGATTTTTAAGTACCAGCAGTATGATGGGACTGCTTTAATAATGTTCTCATGTATGCACAGTTAAAAAAGAAAAATAAAATCTGCATTATTCCAAATAATTTTTCATCATTAGAAATATTTATACATCAGCATTCACAACTTATTCTGGATCACAGAGATTTTATTATAAAGCTCAGTTTTCACTACATAATTGTGATATTCTGTTGATGATTTTTTTTATACATAAAAACTGCCTAAATACTCTGAAGTTTTTTCCTGGTCTCTGTTACTTGCATGTGGACAGCTATTAATTCATAAGTATCTTTCTAGTTAATTGATGTTATAAATTCTTGAAGACTTTTCAGAAGGAACCTTTGAATGACTTTGAAAACCCATGTTTTTATGATTAAATTGTTAGATTTTGAATAACTCTACTCTTTCTCATCTGCATAACTAGTTGGACATTAAAGAGATATTTGTGTGAGATTGATACCGAGATATCAATATGTGCCCTATATGTGTTCAATATATTTTAACATAGACCAACAAGTTCCCAATGATTCATATTTTCAAAAGATTTTTTTTTCAGTCTATGATAATTATTGAGTGCTTTATAAGAAACTCTTTCTAAAAGAGATGATTGAAATATATGGCTTTCATTTAGAGATTAGCTGTTCTGTCCAGTGCTCTACATGGTCCTCTGAAAGAGAATACTTCTGTCATGACATTGCTCAGAGACCAATGCAAATCCCCAATGAATCATTCACTCATTTCTAAAAAAATGAGAACAAAAAAATCATTGATTACACCAAAGGCTGAAAAAACTCTGTTTTGACCCCTGCCCAAAGCTAAAATAACATACTAATTTTTGGATTCTTTCTCTTTGAAATTTGAGTCCCTGATATCTTTCTTTTACTCATCTAACACGTTAATCTTCAAGATTTTTAGAGTGACACAGTTGTCATAATTACAAGGGGTTCAATATCCAGGAGCTCTACACTTAAAAGAAGATTATAAAAACTGGACAGGAGATTCAAGCTAAATCTTTGAGTTCAATAAATATTATAAATCAAATATAGCCCTGTCTCATGACTGTCATCATCAATTACAAGTAGAGTGTGAACAGCATGATATCCCACTCAAATTCCACAGAAGAATAATGTCTTGATACTATATCAGGATTCTGGGTAATGTAATGATCTACCTGTGAACTGTATGGAGTGGCTGTAATTTAAGACATTCTGTTGTAAATATTGTGTACAATGCATTTTCTCCTCAAATATTCAAGGTACCTCTGAGATATGCATTTGCATACACATTTCCTAGGCCTTTACTATGTCAGCAAAATAAATTAATCAATATTCTGAAGAATTTTTACTCCTTAAAAAGGTTTTAAACTTTCATATACTTTATATACATTACATTACATATATGTAAATCATATACTTATAGAATTTCCTTATTTAAGTGGTTTCTGCTAATACTTCAGAGTAACTCCTCAGACATAACAAAGTGTATCTGGTCATTATTCAATTACAATGAGGTTTTGTCCCCCACTTTCTCTTAATCGTGCATTAAAACTCCTTCATTTTAATGTACCATGACATTTCAACGCAGCATATTCCAAGAATCCCAGAATGTTTTGGGTAGGAAGAGATTTAAAGATAATTTGGTTCCAACTCTCTTGCCAGGGACAAGGACACCTTCCACCAGACCAGATCGCTCAGATCCCCATCCAACCTGGCCTTGAACTCTTCCACAGATGGGGAATCCACAGCTTCTCTGGGCAACCTGTTCCAGTGACCCATCATCCTTGCAGTCAACATAATCTCTAATCTAACTAAACTTACTCTCTTTCAGTTTGGAGCCATGCCCCCTTGTCCAATCATTACATGTTCTTGTAAAAGGTCCCTCTCCAGCTCTCTGATGCTCTTTATCTACTAGAAGGTTGTTTCCAGTCATAAAATAGGTCTTTCCTAGACATTGAACAAGTGACTTGCCATTCAGATTTCTTCATTATGAGGATTGGATTTCTTTACAAAATGCCATGCCAAGTGGTTATCCAAAAACATGAGTCGGATTGAAGTCACTGTTATAAAAGTTCATAAAAATGGATCAGAAACGTGTAACTAATAAATGAGCATTGTTTGTGTGGAGAGGTCCTGGCACCAAGCTGGTGAGCTTTCCCATCAACTCTGGAAATGCCACTGAGTTACTGCAGTGATGTTCACTGCTGTACCTTACTTCTCCTCCTAAAACGGTTGTGTGATGCAAGGCAGCTGATGAAATTGCCCCAGAGATGGCCCTATTTTACAGCAGCTGGAATAGGGCCTGGCATATAGCTTGTACCTGCCTGAGTCTGTGAATTCCTTGAGCTAAGCAATATTTATATAGAGTTAAGAGCAGATATTTATAGGTGGAAGCTGATATAATAGCTGACTAAGGGTAAAACTGCCAGAAGTATTAAATTGCAGTTCAGACCATGGTGCCTGCTGTTTACAGTGCTCATTCAACTTTGCTGTTTCTAGAATGTATTTTGTATGTGAAATACTCTCTATTTCCAATATACTTTTTTTTTTTGATATCTTGTATGAAAGACAATCTTTTTTTTTACATCTAATAAATCATCCAAACCCAGAAAATTTCTATCCATTTATTATTTTCAAATACATAGATGGGTGTAAATACAAATGATATACCTAAAATTTAAATTTTTATTTCACAGTCAGTAGTTTAACTTCTTAAAACATTTTCCTCTGGAAATAAAAACTTTATTTTAGTGGGGAACATATGCTTTTGAATTTTATTTTACTTTGAAGTCACCAAAGATCCCTGATTCTTCACTTGGGATTTTTAATAATAAAAAATAATTTTTTCTTGTGACATTTAGAACTTATAGTTGTCTATTTATCTTTCATATCTCAGTCATAGTATGCAAAAATATCAAAAGGCAGTGATAAGAAAGAATGAAGTATAGACACAGACAAATATTTTGCTTTACTGCTCTGTGACTGGATCATCCAGAGATTGCAAAAAAGTGGCTGTGATCTCTTAAGTTTTTACTGGGAAACAGAAACATTCACCTTTTCTAAATTGAAATTTCAGAAAATATTTATCTTTGCTCTCTAAAGCCATATATTTGCGGTGTTTGTATATGGCATCACCCATCTATTTTTCATATCTAATTTTCTCTTAATATTCAGATTTTTCATTATAAAAGATCTTTCTTATTAACATAGACACTGAGATTTGAGAAAAAAATAATTATTTCAGAGTTACAAGTGTAACACTAAAAATAACTCCCTTGTCTGCCCTTCAAACTATCATTGCTTTCCCTCAGATTTTCCATAGTCTTATATTTGGCTGAGCGCTGCAGTCATGTGCACTTCTATTAACACCTTGTTTCGACAAGCGATTTAGTCACTACTGACCTTTGTAATGAAATTCTTAAGATGAGAAATATAGCACGTATTGAAATTACAGAGCTGTTTTATGTAACACTTTCAGTAACCTTATTCAGAGATTTGTAAGGAGCATGACGACCCTTAGATGGTCTGGCATGATTGAATAACACACAAGATTCAGAAATATTGAAACAAAACCAAACAAATAAACAAACAAACAAAAACCAAAACCAACCAACCAACCAAAAAACAACAAACCAACCCCTTCCCACCCGTCTACCCAAAAAACAAAACAAAACAAAAAAAACTCAACCAGAAACGGAAACGGAAACGGAAACAGAGAGGAGAGGGGAAGGGAGGAAAGGAAAGGAAAGGAAAGGAAAGGAAAGGAAAGGAAAGGAAAGGAAAGGAAAGGAAAGGAAAGGAAAGGAAAGGAAAGGAAAGGAAAGGAAAGGAAAGGAAAGGAAAGGAAAGGAAAGGAAAGGAAAGGAAAGGAAAGGAAAGGAAAGGAAAGGAAAGGAAAGGAAAGGAAAGGAAAGGAAAGGAAAGGAAAGGAAAGGAAAGGAAAGGAAAGGAAAGGAAAGGAAAGGAAAGGAAAGGAAAGGAAAGGAAAGGAAAGGAAAGGAAAGGAAAGGAAAAAAGGAAAGATTTTTCTTTGCAGGTGACAAAATTTGCATGTAGATATAAAAGTCTTGAATTTTTAAATTACTGTAAATAAATTTAGAATCAATGTGAAGAAATTGAAATATAAAGAAGTGTAAATATAAAGGTAACCATGAAATTTTTAAGGTTGACATTTCAAAGATTTTTTTTCTTCATTCTATAATTAAAAGAATGGCAATTACACGGTAGAGCATAGTCAGTATTCTCAAAATGTTGAATAATAATCTACTCTAAACTTCATTATTTATTTTTTTAATGAAGGGTAAAGAGTAGGCGATCCATCTACAATTTAAAGCACTTCATTATAATACTTAGCATGTTATGTAATTTCCTTGAGCTTTTTTTTAAATCCCTACAAAAATAATTAGAATAAAACAATTTATATGTTAGTATTCTATCTTCTGAGTTTTCTTAATCAGTAACCTGTCCTGAAAAATCCATGAGAGCAACATGTTACCAGAGGAGAATATAAAATATGAAAATATTTCTGAATCAGCATGAGACTAGACAGCAGAAAAAAACCACGTGAAGTTCCCTGCTTTTGAACTCAGCAGTACTGATGTGATTTAATCTGTGCCTTCCACACAGCTTAAGCATTCCTCATAGGCACTCTTTCAAGTGGGTATACATGCTCAGAATAAATATAAATCACACAAATAGCTCTATAGAGCACAGACATTGGAGAAGAAGAATGCAACTTAAAAGCAGAATTTCTGTTTAAGACTCAAGAAATATATAAATGTTTCTGTATTAATTTTTAAATACACTTAATAAGATTTATTTTGCTAATGTTGCAAAAGCAGGGGGACCAACAGTGTCTCAAAAGAACTCATGTCTTTTACATGTAATTATTTAACTGAAATTGACTGAAAGTATGAAGAGTTGTGACCAAGACAGGTAAATTATTTTGATTTTGAAATTGTTTGGTCTTCAATTTTATATATATATATATATATATATGAAAACACTAATTTTACATTTAAAATTTGTTTATCACGTAATAAGAAAAATCAAAACTGGGAAGTGAAAACTGGGCAATTTTCAAGGCTTACTTGCACACATTCCAGGTAAGACAAGAATTTTGTCTGGAGTTTGATATATAGCTACTTATATACTTTATGAATTAATTTTTTTGGTTTCTTGACATGATTCTCAATTGTTGTCATCAACATTGTCTATATAAAATAGGGAGAAAATTTGAATTTTTTTCAAATAAAGACATAGACATAAAATTAATGACTTTGAGATCATCATGGAATGAGAAGATAAGAGCATGCCCATTCCCAAGTTACCTACTGTTTGCACTTAACTTACAGAATTAGTTTTCTTCTTGATATTTAGAGAGAGATAGGAGAGTCACAGTGATTTATTTTACTTTCTTACATTTTTCGGATTTTTTTCCTATTCAATTTCCAGACAAATTCTATCTACAAGTGACATTTAAGGCTCATAGCAGGATAAGTAGTCTAGTTTGATCTGTAGCTCCGCTAGTGTAAGAGAAAAGCCTAGAACGTCCAAGAGAAACTTTAAATCTTTCAGATTCCTGTGCATGCCTTTAGCTGGTGGATTGTGGGGTTTTTTGTTAGTTTGGTTTGGTTTTTTGATTAGTTTTCTTCTCCCCCCTGGCATCAGGATTGCAGTACACTGCCATTAATCACTTGTCAATGCAAGAAGTTCTCCTGGTTTTGACTTGACACAAGATGTCAATAACAGAGATGTGTGACAAATGACACTTTCACTTTTTTTATGCACTTTGCTATTTTGTTCCACCATAAACACTTTTTTTTTTTTTTGCCAGAGATTTTCACTGCCTGAAATTTTCTTCCTGTGTACCACTCTTTAGTCACTGGGCGTGCATGTTTGGTTGCTTTTCTCGTGCAGTGAGCACATAGCAGGAGTAGATATGCTATATGGTGGCTTATATGGGAATTACTCAGGGAATCTGACAGATCTTAGCCTCATTCAGTTCCTGCTCAGCAGAAAAGGCACTAGAACTTGATTTGATACAAGGCATTACAATAAGATATGGGCAAATCAGGTACAATACCTTACTGATACCTGTGTAAATGCTATTAATGTAGCATTTGTAGAAATATATATATATACACACACACACACTGTTTAAGCAACAAAATAGTCAGAAAAGTCAGTTAAACAAGTGTAACAGGGTACAAAATTTCAAAGTTTCCATGAGAGTTGTCCTGGGTTGTAGTGTAGGATGTACACAAAGTATTTATTCTCTCACCATCTTCATGTACTGTTGAAACCAGGTGGAGCAGTGTTCTTCCCAGGCCCTCTGCCTTTGGGCTCTTCTGCTAATGGCCCATCAACGACTTGCCTATGACTCACAGGTAACTCCCTCCAGGAGTTATCTCTGTATAATGGGCCATCAAGGACCCACTTCACAACTCATCATCCCATTGTGAGATGCTCTGCCCAGGGGGAGGAGCCAAGCATTCTCACCTGGATATAAACTGGGATTTGGGACAGTACAAGCAGCCCTTACCTACTGGATTCCCAGAGGACCAGAGCTACCAGACCTTTCTACAGGATCACTGCTTCAGGAAGACCACCTCATCTGGACTGCTTCCACCACCCTGCTCAGGTTGTATTCTGACTCTGTCAGTGGTCTTTTGTATTATTGCATTTATTATATTTTTTTTACTTTTTACCTTTCTTCTTATTAAATTGTATTTCTGACTTGGAGCCTCTCACTCGCTTTGCTTTCAAACCACGACAAGAGTAAAGGAAGCCATCCTATTTCAGAAGATCTTCTAGGCAAGGGGCTAAAAGGAAGCATGGTGACTGCTCTGAGAAGATAGATATTTGTCACTGCTAACAACATAATAAGGTATAACAAGAGATGTCCATTTTTATTTATATTCATTTATCATATTATTTAAATGAAGGAGGAAGAGAGCAGGGAAAGACAGATAAAATTGTGCCAGCAACCAAAAGGTCCTAACCAGCTCTGAGAAAAGACATTTTTACAGCTGAGATTTGTTGCAGCATGTTCTCTTGTTCAGCAGACCATACTGGGCTGTAAATGTGGAAAGAGAAAATACAGCAAAGGAAGAAAAGCTGCTAGCAGTTTTTGACTCGATAAAAAGAAACCCTAAACATTCTATTTGATTTTTGGTTAAAGAAAACTCCACAATCTTAATGTCAGCTTTCTGGTTTCTGAGATCTGTGACCTATGAAAGTGGTTTCCAAATGGTGTCACAGACTAAAAGCAAAAGTGAAATTCCAATGAACAGTACAGGATCCAAACCCAACCCAGCAGACAACTGCATAACATCAGGGATGCACATGCATAGTGTAGCAGTAAATTCCAAGATTTTGGCAAGAAGTTCTTTATGGCAATTTTCTGTAGCTCCCTTCTTTGGAAGATATAATAATAATAATAATAATTACAGTAAGAGTATTAAAATAGTAATTAATTTAATCTTCTAAGAATCTTGCTCTCGGTGTCTCAGTATGTCTGATTGTGTTACATAAATTGACTGTGACCCACAGAAATATTGCAGCACTGACATCTGATGGCATCTGGACCAGTCACCCTGACTTGTGCCATGCCCTGGGGTTTTATTTGACTGCCATGGTCATTTCCTCATGGTTTCCAGGTGATGCAGCCTGCCAGGAGAGAGAGAAGACACCTGTAGCTGGAGGACAGCATTAGATTTCAAAGGAGGGCACAAGTCTCTGCTCATATACCCTCAGGTCTGTACTGTGGTTAGATTTCTGACTCTGGCCTGAAGCAGTAGGGCTTTGAAGAGATGGCTTTGGCTGGAATAACCTCTTGGTTTAATTGTTCTGAGGTCATCATAATTTCTGTTCTCCTCTGTCTGCAAAGTGGGAAGACCTAATTTCATAAGTGCCAATGTCTTGGCATAAAATGTTATCATATGTCATAAGTTTTCACAAGGTGCTTGTGGTCATTATTGATTCCAGGTTATGTAAATGTGTCTTTATTTTCAGATTATCTCAATTATGGAATGATCTTTGTGAATGCTGTTTGTTTCAGTGGTCCAAGATATTGATGGGTGACCAGGAATAGAAAGGTAGAAATCCACTAAGCTTTTCTTGTTTCAAGGTGAATTCTTTGTTCATTATCTTGTATGTGACCTGACCACAATACAAAAGGTGAGTTAGGTTGCACAGCAGTGAATGTCCTAAGAATATACAACTATAATGACTTGCATTTGAAAAAATTCTGGAATGCAGCAAAGTCATTACAGCTGATTAACATACTCAATAACATAAGTGAAAAGAATCATTACTGTTACCCACTATGGGACAATTAAAGACTAACTAGTAACATTTTATACAGACTTTGTTAATCAATCAGTAAAATAGTATTATTTTCCACAGCCACAGGAGGATTAGTAGTGATATCTAGGCACTTGAAAATACTTAAATAGAACAAATATAGAGATGTTGAATTTTTAAAGCAAGGAAAGTTTTGCAGAAGTAACTGCTTCATTAGTCAAACAAATGTAGCTAAAAAAACCAAACTAAACCAAACCAAAAAGTTTAAAAAAGCTCCCTTCTTACAAGAAAAACAAACAAAAAAACCCAACTCTGACAGTTTTTTTGAGCCAATTGAAAATAAAGCCAGTTGAAAACAAATTTTTCCTGATTGAGGCTTGGGATTGAGTGGTTTTTTTTTTTTTTGTTTTTTTTTTTTTGTTTTGTTTTGTTTTGTTTTGTTTTGTTTTGTTTTGTTTTGTTTTGTTTTGTTTTGTTTTGTTTTGTTTTGTTTTGTTTTGTTTTGTTTTGTTTTGTTTTGTTTTGTTTTGTTTTGTTTTGTTTTGTTTTGTTTTGTTTTGTTTTGTTTTGTTTTGTTTTGTTTTGTTTTGTTTTGTTTTGTTTGTTGTTTTAGGGGTTTTTTTGGGTTTTTTTGTTTGTTTGTTTTTGTTTTTTTTTTCTTTTTTAAACATTATTTCCATTTAACTTTCATCTTATTTCTTCTTTTCTTTTTTTTTTTTCTCAACTGTCTTATTTCTTTACTTTTGTTTTTTTCTTTTCCCATTCCTTTTTTTTTTTTTTTTTTCACTTTGGCGTGGGAAGTGGGAAATGATGATATTAAACCTAACATGGCATTTTGGTGAACGTTATGTCCTATTGAATGTGACATAGAGAGTATAGTTTTATTTTAGTAAGAGGAAAGATGACCTTTTCCTTATTGCATGGAATTTACAATGAAGTATAAACTCCCCCCATGCTGATGTACCATGAAAATCTCCTACTGTGTATTGCAGGGTAGAACAAAACTCAGTCTCCTAAGTATGTATTAACATGACAAATTCAATAGAAACATAGGGGCAATGGCCAATAGTCAAATGTGTTATTTGTAAATTCTAAATTATTGCAATATAATGCAACATTTTAAATACATTTGTACAGATATGTGTATGCACATATGTATATGCATACATAAATACATATACAGAATTAAAATAATTTCCCTTCAGTTTCTTCCAGGGGAGAACATTTCTAAAAAAAACCCCTAAAACAAGTCATCAGAGATGGAGCAATACCTTTGGAAATAAATAGATTTTGAAAATTACATTTTAAACGTCTTTTTACAATTATTTCCTCTCTTAATGACAGTAAGGGTCTTAAACCTACAGTTGTATTTATTACTTCCATTTAAGCTTTCATATTTTCTCCCATATATTGTTTTATCTTTATTTAATAGGAAAAACTCAAAGCTGTTTTTGAAATCAGATGATTATATTACTCAATTACTCAATTATATTATGCAATTACTCAATGATCTATGCTGATTTAATTCTCCAAAATGCCACCTTTCCATTATGTATGATAAAGGAGAAAGAAACTCTGATCATTTGAAAACTTTATCTTAGAAGGATTTAAATTCTTACTTAAATTTTGCATGAGATTTGCACACAGTGTAAAAACTCTATCTCTGCCTCAACTCTTGTCTCTCTGGGCTTTTACATGTGAACACTAAAATTTTCTAACTTACAAAGAAAGAATCATTTATCATATTTAAGCACAGAGTAGCTTCCAAATGTTATTATAAAAGCAAGAGGGTCACTGCTGTAAACTCTAAGGCCTTATTTGATTTTTCAACAGCTCTATATTTAATTTTGTTGTTGAAAATTTCTTATCCATGCTGATTATTGTTCAGGATGAATGCTCACCCTCTTGAGGTTGTAGTTTTTATTTTTTATTGTGCCAATTTTCCTTTTCTAGAATGGTCATCTGAGAATTTAGATCAACAAACAGAGTGCAACATTTTCAGCTCTTTTCCCCCCTTTGACTTGAATCCTTTTTTCCCTGCAGTTAAGGAGAACTGAAGATTATCTATTGGCACTTAAAACCTCCAAAAAGCTCCCAACACGTTTATTCTTATTAACAGTCATCTCTATATTCTCTGTGTTAGAGATGGCCCACTAGCTGATCCTTCCTTCCAACTGGCAAGTTCAGTGAGAAAAAGCATCAATTTAATAATTTTTTATTCTGGACTTTACTCATTTTATTTATGAATAGTTCTCACAGAAGTCCTTTACAAATGGTATTGCCTATAGGACATGTATCTTGCTGAGTCCTTTTTGAGGACTCACAAATTACTTAAAGGGATCCTATTTTTACTGCCCTTCCAAGAATTTTCATATCAAACATTCTCAAACTACAGTCAAAAATCTGCTTAAACTGTTTGTCTCCTGCCAGCTCTACTTCAGCTCTGAGGGTTGAGCTGCAGCTTGTCTCCATTTATTAGTACTCACTGGTAATGTAATGTTAACAGTTTTAATACTATTTGCAAAATTTAGTTGTTCTGATAATATTTATGTGTTT
The DNA here is from genome assembly GCA_013397095.1 of Sterrhoptilus dennistouni. Classification (NCBI taxonomy): domain Eukaryota; kingdom Metazoa; phylum Chordata; class Aves; order Passeriformes; family Zosteropidae; genus Sterrhoptilus; species Sterrhoptilus dennistouni. The sequence goes on along the minus strand of VWZU01007622.1, from coordinate 2,816,171 downwards.
CAAATTAAAGTTTTTAATTTTTAATAGTTCAAAGTGGAACTATTTTTAATTCAAGGTACTTACATACTTGTGTCCACATCTTTAATAATTTTTTTCCTACTTCCTAAACTTGACACTATGAGGTAATTTAACAAAGAGAAGGAAAAAAAATTAGGAAAGGCTAGTAAAAGATCCCAGAAGGATTTATAGAAATTTCTAACTGCAGAGAAAAAGATAGATGCACTGGCTTGGATGCTCATGGGTCCACAGCTGATGGTGCCTTTCAGCGAATAAGCAGGAACACAGCCACAGATACGGAGCCAACAACAAGCAAAAGAACATTAATATCTCTACTTCTCTCTGAAATTAGGCTTCATTAATCAATGAGTTCAAATACTACTGAGGCGTCAGAATGGAAGGGGACAGGTAGCCTACATTGACCATGTTACCTCATAGGTCTTATTTTTATCCAAAAAACAGGTTCTGGAAATGGTAAAAATATTTGTTGATACAGTGAAAATAAATCTGACAACCCTCTCCAGAAGATGAATTTGCTTGTATAGAAGAAAATAACAGTATCCCATTGCACTAAGACAGCAAAGAAAGGAAACAACTTCCATGCTTGCTTGAGACATGCGGCTTATTCTCAGTCTGCCACAGGCATATTTTATAACCTGAAGACTTCTTAATAATCTACTGCTCCATAGGAAGAATGTAAATTTCCTACCACTCTTTTTAAAAATCTGTGGTGATGGGGCTCTTTGGAAAGATTGTGGTAATTTTTGAAAATACAGGGAATGGTTTGAGACAGTCTTTTCTAACTCAAGGATATATAACATAGTATTATAAACTTTGTTTCCATAGGGCTTTATCCCATGTTTCATTAAATCAGACATTCCTGTCTTCTTAGAACCTTGTTTGGGTTTCTAGACAAGGATATTTTTCTCTCCCCTTAAATTATGTCCTCACCTTCCTTGTACAACTGCTAAGCCTATCTAGTTTCTGTTGCAGCAGATTACCTCTTGACAGCAGAATTTCATTGAGCTGGCTCTGAAAGCCCCTCAGAGATATAGCAGAAAACATCAGTTTGACTAACAGAGATCTCTTCTCATGTTATCAGCTGGGGAAGGGAATACTTCATGGCTTCAGAGATCTTTACAGGGGCCACTGAATCCTCAGTAAACGCCACAATTCTCGTCTGCCCTAGGGAATTAACAGTTACAAAATCTGCTTGAAATTCAACATCAAATTTACACTCATAAATTTACACATCTATACGTAAGTTCCCATATGTGTAGTAGGCATGTAAGTTCCTGTTAAAGCTGCTGTAGATTTATTTTCCAGATTTATTTATTTTATTTATTTTTTGAACTTGGTGCAATAGAAATAGGGATTTTATTAGTGAGACTACACTGTAAGTACCCTTCAGAGCCATTACACAAAGGATATAACTTCTTATAGCCTCTGGTAACAACATGTTGACAATTTTGCTTGTAATGTAATAGCTTTTGCTTTTAGGTCTGGAATTCGATGGCTCAATTCCTATTATGTCAGCCAAAGGAGCAGCTGCCATATCTGCATTTAATATGGTTCATGAATATGGGACACAAGCTAAAATTCAGCAAGATTACTGATAGTATCCTGTATAACCAAATTTAATTTGACCGAAACTCATGGTTTTTTGAAAAGAAAATCAACTATTATCAGACATTCTGTTTCACTGTTAGTTAAGGCATCCTAAAATTTCTGGGTTTGAAGGGAAGCATATTATTTTAAATTCTAAATTATAGCATTTATTAAATGGGAAGAAAGCAATATAGTATGATTAGGATGCAGACTCAATCTCTGTGAAAACTCAAGGCAAACTTCTGATGTAGTTTTTACTTTGATTTTCTCTCAATGTTTGTATTTCCTGGATGAACAAGGAAATAAAGATTTGTAATCAGGTTCCTAACTAGGGCTAAAAAATATTATGAAGGTAAGGTCTCTAGTCACTATGTTCACTCTTGGAGTACTCTCTGTTAAGTGCAGGTAGTCATTAACATTTTGGGAAGTTATTCAATCCCTATTAACTCAGTCTTGATATTGTGAGATTCATCCAGCCTTAATCAAAGAAGTCTTTGCATACACTATGCATGAGGATAATCTAGCATAAAAATTGCAGCAGGGTATTTTTTAAAGTGGGATACAGAGAGTACAATTACCTCAAGGATTTACAGAAACAAGTTATCTTGGTGGAGCTAATAGAGGCTGTGATATAATCAGAAAAAGAATACCAAACATTTATCAAGAATTATGAAATAAAAAAAATAAACCTGTAAATATGCTTTATAATTATTAAATGTATATTATTTGCACATATCTTTACAATGTTTTGTCTATAAATGTTGTATCAATGGATGTGTTTAATATTATTTTATAATCAGCAATTAAACAAAATTACTTCTTAATAACAGCCTACTGTATTTCACACTGAATTGTAATTATGCAGTTAGAACACCACTGCACTATTTTATGAGACTGTAATTTTGTTCCAGAATGGATAAACTATAAGACCAAGGTATAAATAGGCCTGTGTTGTGAAGGGACAAAAATTGTTTCCTCATAAAACAAGCACAGAGGAATTGAGAGGTCTTATTCTCTTTTAAAAAGTATGTCCCTGACAATTCTGGATCCTTAGTCTGTTGTTCCATGCTAAGAAGACCTATGTATGTCCTGTCACAGCTCCAGTGGAAGTGTTGGGCACTTACGAGGGCACTCTGTTTTGTAATCCTGATGTCTGAAAAAGAAAGGCTAAGGGCCTGAACACCTGATTGACTTCATTCCTCATTATTATCAATTAGTTTAATAATAGATACCATTCCTTTCAAACTTGAAAAAGTAGCACTACAGTTCAGGCATATGTAAATCACAGATCTGGTTTCCTTTAGGCTAGAAAATAAACAAAATTAATGCAAAGTGAAATTACCTAGACAATTATTTTTTGAAACATTAAGGATATTTATAAAATCTGTATTTGCTGCTGCAATTTGGAAGGGAAAAATAGTGAAAAAAATTGAGGGAAAAAAAAAAAAGAGAGAGAAGTTTAGTCTTCCAATGCTGGTTTTTCCAATGCTCTGTATTTCCTTGTTTGATTGTTTCTGTACCTTTTTATCACTCTTATGAAAAAAATCATCTTATTTTGAAATACTTCATCTTCTTATTATATCTTAGTAAGCACTGAAATATAAGTTTCTGGTTGCATTCTGGCTTCTCTTCAACACAAAAGCATTACAAGATTCTGTAAGGTTGAATTAAAGATCCAGGGGAAAAAAATGCTTTGACTTCTGAGAGACCACTGGCTATGCTCATTCTGCATGTTTAGATAGTCGAGCTGTTCAGACAAGCAGAAATGTTTATTAGATGTAAGGCTGTTTTCTAGCAGCAGTAATTGAAGGAATGTTTCAGGAAAATTTATGAACGAATGTTCTGATCACTAAAAATGTTTTGAGAACTCCACTCCCATTAGCTGTATACTATAACTGTCAGGAGTAAAATTTGCAAAAATAAGAAAGAGTTAGAGCTGTATTTGCAATTTTAAGTTCACATTTTCTGAACTTCATTCACAATAAGTACTTCTGCATGAAATTCAAGCGTTTTGCTTTCTCTATTTAAAGGAGAAAATCATAGGTAATGTTAGCACTTTTGAGCTGAAAACCTCAAACATCAGAAAACTGCCAACTTAGAGCATGTAGGGTTCATACATGGTTCACCTTGCTCTGTGTTTGTTGGTAGCTGTTATCCCTAAAACTCTGCATAACTCTTTGATCAGGTATTTGAGTTTTATCTGTAGATAGGCAACTCCAATAAGGTTCCTAATTCTGCTGTAAAGCATACAGAAATCATCTCATCTAGAAAGCTCTGCAGATTCTCCTACCCTTACTACACTTTTCAAATTTCACAGAGGTTGAGGGAAAAATCAATGAGTTTTTATAACTAAATTAAAAACAAGGAAGGACACCCTGGAAATCCATTCTGGTGTAATTATAGCAGTGAACTGTAACTTTTAATCAACAAGATTAAAGAAAAAACAGATAAAACAAAGCACCGGTCCATTCTACAGAAATTTTCAGTTTGGAAATTGATGAGCTAGTACAAAGGTATTTCATTGCTTTTGTAAATCACTATCATGAATGAGAAAACCATTATTCTGAATAAAATCATGTGTAAACTGTCTGCAACGGAGGAAGACTGAAGGACTTTCCTTTAAAGCGTTGCCCAGAAATGCAAGTTTGTTTGCATTTATGTAGAATGCAGGATGAGATAACTTTAAACTGAGTCAATCTTTCTTGTCTGAACCAGCTTAAATAGCTCTCAGAATTGTCAGATGCTCAAAGTACCTTTTGAATATAATATTTCTAACACAGGGCAGGTAAGGAGGTAGCTTATATGTAACCAGCTACGGAAGATCTAGTCTTTCCATGTAATTTTACTTAGATAAATAAATGACTTGCATTCATAGACTGCAATGTTACCCTTTCCATTCAATTAAAAAAAAAATAAAAATCTTCCATTAATGTCTGCTTTTCATATGTATTTAAAAATAATTTTATTTGTTTCATAAATTTTTTTGAGAATGGGGTGTGGGATTTTTTGTTTTGACTTGGTTTTTTTGGGGGTTTTCACTGTAGAGTTACTTGAAAATCAGGATGTGTGAAATCGAAGGAAAATCGGCCACATCTGAGACAATGTAGCAGAGAAAAGAGAAACAAAATATTTTCATCTTCACTGATTCTTCTTTTTTTCAAATGAAAATTCAAAAGATCACTCCTTTAAAATACATTTTATAAATTGAAGATCAAATCCATAAAGCATTGGTATCCCTCCAAGCTGTACATGATTAGAAATCGGAGCTGGCAAATCACAGTTTCACAAAATGTCAGTAGTACCCTGTGCTTGTACTGCTCATTGAGCAATCTTTTTGTCATGGCCTTCTAGTCAAAACTTATTGTTTTTCCTCATAAATATATAAGGCAAGCAGAGCTAGATATAGGTTTTTGTGGTCTGCAGTTTCATGAGTCTCAATGCATCTGATATGCTAAATTGTATCAGGCTTGAGTTTTAAAATGTACCCCATGTTTTATGAGCAATTAGTTTAAAGTGAAATTAAATTAAGTTAAAGTGAAATGAAATCACAGTTCTCATTGTTTCTCTAGTGTTTCAGTTTTTCAATGGTTGTGCAAGAATTATGAACTAAACACACTTCTTTTTTTTCTTTTCTTTTTCTTTTTAACTCGGATATCTAAATCTAAAGGGTTTTTTTAGATGTTTAATACCATCAGATTCCCATTTTCAATTCCATATAAACAGAAGTGAGAGTTTCAATCAAAAACTGTAGACATCCTGATCAAAGCAATATTAGGTGGGTTTGTTTCACTTAATTTTCACCATATATTTTCCAGCACCATTTTATTCTAAAGTACTATCCCAGCTGCAATATAGATGTCCTAACCATGATGTCTTCAGTTATTACAAAAAAAGGAAAAAAAAAAAAAAAGGTGTTCTTATTTTAAAAATAACTCATGTGTAATCATAGGCCATCATAGTTCAGATTTTATCAGCTGGCCCAAAAGAAATAGATTTGATCTAATTCAGGATAAATCCTTTTCAGCTCTGTTCCCTGCCTTTCTGCAGAGCTACTGTCTTCTAATTCACAGTAGGTGTTACACTCCTCTTTTCCAGTCAAATCAGTTATTTATCTCTTTCCATTAGTTTGTGATATACTGTTTTCTATCAATCAGTGAGGCCTTTGTGGGGCCACTTCCCTATTTCTATTGATTTTCCCTCCATTTCATGTGTGTCAAAGTTTGATTGTTCTTTCTAACTCACAGAATAGAGATTCTGTCCACCATACTGAACCCTTGAGAAGTCTGCAATTCTCTGATCTGTTGGAAAACCACTAGAAGATTATGTGAAGTTAAAGATGAATTTGTTACAGTAGAATTTATGGAAAAGTCTGTTTCAAATCTACATACAAAAGAAAAAAGTAATTTTGAATTCAACAGTAAGTAAAAAAAAGTAAAGAACCCAAAACATTTTTGATCAAAAAAAGACGAAGAGAAGGAATGATTGTGAAAAACTAATTTAGATTTTTTATTAAAATTATTTGCATTTATATTCACTGTGAAGGAGTAATAAAGAGGATTTATATTTTAAAGGATTTAATAATATAATTTTATGTTTTTATGTATCCCCTGATTTTGAACTGCACATTAAGCAAGTGCAAAGTTGAGTATTACATATTTAAATTTATATCTCTGTAAGAATTTGATCTCAAGATTGAGTAGGAGAATGTATGTGCAATTATACATAGACAACCCATTCCAATACACGTACACTGAGGTTGCTTCAGTGGTAGAAAAAATCTAAAATAATGTAAATAAGTAATGTAGATAAAGCCTGAAAAATGCATGATAAGCTAACATACAGAGAAAATAGGAAAGAACATATTCTCACTGAATATTTTGAAAATATTAGCTTACTTGACAAGGCATCATCAATCTGAAATGTAGTTTTTTTTTAAAAAGGTATAAAAATCTATTTTCAAGTATTGTATATGGTAGTTAATCTCCCCTTCACCTCTTGTGATTTCAGAGTGATGATTTTTACCTAAAATAATATTTCTGCCTAAACCAAAGAAAGAAGAGAGTCTATCTAGCAGATATTACACCAGAAACTGAAACTGTCTGAAAAGTATGTGAAATGCATCTAGTAAACACACTGAAAGAAATTAGATTATCCTCCCATCACCTTTCTTTATAGAAATATGGTATGTTTCTTGTAAATTATAACAAGAACAAGCACAATGATTTCAAATTGAAGTAATTTTTGAGTTGATAGTATTCCTTAAGACCCTGATCTATTTGATTATATTATCTACCACAGAAAAGCAATCTGCCACTGCTACAGAACTGCAGATGAAAAATAGCAACACTAGAAAATAAGAATGGACTCAGGAATAATAATAATAATAAAAATCAAAACCAAAACACAAGCTATTTTTCCATGCAGGGAAATCCACAGGAGGCCACAAAAACTGCATTGCAGCGCAGAAAACATGTACACTCCACTTCTTTTTCCTAATAACAGAAAACTAATACAATTGAAGAAATCAACCTGTTCTTCTTTCACAAAGAAAGCCAGCAAGACCTATATTAAATATGTATAAATTAAAGCATTTTTACTACATGAGAAAGTTTAAGATTTTTTTTAAAAGTAGGGAAAATGGAAAAAGTACAATTATACAAATGATCTTAAAAATCAAAAAACAATGCTTTCTTTCAAGCCTTTAGTTTCCAGAACCAGATTCTATCTGCTTATGTAACCACAAGTAGTTGCATGGAAAATCAGAATCATAAGTTCTTTTACTGTAAGTGATGTCAGCCTCATTTGCTGTCAGGAAAGAGAATGACCAGTAAATAAGGTCATTCAGAACTGAAAACAAATTTGTTTTCTTCTCTACTTCATTGTTGACTCTTAAGTTCTGAACCAATGCCTGAGCAATGCGAGAAAAAATGAGGCATTTTTCATTTAATAAGCAAAGACCTAAAGTTCAAGAAGCTGAGAGAAAGGAAGAAACATTGGAATGTGTGATATGTGGAGGAAAGTTTAAAAAAAAAAAAAAAAAAAGTAGTGTGGAAATCTTTCTGGAAATATGGGAAAATATTAGCAGTAGAGGATAGAAAACCAACTGCGAGACTGTTGTACTTAGTGACTTCTGACACATGGAACTGGTGTGGCGATGTAGGTACATAAACTGATAACACTTTTGAACTGCAGAAAAATAAAATTAGAGTAAATAGAACACTATTTTTGCAAGATAAACTATGCACTAAGAATTTGAGAATTAAGGTCAGAAACCTTATTCTCAAGCAGCACACATATCTTCAACTATGTACACAGCCTCATTCTTCATAATTTATAATAAAATCAGGAAAAAGATAAAAGAACAAAACTTGTTATACTGCACTTTTTTTTTATGACCCTTTTTTGAAAAGTGCATTTAGGCAGTTCTGTGGAATCCATATAAATGACTGGGGCGTCTAGGCAGTCTGACAGCATTATTTATAGACCACAGCAACAACTGGGAAACCAAGCTATCTTGCTTGATAGGTCTCTGTCTTCTACTGCTCTGAGTGGTGACTAATAACTAGGTTAGTGAAGTCACAAATGCACTGACATTAAACAAGAGAAATGACAAAAGGAAGGGGAAAGGCATACAACAAAACAAAACAAAATAAAATGAAATGTGTTCTCTAAAAAAAGCAGAGCACAACACAATACATTGTAGCTACTCTCTCTGAACAGTCTGAGTTTTGCATTTTCAGTGCAAAGGGTTTACACTTAGCTTCACTAGGGAACTCTGCAAAAGTTTACTGTACATAAGCCTTTAATTTTTTTTTTTTTCAGTTGGTAGCAAGACAGGTTCTTGTGGAAATCTTGTCATGGCAGCTGTGTATCTCTGTGTATCCCTGAAAAGATGTCTCCTGTCAAATTTGTTTTACAAAATCAAGAAGGTTAAACATAAGAAGCAGTGAAATTCCAAAGTAATATAAAACATATTGTGCAGTGCTGTCAATGGTTTGTCACTGGTTTCCTCCATTTGAATTTATAGGGATCAAGATAATCTAATAAAAAATAAATTTCCATCAGACAAAAATCCCCCAAGACAGATATCAGGGACAAAAATTACTGTATGAAAATCTTAGGTAGGAATTAATATTTGTAAGTTATTATATCTTTACCTCTTTTGGAAAATTTTCAAAGTAGTAAACTATTATTATTTTCGGAAGAACACATTAATACAAGTAGTCTAGTGGAAAAGATAGGGTCAAGGATTTTTTAAAATTTATTTTTAGTCTTAACAGTTGACGTGAGGAGACCTAGCAAAATCACAGCAAAATATCAGAACTGCAGAGCAACTGACAGGTGTCTGGATCAGTATGAAGTTTGAATTTTAATATCTGCTTTTTCAAGCAGCTTTACCACAGTTCATGTGCAGACAAGAAAGCTGCTGCCCTTTGAATATGACATTAAATATCACAGGAAGTAAGTTGGCATTTTGTTAGTTCTCTTCTTATCCCTCCTCTGTGTTTGCCAATGGACTGAAATCCTCTTGACAACAGCAGTAGGAGAAGCTACTGTTCTCCAAATCTCAACCTAGGGACTTTTGCAATTATTTAAGCAGAGTTTGAAGCACTCAATGTGCACAGTCTGTGGGAGATATTATGAAAAATCATGTCATCTGAGAACTTCAGGCATTGAACAGTGAGCCGTATGCTGAAGGCAAGTTAAAAAAAAAAAAAAAAAAACGAAAGTAGAAGTTAAGGCATGTAAGTTTAACTGTTAAATAGAATGGCATGGCATTTTATAGAATGAAGGTAAGAAAGTATTCTTAATTTTTTTCTTCATCTAAAGCTTTCCTTAGGCAGTATCTTACTCAAGCTGCAGATTTTGGGGCATTAAAAAGTTGGATTCTCCTTTCTGAAAGCTGACATATTTAATTGTTTTGAAAAACCAGTCTTAAAGAATATTTTTACTAAGATCCTTACATCTGTTTATGCCACAGCGATGTGTCTACCTTGACACATCCCGAGATGTTGGTAGAAAAGAGTGGTACGTTTTCCTTCTAAACAATAAAAAAGGGAGAGATTCATGTGATTTTATATATACACGTATGTGTGCCTGTGTGTTTTGCTCAGTATATCTCCAAAATTATTTGAGTGTTGAAGTGTCAGTTATTGAGCATGGAAGAGTCTTAAATGAAAACGTTGGACCAAAGAATTTTCAGAGACATCCAGGAAATAAGTCACAGTCCGTCCTGTCCTGACTGCTGATTCTATTATAATTTCTGTGAAATACAGTAAAACTTAGTGTGTTCAGAAATCAATATTATTTACCCTTTTTAATAAAAACCAGAATTTGAGCCCTCACACTGAAATTTCTATGATTTTTTTTTCCAAAGAAAAATTTCCATGTTTAGGCTGAAAATGCTACTCTGGAAAATAAATCTGCATAGTAAATATATGCAGAGAAAATAAAATATTAGAAATTTATTAAATTAGACTATAATGAAATTGCTCATTAAATTTTCAATTTTTTTTCAGTATTGGCTGCACTATGGTTAAAGCTTAATATGACTTTCTATACTTGGGATAAATTAGGAAGAAGGAAAAATATGAAGAACTTTGTGAAAATACTTACTATGTAAGATGCATGGCAGTAATACTTGCTTTGAATTTTAAACATATTGGTAAACTTGTTTACTGTGGGCATTTACCCCATTAAATCACAATAAAATATAATATCACATTAATCACTATAAAAAGAGAAAAAAACACCTTAAAAATTTCTTTTCATATGGAAGTGCTGGACAGATGGAGATGTTGAGAACGATTAACTAGTTTATAATATTTTCTACTTCATACATACATTCATACATAACTACCATCAATTTCTAAAATGATTTTGGGGTTAAGAATAAATATCAGCACTTTGATAGTTGGGAAGATTTCCACAAGTTCACATGAATTTTAAGAGCCCTCATAGTGGTCCCGTGGTGAGAAAGGTGTTAAAGGGTAAGTCAGAAGCCAATGGGCCATATGAAGCATAAGGCAGGAGTTTCCAAGAAACCCTTATTTGCCATTAGAGCAGTGTAGCAGCAGCACCTGAGTACCCTGGGTTCTCTGAAGGATACATCAAATAAGGGGGAAAAAGGACCTCTGAGCTTTTAAATCCAGAGAAAAGGTGAAAAGACTAGTGTCAGACTGCTCAGAATAAAACCTAATTACTCTCAAGGCATCATATCTATGTCCAGGGCAATATTATCTATGATAAATCTTGGCTGCTCCTTAGTTTATCAGGATATTTAAAGTGGTTCTAAGTGCAGGGCTCAGATACAATATGTTACATAAAATGGAAGACTGTGATAATTCAGCATATACAATATAATAAACAAGATGAGATTGAAAAAAAATAAATTAGGAGTGAGAAGCTTATAAATGGCACATGAACACAAATATTCAGGTTTCACTATGCCTCTAAGCATAGCATGCTCCCTGCTGAAACAGCTCCCATTTAATGTTTCAGTTGGGAAGCAGCATATTACAATTCCTCTTTTTCTGTTTTCTTTTCTGTTAGTTTTCTTCAGTCTAGAAGAAAAGTAAATCAGTCTGAATAAAAAAGAGGTTTGCTCTATATGTATAGCAACAAAACCGTGACGAGAGAGATTGATGTGTCTATTAAAGAAGTAAGTGAGGGAAATCATATCTTAGTTTTGCTAAGGCTGTTCTTGCTGTTCTTTTTCTAAATGCTTTGGAGTACAATTTTGTGTTTTAATAAATAAATAAATAAATTATTCATCCCATAAAATCAAGCAAATAATAATTTTGCTTTCAGGATAATATTGAAAATAGTAAAGTTTTCATGTCAACACCCAGATTCCCAACAGACTATAGGTTCAATGATCAGGAACTTTCCATGCAATTACCTGACAGCTTCTTTGAGACATAGCAGAGCGTAAAATAGGCTTGTGGGATTTGTTTGTTTTGGGTTGAATTATTTTTTTTTTCTTCAGTGAAGAAGACTAGGATTTCCACACAGAAAACTGCAACAGCTGACATTATAAACAACTGGAACATTCTCGATATCAATTTTTAAAAAAAACCCTACTGTTTACATTAGGAAACATCATGGTGCAGTTTAGTTGGTTACAGATACTCCTCTTTTTGTCACAGTTTCAGTTTTGCAACAGCCACATGTTTACTATCAATCCATGTTAAGTCAGAGAAGTTTTTTGACTGCACAAAAATTGGTGTCTTGTGAAGAAGTGTTAGGGCCACACAGGATTAACAGAAGCTGGTGAATGCAAATAAAACTTAGACATAATACAGACAGGTGAAAACCTATAAATATTTTCACAGTTTTCATTTTTACAGGGTTTCATTCTACATTTTAATTATTATACTGGTCACCAAAATCCATTTCTGTGCAATGGGTTTGGAATGTTGAAAATGGGAATAAATTCTTAATGTCTATGATGATGATGTGATTGTAAGCATTCTATTTAAGAAGTATTTCCTCCTATACCTGCATAAACCCCTATCTGCCTACTATTTATCTCATCTGATCATATAAATGATAATAACAGGACTTCCCACTGCCCTTAGTATTAATAAACCTCTTGAGAGTGCCTGAAATAAATCAAATTTCAAATGAACCTGAAACCTTAACTAACCTGCCAAGACTTAAGACAAAGCACCTAGCTCAGAAGTGGAGGACATGGAAACTTCACTGGGTCACAGAACTTTGTATTACTTCTCAGTGGTGCCTTGGCAACACCTCAGGGCAAGGCTAAAAGCACTGCTGCCTTGTTCTTTCATCCTTGTGCATGGAAAGAAAATAAAAGAGGACAATCCAGATCTAGCTGCAAACCAGGACATGACAGATGACTGATGTACCTATGTCTCAGCAAATACACAGAGATATGGTGCAAGAATGATAAATAGCCTATAGTTAAGCAGAAAAATCAGTTCTCCTTGACAACCTTCATTTCTGTGATTGCAGAATAGCTATTGAAGTCCAAGGCAATAACAAAATCAACTAATAAAAACGAATTTGTAGCCAGTATTTTGACAGCATCATCAACTGGAAACATAATTTAAGGAAAAAGGACTAATTTCCTTGGACTTGCAAGCATTAGTATTGTCTTCTCATTGACTTTCAAACTTTCAAATCAACAGAAAGAGTAAAGCCCTGCTTTTGGACAGATCTTTCTGAAGTGAAAGTGTCTTGAAGCAATTGTGAAGCCACCTAGTATGTCAGGGCCCTGTCATCTCATCTATGAAGCCAATAATAAGCTCCAGAGTGTCAATGAGAAAGGGCAAGTTGCTCAAAAAACATATCAGAATACAAACCCTTAAATTAAATGCTCCAACACAATTTTTGTGATATCATCCCACCATGATTTTCGTTATAATACTTTGTCTTATTATCCAAATCATTCATGTATATTTAAGGAGTCATGGGATCCCACCACTGGATGTTGGTCTCTGTCCTCCACAACTAAAACAGGTGAACACAACACTCCCTGACCCTGTGCACCAAATTTTAGATTTATAATTTCCCATCTGGAGGATACCTCCAGAAACTCCCCATGTCAAGATTAGAATGGAATTTGAGAAATTATTCCATCTTTTAAATTTGGATCCATGTGACTTCTAAATAGGGAACACAGAGATCATGAGACAGTCTCCTTCCTACAGACCTCAGCTGTTTTTCTTGCTATCACAGCAGCCGCAGCTTGCTTGGACACCATGCTGAGAGATGAGTCAGACTTCTCTATACATCAGAAAGTTTCCTCATGCCCAATGCTTCTGAACACTGGACTGAATGATGCAGATAGGGTGGTTTGTACCAGAGGAGCTATCATATTGTGACACAAAATTCTGCAAATATTTTTTAAGGAAAAGATTGTTTCTACCAAAGTGTAGTGTGAATGGAATTGCTGTCAAGCATGAGAGAGCTTCCAGGGTCTGGGATCTCAATTCTGAATCCAGGGTCTTGAATCAGAAATGCCTGACTCTTTTTATTGACTAAAAATCATAAGACAATAATGATTTTTTCTTCAACACCTTCTGACAATTAAGAAAGCAGGATTTTCATTTAGACACTCATAAACATTTTAAAACCTACTGTTACTCACAGTTCAAAATATCATTCATGCAAAACTTATATAAAGCATGTTTGCTGTCTGCCTAATATTTATTCAAAACCCTTTCCCACTGCAGCTGTGAATGCTGCTTCTAACCACCAAAAACAAGTGCAGAACACTGGGGATGTAGAACAATTGGCATTGTTAAAGGCAACAGGGACAGCTTTCATCCAGAACATACTACGCATCTCACAGATGCTGGTTATCTCCCAGAGCTGGTACTGATAAATGATGTACAACATGAGTGAATGCTGAGACACAGTCAAGCAGAGAAAAGGGTATCTAGGAGGAATTCCTTCACAGAAGGAGGCAACCCTTTAAATGAAGAGAGCAGGTACAGCATTTATTTTTCTTTGCACATCTTTCTTCTGTCTTAAACTTGGGACTTGTTTACTTGCGTGCTCTGTTTCAAGGCAGAATCTTGGCCATGACAGCAGCAAAACCTTTATTTCTTTGTGCATAGGATGGGTTTATATAGGTATAGATGTGACCAAGGGCATCTAAAGGAGGTCTTGAAAAGGTGGGCTGCTCTTCTGAGAAAGCAGTGTGCACACTTAAAAGGGGCTGTCATTCAGTATGCCTTACTCTTATTCCCTCATAATGGATAGCAGGTTCCTAGTTTTCCTCCTTTCAAATTTTTCATGTATTTTTTTTCCTGTTCCAAAATGAGTTTTCCTAAAGAGCATACCTATTGTTTGAAAGGTTGTACCGTTTTTTCTAGATTTCCTGGTTTTGGCTGAAGTAGAGTTAATTTTCTTCACAGCGGCTGTTATGGGTCTGTGTTTTGGATTTGTGCTGAACAGAGGGTTGATAATACAGAGATGTTTTCATTATTGCTGAGCAGACATTGCCCAGAGCCAGAGTCCTTTCTGCTTTTTGTACTGACAAACTGGTAAGGAAGTTGGGGGTGGTGGGAGCCTGGGAGGAGAAACACACAGGTGACCCCAGCATAGGTGACTGACCAAAGGGATATTCCAGATCATATGACATCATGTTCAGTATATAAAGTGTGGGAATAATGAGGAAGGAGGTGAGGTTTGGAATGATGGAATTTGTCTTCCCAAGTCACTATTACATGTGATGTGGCCCCGGTCTGCTGGAGGTGGCTGAACACCTGCCTGCCCATGGGAACCACTGAATTAATTCCTTGTTTTACTTTACTTGTGTATTTGGCTTTTGCTTTCCCTATTAAACTGCCTTCATCTCAACCCACAAGTATTCCAGCTTTCACCCCTCTGATTTTCTTCCCAATCCCACTGGTGGGGTGGGAGTGAGTTGAGTGACTGTGTTGGGCTTCACTTCAAGATGAGGTTAAACCGTGACACCAGTCTAACCTGTCTCATATATTAAACTGTGTAAAGAACATTTGCTACTAATTGAAAACACGCATACACTTCACAGATGAATGCCTCAGTCATTATCTTTCAATTATGAATCTTGGCTCTATCTATTCTTCAACATCTGGTTTTGAAACCACCTTCAAATCCTGACCTATAAGCTCAGTCGCCTATGTAAGATCTGGAAGATAAAGAACACTTTGAGTTTTGGCTCTGCATTATATCAGATCCTATTTATGGGGAAATATAAAAATCATAGTCCATGGTGACTACAGTGTGGCACATACTTAATAGAATAGGCATAATTTTTTCAGAAACACTGGCATTTGAAAGCAGAAATCAAAGAATTTGTAATATGTTATACCAGGCTCTGATCTACTTCCAGAAATAATAGGAGAATTTTTAAAAGAAATCGTAGACTTTTATCCACTCAGCTCTTAGGTTCAGAACCAAACTGTGCTGAGTATTAAAGTGTGACTCACTGACACTGATTCAAGAGTCATTGAGGACATTTTAAACTCACCGCAGTGGAGGTGATTGTAGATCCACTTGAAGTAGTATGATCCAGCAACCATGAGAACATACAGATTTCAAAACCTTTAAAAATTGCTTGGTGTAATTTGCTGTTGGTGCTAAAATGTTTTCCTTAAAAGTTGTTTCTTTTTAGGCAATTGCTGACAGATATGGGGGAATGTTCTAATGAAATTTTAATTTTTTCAAAAAATTGTCAAAAGCAATATAAATAAGTGAAGAAATGTAAGTATTCCCAAATTACTTTCTCTTATATAGGAAGGGAAAAAAGACTTTTGGTTTATTAAAGTATTATGCTTTAACATTTTAAAGTTCAAGATGCTTGTCCAATTGTTAGTTATTTTGATTGAAATGATCTTCCATCTTGGAAGTTATTTCATTTTAGGAAAAAAGTATACAAATTTAAAAATTAATTATTAACTGATGAGATAAAAAAATGCTCAAGATTAACAAGTAATTATCTTTTATGCTTCATTTTTATTTTCATTGAATTCACAAATCTTAAGGGCTAGAGAAACAATATATCTATATATATATATAAGTTTACAGCTAGGAATAAAAAGTGAATAAATTAAACAATTTTCCCATTTATTCTGATAAGGTTTATTTCTCAGTTCTACTTCATAATATGAAGACAGAAAATGTTACAAGTCATGTCATGCCTCCCTTGATCATTATCACTATATTCAGTTCAAAACAAGATTAAATAAGTACAAACTGATCAGAAAGTAATTTGGCTGGTCACTGGAAGAACAATATTAATCATCAGAAGATAATGTATTCTTTTAGCCCTGTTCATTCTCTCAAAATTAGTTCTAGAGCTTAAAATTATTCCACAGCCAAAGTAGTCTGGATTTAAGCAACAAAATCAATTAACTCGAATAATCACAGATCCATTTGATCAATGGAAGGCGTGATATAACAGCAGACTATGGTACTGAATGATTAATGAATTTCCTTTCATTCCTGAGTAGTCATAAATAGGAGTATGATTCTTCTGTTTCATTTTTATTGATAATTATAGGCCTTTATGCAAAATGTTGCAGTAGTTTTATAATAATTTTTGCTTCTCTAATGCATGCTAAGATTGAGAAGAGACTCAGGTATTTACCCATTCCCTTCTTTCCTTTCACTAATATTAAGGCTGACTAAACAAAAGGACTTTGCATTTTGGGTTTAGGTCATGACATGATGGATGGCTGGGTCCAATTATCTCTCCTAACCTGGCCTGCTGCAAGAGGGGTCATGTTTTAAAATGTAAAAGAAAGGAGTAAAATCTCCTCTTTTCCCCAGAAAAAGAGCATGGAGGAAGCTGGGAAGAATAATCAGTATCCATGTCCAGTCTTCCTTAGAGTGGAATCACATTGTTATTCTTGCATTCCCCAGAGACAGAGTTTTGCAGATTTTTTTAAGTCTGGGATACATTTAACTATTTTTCTTCCACAATGGTCGTACAAAGTCTCCACACCACCACAGCAATTGTTTATAATATCCTAAAGCAAATCAAACAATGAGCAAAAGTTTTGCGGCTGGTATGAAGGATGAAATCTTTGTATGGAGATAGCATGGAGTGGGAAATGTTGTTTGGATATTTTCCTATGGACTGTGCTATGAAATTGCAAATCCAGCAGAATAATCAATGAAACTTATGTTTCACAGTCTTCTGTATTCTGAACCCAGGGTTAATCATCCCATGGAAGAAAACTGAGTTTGAAAAAGTGGTTTTCTTCACACTACCTGCCCAGCTGTGCTTAGTCTTCCATTGTATGACTCAATTTACTTGTTTATGAGACACATACTAGCCACAAATATTCATTTGTTGTGTCTTTTCAGGACTGTAAAGAAATACCCACATTCCCCTTTATCAATGAGTTAAAGAACAAGACACCTTATTTGCCACATTGTAAAGCTCATTTGCCTAGAAATTTTAGTATATTACACTACACAAAAATTGTGTTCAACTGCTTCTACAAGTTCTTTTATGAACAACTCATCCAGCAACAGTGCCCATAGTGAATGAGATATAATCCCAGTCTTCCCTGAGAAGATAAACCCAAACATTAGCAGAAAAATTCAATCTGATGCCAGTGCACACAAATCTGAATGTTTTGTCTATTTTCCTCACAATAATCTGATGTAAGGCACCAAAAGAAACAGAAGCCCTTGCCTTTTCAGTCTGTCAGAACAATAATCCACAAATAAAGAAGCCTTCATGCCTGGAATTGGAATAGATTTGAGACCTGTTTCTTTTATCTTCAGTGGACTTGAAAAATTAAGCCCATTATGTAGATTTGTGTATGCACTTGATTTCTTGTTGTGTTTTGATTTTTTTCTGATTATAAATCTATTTTTTCAAGACTTTCTTATATGCAAACCCAGAATTAATAAATCAATCCAGGTCTAAAGAAGATATTGAAGTGTGCCAAATGTACACAATAATTTATCTTTTTACCAACTTTATAGATAAAGTTTTATCTATAAAGTTATTTCAATTATTTATTACAAATCAGATCTTATACTTGCACAACATATTTATTTGAGTATAACTGAGGATAACCAAGTGAGATGAGAGAAGTACAAAATTGTCAGGTAAGATAAGACTGTGTTCCTTATGTTCGGCTATGGCTGTTATTCTGCTGTGCCACAACCTATCCAGAACACTGGATATATCACTTCCTGAGAGTGTAAATCAGTAAAATGAAGTCTGGTATTTCATATACTATAATCAGTTACATTTACAAAAGTTCCATAGAACACCCATACCAGAGGAGGATAACGAGGAGCATAGAGAAGTTCTTGTTGGGGATTTTGATAAAACATTAAGGACAAGTCTCTTAAGTAAAGCTATGTTTAAAGAAAGGAGACACTCAAACAGGGAAAAAAGGCAAATCAGAACTATTCAGGCCTTTTCTTCAAAACTATCAGAACACTTCCAGTGCAATATTGCCCTTCTTCCATTATTCCACAGCTATAACCTTGCTTCTGCGCTGCAACAGAGAAATTAAAACTGTTTAAACAAACATAGACTATAGGCCTTGTGTGATGATATCTTTCCACATTTAAACAAAATAACAAACAGTGATTTACCTTTAAGATAATGACAAAAAATCTTAACTGAAACAGTTTGAAGTATTTAACTCTGTTAACTTTCAGCCATCATTTGAAGATTACTGTAAAATCATATTTCTGTATTAGAAGTGATTTTCTTCTCAGAAAAAGAAAAAAGTTTGCATATTTCATTTCCTGGTGTATAACTTATTATTAAGAGCTTACTAGTTCATTCTAAATTCATAGACCCATGGAAGGGAAGTGAAAGATGCAACCAAAAAAATAATGCACAGAAGACCTGAAAGATTTTGTTGTAATAGAACAGAGCATCTTATCCCAGGTAACTAGCGGGCCAAATTACTTGAAATATCTCCTTTATAGAAATACATACTGCTTTATTGAAATAAATACGACATTTCTGTTGTGTTCTATGAAATAATGTTTAGGGAACATTGTTTTCATTTGTTTTTCTAAACACTGAGTCCCTATTTGTGTATATATATATACATGGCTATGTGCTCATATTCTTTAGTTTTATCAACCCTATTCACACACAGAAACAGTGTTTAGATTTGTGATGTTGTAGGGGAAAGAAAGGTGCATCTATCCCTCCCAGCTTTTTAATTATTTCAAATTTTAATTTTTGAGCTGACAATGTTATCTAAGAATATCTCATTAGGCTATAAGCAGAATAGGTATAATCAGCATAGGATTTGAGTGGGGTTTTTTTGTTTGTTTTGGTTTTTTTTTTTGTTTTGTTTTGTTTTGTTTTGTTTCTTTGTTTTTTTTTTCCATAAAATTCATGAAGTTTGTCAGAAAACACAAAAGCAAAATCCCTAGGTTAAACAAAAAAGTGAGATTAAAAGATTTGTAATATCCAATAATGAATAAAGCAGATTCTGTCTGGAATTTTTCTTAGGTTCTGGATTTCAGAGGAGCTCCTGGTTCATGTGGTCACTGTTACATTGGATGGACAATTTATCTTATCATTATTTAATTTGTCACACACCACTTACTTACCAAATCCAAAGAAAAGGATACTCATAGGGATACTTATATTTGATTGTTTCAGTAAAGAAAAGATGTTCTTTATACATTCAATGTCATCTCCTTTTAATTTGCAAATATGAAATGAATAACCGAAAGTGGTTACAGATGGAGTCCAAACACTCATTATAAATAAAGCTGTTTAAAATTCAACTATAATTTCCTGTGAATATAAAAACTATCAAATATAAAAACTAATTTATTTTGAGCTTTGAAAAAGGCTTTGAAAATGTTACTGTTTTAAAAAAAATGTAATACCAAAGAACCATACAATATTCAATTGAAGACAAGGAGAATTACAGAAGAAGAAAAAGGTGAAGCAAAAATTTGATACATGTAAGATTGATAGTCAACAAAGCTGTATGTGTGTGAAACACAATAATCTTTATGGCAAAAAACATCAAGCTGCAGTAAAACAATTCTGATGACTTGTCTTGGCTGTTGTAGGGCATTTATTATCTCATTCCCATGAATGTTGTGGTAGACTCACTGGGATTTTAAATTTAATTACTCCTATGTCAAATGAAATTGAGCGAAAAAAGGGGGCAGGAAATAATAAAAAAATGTTTGAAGACCACAAATACAATGAACAATTGTGAGGGTAACATTAATCTTTATATTGTACAATGTATTTTAGGTTAATTTTATTTAATGGATTTTATCATGCTTTGACTTTTTCAGAATGCTTCTGAGTGACTTCTTATACTAAAGATAAATATGATTTTATGTGTGTGTGTATAAACATACTTATACATAATAATAAAATATGTTTAATGAATTTAGACTGCTGACCATAAGTAGAGGTTAATAAACTGCACAGACAACTGTAAATGGAAGATATGTCAGATCAAAGGTACAAATACAGTGCTTAAATTAGTATAAGACTTCTAAAATTATGAATTAGTTCCATAACATAAAAATTTTTTTCATATACCTTTTTTAGAGATAGATGTTAGACCAAAATAATGCATCAGTCTATTCACCCTTTAGTATTTATTATTTGATTTTTATAACTGTATGAAAAATGGAGTTTAAACATCACAACTGTGATGTAAAAAATTTCAAAGTCAATATAGTTCTACTTTAAATTTTATTCAGGTTTCCTATATTCACCATTTACTCCTCTCATTGCTCTGATCTTAATTCTTGAAGAAAATCCCAAACGGTGGGAAATCAGACCTTCACTTAGTCCCTAAAATGGTTCATTGAAATGGTTCAAAAAATTCAAATCTGAAACTTCTATCTCCATGTTAGATTCATACTTTTAAGTGTAGTTGATAATGTGACGTTTATAAAAAAATATCTCTGTTAGCAGACACTGGTTACATAAAAATAACCTTATTTTCACCGATATGAAGAGCTCACTGCATCACTGAGCCACAGACT
This sequence comes from Sterrhoptilus dennistouni, assembly GCA_013397095.1. Taxonomy (NCBI): domain Eukaryota; kingdom Metazoa; phylum Chordata; class Aves; order Passeriformes; family Zosteropidae; genus Sterrhoptilus; species Sterrhoptilus dennistouni. The sequence continues at coordinate 2,795,093 of VWZU01007622.1, read as the reverse complement.
AAAGGTAGATGTTTTCACCACAAATCTATACCGTTTCTTACAGATACTGATGTGTGTATGTTTAGTATCTGGAAAAAAGGAAAAAAAAAAGAAATTATCTATCACATCCATGTTTTAAATGTAATGGATCAAGTACTCTTGATTTCTTTCAAGGAATGCAAAGTATGATTTATGATCAAACTTCAGTCTTTATCTTCAGTTTAAAGGAAGACATGCAATACCTCAGGAACATAATCTTATGGAAAGATCATTATGTCCTCTGGCACAAGCAAATCTGCCTAAAATCCAAAGAACAGACAACCTGGAGGGTGGGTTCACTTGTAATGAACCACTATTAACATTGATAGCTATTTTCAATTCTCACTTTTGCAGAAAGACTGTAACTAACATTTCTTCAGCATAAGAACTCCCTCAAAACAATCAAATATCATTTTAGAGTTAACTTAGTATGATATTGAGAAAGAAGTGAAATAGTTGGAAAACTAGCTGACACCAGTTTAACATTACCTGTCAAGATTTTTAACGTGATGTTGCCAAATTAATGTGCACCCAAGGACTGGATTGGAGTTTCAAACATTTGCTTTTGGAAAAGCTTCTGTGTGTGTCTGAGGCAATCTAGAAGACTATGTCCATCTTTGTAGGTGACAATTTTGTAGAAGCACATGTTGCAACCAAGACATGAGAGCAGGTAATGTAAATATTATTCATCTCTCTTTCACTTGATACCTTGAACATTGGATAAAGCAACTAAAACAGCAAATTCAGCTATGTAGGCCTCCAAAGCAAAAACAAGAAGCTGTTTCCCAGAAATCTCAGTGCTGTTGAAAATAGACTGCTACACCTTAATTTTGATGAATCTGTGTGACCCAAATCACAGTATTTGATAAAAATAGCCTTGAGCAATTGAGGTTATTCTACCAGTACAATATCGATAATTTCCTAGCTTGCATGACTCAGGCTTTTCTTAATGATAGAAAAAGAAACAGAGCAACTATGACAGGTACTTGAAAATCCAGAATAGAAATATTTGCTTCATTGAGAACTTGGTGCAAAATTTGAATTAAGACATAGTTCATAGTTTATCATAGAAAGTGAAACGAAATAACCATGTTGCAGTTTTCATATAATGTAATTTTACTTATTTACTCTGCATTTTTTTCTTTCTTTGTCTAGAATGCAAAATCCTATGTATTACAGTGTATGGATGTGTACACCTATGTCATGCAAATGAAAGAAACAAAACCATTTCCAGAGCTAATATTCATAAGTTTCCCATAGCAAAATTTCAGTTACATGAAAGGAAGATTTTGTTTACTAGGTTTTCTTTGACATTTGAGTTCAGTTACTGCCATGACAGACGATAAGTTGATTAGGTCATTTGCATCATCTAAATGGAATTCTGAGTAATGTCATCATTCAATGGGTCATTGAGAACAGAAAAGTGATTGTATCCCATCAAACCAGGCTTTATAATCAGGCGAATAATACTTGGAATGTCTCATTAGCCTGTACAGATACCAAGCCTGATTGGCTGATATTCAGATAAGGAATATGGACTTTGAATTGTAAAAGGGGGCTTAATAGTGGGAAAAAAAGAAAACATAAAGAAAGGGGAGAAGAAAAACACCAGTCAAGTGAATCCATGTTTGCATCCAAACTTACTGAAATCAGTTGGTTTTGAAACCACCTTTAAATATGCTGAGATGCAGCCAATAAAAAATTATTTTCAGCAACAATATAATTTTATTTATATGCATGATTTAATCTGATGGAAACAGTGTTTCTATATTGGATTGTATATTTTATTATGTACAAATGTTCAAGATATCCCCACATTTCAACAGGAAGAGTAGGTCTTACTATCCAAACCAGCTTTAAACAAACTTGTATAGAAACACTTAACTTCAGATGCCTGAAGCACCTGACATTCAATCAGCCCCAAATGGCTCAAGTTAGTCCAAACTGTAAAAAGCACTTTCATTTAAAACACATACCACCACCCGAGAGGTGTTTAATCTGTTGTGTATTAAGTTAGCCTTTGTCAGCAGAACATTGCAGGGATTTAAACGTGTTTTAACAAATTACCTTCATTCAGAAAACCAACTTGACCTGAATCTCCTGAGCTATAAAATTCAGCATGATCAAAAAAGAGAAAGGAAAGTGACAGTCTAGGTTAGACTCTTTTGGAATTGTAATGTTTTCACTTTCAGTACAACTGGCAAGAGTTTTAAGAAATTGGAGAATATCTTCTATTGAATGGAATATGAAAGAATATGAGCATAACACTGTGTTTAACCTCTATCCTATAAGGAACATATATTCACATGTGTCTGTATATCTTGCCTTAGGCCAGTGTCAAAGAAAAGAGAGTGTTCAATCCTGTAAGGTACTGAGTACTCTGGCTGTGATCCAGCAAAGCACTCAACTATGTGTTTAAATTTAAGTACATGGATCACGCCACTAACTTCAATGGGATTATGCTTAAAGATAAACTAACCCTAAATGCTTTGCTGGATCACAGCCACAGTGCTCAGTATGGGGTGAATACAAATCCAGTCTGAGAGGAGCGTTTCCTCCTCTGTTTCAAGTGAGAGCTCAAAAAATACCTAAAAAAAGTTCTTCTCAGGAAAGGAAGTTAATAAGATAACCAGACTGAAAAGATTCAGAAGGGTGGGATGATTAATAAATCTTGGGGTCTTTGTGTTCAAACATTAGGCAAAGCAACAAACAAAAAACAAGCTTTGACTTTCCCAGGCTCAGATATTAATTTTTCTATGTAACATAATGACTGAGCATGGACTGGTATATAGATAAAGCAGTAGAAATCAAGTGAAAGAGCAGAGAGAGAGGCAAACAATGTTCCCTTTTATCCTTTGCCAAATTTCTCTCCTGATTTAAGCTGTGACCTCTCTTAATTCTGTAATTGAAAAGAACAAGAAGTTTCTAAGTCTAAGCATGTGTGAATACCCTCATAGAATACACATCAATTGAAATCAGACAACACAGTCTATATAATTAGAGGCAAGTAACATTCTTATGGGTCTGATGCTGTTCCAGATGAAAACAACACACAAGTAAACTTAGGAAACAAAGCATATTTCAAAAAGCAAAAGCAAACTTGTGATTTTCAGCATTATATATAAAAATTACTAACTTTCTCATTAGGTATACATGTTTTGAGCTTCCCTTGGCTCCTGTCAGTGTAAAAGGGACCTGATCAAAGCACTGGAGCCTACTGAAAGAAGTCAGATGAACCATACTTGTCTTTCAAAAAGCTAAGCAAGTGAGAAGAAAAAGAACCTATCATGTAGGTGGAAACACTCACAATTCACCTGTTCTTGATGGCCAGCAAGAAAGGGTTATCACAAATTTTTCTTTTATTATTATCAGTCCAGGTTACCAAATCTTTGGGCAAACCTGCAAGTTTGTTTTCAAACAATAACTGTCACAAGTCGGAAGGTGAAAATGGACTGTGCAACAGTATTTACCAGGGTGATGATATGACTTGAACAAACATGTAACAATTGCAAAATTCTGTGCAGCCTGACTGAAAAAATTACAACCAAGTCACACTTATCTTCCTGTAAAAGGGAAAAGAGAACACATTCCCTAAAATAGCATACAAAAACCCAGGACTGCCTCAGAAAACTTGGCCACATGTGGCTTTCTCAAAGGCTTGAATCTTATTTAAAAATAATACACAATACATAAAATGGGGCTTCATATTTCAAGAGAAATAATTAAAAAGAGCATTGTACTTTCTAGCTAACAGTTCTTGCTGAAGCAATGGGCAGCTCTGGCAAAAGTCTGCCACAGTGCGCCCTGAAGTACAATCAAATCAAACTGATAAAGAATTCTATCAGAGGTTAGTGAACATGAAACACTTTTGAACTACAAAGCGCCCAAGCAACTCAGCATGTGTATTTTTTCCCCTAGGTTTATCTTTTTCCCACAATTCAACTTCTCACCTTTTCATCATATCCATCAATTTCTTCCTTGTTGAGAAACAATTATACCCTAGGAATCTCTTGAACTCATTTATACTCTGTTCTTGAACCTTGAACCTTGTTCTATGTCTTTATTATTTTTTTATAAAAGGCCTGCTCTAATTTTCTGTTTACTCCTAGATTCTTAATGCTACAAAATATTCTCCAGATTCAAAATTTGTCACCAACTGCTATCAATTTCTTTCACAAACTGAAAAGCTTTTGATTCAACTCTTGAAATTTGAAGAACGATCTCAAATTTTATGGGTTTTTTTACCAAATATACATAATGTTTTAAAGGACATATTTTCTTAGCTATATTCCTATAGAATACACAAGAGTTTACTAGTTGTATGCAGTATAAGAACTCATTGCCTAGTCTTTTGAAATGCTTTTGCAAGTTCTTAAAAAAAAACTTAATTTGTTTGACTGAAAATTCTGCTTGGCTCCAATATGGGAAAATATTTTAATCTGTAGTTCATTGAAGCTTATTTAACTCAAATCAAGAGATAGTTACAGTTTTGACATTCAGTATCTCTTCCATAGCATCTGTAAAAATCACTGCAATACCTATTGCAGCTCTTTTCATGAGAGACAAGTGTCCATCAGGAAATGTAACATCAGAACTAGAATTCTTTGGGAACTTCAACAAAGAGACTGAGAATTAAAGGCATTTGGAAATATAATTTCTTCCAGGGTTAAATTCTGTACTAAGGCATTTTGGTGAAGTTCTCCACTGGTTTTAGACTACTGCAATGCCCTGCTGAGGCTCTGATAGAGTTTAGGGTGATTCCAAGGTCAGGTCTTTATCCAAGCTCTTGGTCTGTTTCCACACTGATACTAACTCAGGTTTTCAACACTTAGGTGAACTCCTTTGCAAAGTCACTGCTCATAACAACTGAGCTCTTGATTTTGAGCCCAGAATAACACACTGGCAGTCTAGCTCCAACTTAAGGTGCTTATTAACTCTAGAGAGAAGTTTCCTGCTTTGAATATGAATGAAGTTAAGATCTAAATGAAAGGTAAAGCTTGAGCTTATATTTTAGCAGGAAAAGAGGCACTTGGAATTTTTTACCTCTTGTGTTTTTAGATTCCCAGGGAAAATGAGCAAAACAAATCTTACATAGAGAATGGAAGCATGTTTAGGCATAAAAAAGTGGAATATTTCTTTTATTTTATTGGTATATGAATATGTTTGATAGAGACTCCTCACTGTGTCGGTCTTGTTGGGTTAGGAATCTTTTACTGAAGTGTAGTTCCTCTAATCCCAGCAGCACAAATAAAATAAAGCTCCATTTTCAAGGAAACCAGCAAATTCCATCCATTCCAGGAGGCAGTGGAATTATTTATATTTAACTTCTGTTTTGAATTAGTGACTAAGCATAAGCACTATTCAGATTTCCTTCTATTGGTAGATAAGAGCCTTGAAAATTGGGAAATGGGAACTTACATGGTAATTATGATGTGTTACTTATGTGGTAATATAATAAAAATTACTGCACATTTAAAACTAAAAGTGAGATAAAATACATATGACAAAAAATAAGATTTAATCCCTTGTTTGGATGTAGCTCAATGAAACAACATAGCTCCCTCAAGGGGTTGTGGTATCTCTCTCTCCTTCCTGATCCAATAATTTCCCTGTCTTCTCCAGCTCCTTCTTTTCTACTTCATATTTGCATTCATTTCTGTGCAGTGATCTCACTTCTCTTGTGTCCACTCTGACACATCTGCTCTTGAAGGCAAATGCACATACGAGACTGTGAAACAACAGGTTGATAAATCTTTTCCACTTGCCATAACAATACAAAAATTCTTTCTTTTGCTGGGGGGATTGTGTTTTGTGGTATGTTGCTGGGGAGTTTTTCAACTAGATTTAGTTTATTAAATTGATTTACTGCACAGACAATGTTTTGGTGGCTCAAGGTTGGGAGGGGTTGTACAGTGAGAAAGGTTGAAGCAGCAGGGGTAGAGGAATGGAATATTGCTCCTTCCCATTTGAAGGTAGAAAGCTCTTAAGTTGTGTCAGGTTTCTACATAACTGCACGAGTAGGACGTGATAGTTTGGAAGGGATAATAGGTAAATTTGGTGTAGTATTGCCACATAAAAACCTAACTTATGGTCAGATTTTGTAAACCTACCTTAAAAAACTGATTTTTTTTTCAAATGTGTTAACAATTTTAAGACTGATTTGACATTCAGCAAAGAATCTGAGCCTGACAACTTCTGAATCAGATGCCCAAAGTTAAATAGGATTAATACATAAATATTCATCCTAGCAGAGCCCTGATCACCCAGTGCAGAAACAAGTATCTTGAAGTTTCTCCCAGAGCCCATGTTTTGTAGTCTATGAAGAAGCTGAAGAGATTATTTTTCACCTTCTAGAGCAAACAGCTGCAGAGGTTGGAGTCTCTTACCGAGAATATTATCACAGCAACCAACATGTTTTTGCTGAGAGGTGAACTCTTTTGCCACAAACAAAATGTGATGCAGCCAGCTGTCTATCTGTGGTAGCACAGGATTTAATGGAGCTTTGCTGACACAGAAGTTGGGTAATGTAGTACAAATCAGTCCTGTCCTGAAAGTGAGTGTCACCTTTTACCAACACAGTTTCTCATATTATTCCCTACCCTCTCATAATTAAATAAAAAATTGTTAGCTTTTCTGAGCACTTATTTGCATTGAGAAACAAAGTTCGACATGCTGCCTGTGTTGGATCTTGCTCCTCTTAGATTAAAACAAATTCTAAATGTATTAATTGGTATGGATTTGCTGTCCTCCCTACTAGATTCATTATATTGCTCTAGATTACAATTAATATAATTTCTTGTCAAGTGTCTTCATTTTTGTTTTCACATAGTCCCTCGGCTTTTCATTAACATGAGCATGGGCTAAGCTCATGACAGTTCCTTTGACTTCTATTCACCCTCCTCAAACCTCCTAATTGTTTTTCATCTCTTCTTTAATTGTATAGTTCCACAAACATATTTCTCTCTTCTTTTGTCTGTAGTCAAAAGAGCTCCTCTTTTTGACCTACCCTCAGCTTGGTGCAATTGCTGGCTAGAGCTACTTGAATTGCCTCTCAGTAAGACCCTTTGAATTTTGTTTTGTGCACATTTGGTTTTCCTTTGTTAGGAGAAAACAAAGGAAACAATTGTGTGTTATGTGTCAGAGCACAATTTTTACAGTCTTACACCATCCTTGTACTTGCAGTCTAAGGCCAATAGCATTGCTATCAGGAATGTTATACCTTTCAATTTTATCTAGAAGTCAAGTAATTCTCATTTATGTTTTGATACTGCCCAGTGTGAGGGAAAAATTGTATTAGCTCCAGTTTGGAAATAGACTGGAATTCAGAACACCTCTTAGGAAAAAAATGCTTGTATTTCTGTGTAAGTAAAAGCTAAAATATTTATGGTTTGAAGGTACGAATGAGTTGATCTCTAGCTTAATCTAAAACCTACTGAATCAATGAAAACACTTCCACTGGCAGCAGCTAATTTTGTAGCAGGTCCCTTGTGCAGTATCTGTCCTCCACTATTGGCCTATGCCTTGTTCTGTGACTCTCTCAGCAAAGAAAAGAGAATAGCATCTTACTTAACAGCTGACATAGGATGCATCCCTGCTAATCAGAGCCAAAAAATAGCACTTCAGTAGAAGATGTAAATGTATTTTTAAAAGCAAGATTGAGCTCACAGACCTTTACAACTAATTTATCACTGTTCCAGTTTCCAGTCCATGGCAAAAGAAATAACAATAAATATTTACCAAAGGAAAGTGGATCTGCATTTTAGAGCATTTTAATAAATGTTTAAAAGAAAATCAGTATAGATCACTTGGCTTTGGCAATCACTTTTATCTTCTATCTGTCTACCTTTGATGGATGTTGTTCATGCTCTTTAGTTTACAGTAACGAGCAGGTTTTTAATTTTTCTATCTTCCTTCTCTCTAGTGGCAGGCTATGATGGATGATGTGACAAAAATATTCATCAGTAAATTCTAAATCCTGAATACAAATTAAATTAGTAATATAAGAAACAGATTTTCATTCTCCTTTGACATTGTTGTAACTGCATCTGCTACTTTTGTTTTTTCCTCCTACTTGTTTAATCTCAATAATAATACTAAATCACTTGTGGGATATCTTGTATTTTTCTTTAAGTACATGAGCATACAATATTGTTCTAATATACTTTTTGTCATTATTTGAGCTGAGGTGTTTGGATTTTGAATTGAAGCATCAGGAGCTGAATGATAGACAGCTACCAAGGATTGGATTTCCAACCAAAGACATTATTCTCTCTAAACAGCATGGGTAAAAAGTTTCACTTAATAAAAAACTGGCTGTCTGGCCAGGTGCAGAGAGTGGTGGTGAATGGAGTTACATTCACCTGGTGGCTGATCATCAGTGGATTTTCCCTGGACTCAGAGCTGAAGTTGGTCCTGTGTAAAACATCTTATACCTATAATCTCCATGAAGGGACTGAGTGCATCCTCAGTCAGTTTGCAGATTACACCAATCTGGGTGGGAGTGCTGACCTCCCTAATGGAGCTGAGATGGAGCATAGAAGGCTCTGCAGAGGGATTTGAGGAGACTGGATTGATGTGCCAAGGCAAATTACAGTAGGCATTTAAAATATATGTAGAAGTGGCAGTTGGAGACATGGCTTAATGGTGGGCTTGGCAGTGTTAAGTTAATGTTTGGACTCAGCAGCCTTACAGTCTTCTCTAACCAGAACAAATCCATGATTTTGTGTTTCTATTCTATTTTCCTCTTCTGAAAGTGTTTTTATTTTACTCTCCTGAAGGGCAATGTTCACTTTAACAGTTGCTTTCCTCAAGTTTAGGGGTGTTTTAGTCCCTACAGGTCTGCTGCGTCTAAGTGGTTGCTTGGAAGCTTGCTGAGGTCCTCTATCCTCCATGCAGAGAAAAAACAATACCTCATAGACATAAAGAAAAATGGTAGAAGAACTAAGGAAAAATTTGATCTTCCATTTAAAATGTTTTTTCTTTTATACACAATGTCTAGTTTAGAAAGGAATTTCATTTTAAATTAGTGTTGCATGAAACCTCTGTTAGGTACAAATGAACACACACACAAAAACAAATGTGATGTTGATGTTTTCCTGAGAGAAGAAGTATCTGTTCAAGAACTTAAAAAATGATACTTATGGAAGTCAGGGAGGACTAAAATAAATGTATACAACTCAAAATGTTACTTGTCAAAAATCAATAGGGAGAAGAAAGCTGGATGCATTTAAAATGTTCCTTCTTATAGATACCACATTTTTAGTAATGTTATCTTAGCATTGCTATTATTCACTCTTGCTAAAAAGCTACTGAAAGGTCTATCTCAACAGAAGCTCAGATTGACTCCAAATAAAGAATTATTTTTATGGTGTGGAGGGCATCTTCTGCAGTCTCTTTTACAGTTCTCTTCAAAAGTAAGACTGACCAGGTTGAAAAGAGGTGTCAAGGCATCTTTATTCTTCAATCAATTTCCAGCCACAGGGTTAGACTTTTTGATCACCTAAATTTAACCTTTTCAGGTAACATATTTTATTCCATAATTCTTATATCTATCTTTACATTTTTACATAGTATTTCAGTGTATGAGCATAGATAACATCTGGTGGAGCTATAAAATTTATTTTAGAATGGTTCTCAGTCTAATGTTAAAGACTTACAGAGGCAGAGCTTAACAACATATTTATGAAAGGATTTCAGTGTTGAGTTATTGTGAGTGTGAAAACTAGAACTGACTTCTGGCATGAACTTTCCTCCTCTGGCTAGTGGATTTTGTGATAAGAATGAATAAATTGAAACTCCTTTAAAAACAAAACCAAAAAAATCTAGCTGAATAGTTTGTGCTTTGGATGGCTAGAAATGAGTTAGAAATATGTCGCTGCTGTTGTATTTTCAGACATTGAATTCCGTGCTCCCAAACATCTGAGAGAGGAGAGCAGTCAGCAATCAAAACTTCAGGTCACCCTCAGCTTTCCCTGCAAAGCAAATAAAACCAATATGCCAGCACAGTTTATTAGATCAGATACAGACGATGAAGTTCCATTCATTTATGTTTTTCCTGTTGTATAACTGAATGTTACAGAAAATGTGGAAGTTCCTGTTGGCAAAGAGAGGCTGAAACAAATCTTTCTGGGACTAGGAACAAAGAGATCATCAGGTCTGTGTTCTCATCATGCAGTGCTGATGCCCTTGGGAGTCAGTGTGCTCTCAAAGGAATTATTAGACTATCCGTCTCAGAGGGAACAAAACTTCTGTGAGACTAGAACTTCAGCAGTGAAAACTTGTAGGACACAGAATGGCAGAAACACATAATGAGGAAATGAGACAAAATGGATCAAATCTGCAAGTTCACAGAGAATGCTTTGGAAAGAAAAGGAAATTATTGATTTCTTGCTTTTGGGAAATTATCCTCTTAAGACAGGGAAGAGGTAGAATGATTATCTGGTTTAATTATAAAGCCAAAGATGACAAGAGAAAAAAAAGGCAAAGAAGTGATTGAGAGCAGCTCTGCAGAGAAAGATTTGAATGTGAAACTTTGATGTGTTTGATGAAAAACTCACCATGAGCTTGCAGAATGCACTCACAGCCCAGAAAGCCAATGGAATCCTGGGCTGCATCCAAAGGAGCATGGCCAGCAGATTTAAGGAGGTGATTCTTCCCCTCTACTCTGTGCTTCTGAGACCCCATCTGGAGTGCTGTGTCCAGTTCTGGTGTCCCCAACTTAATAAGGAGATGGAACTGCTGGAGAAAGTCGGTAGGAGGGTCCCAAAGTTGATAAGAGAACTGGAGGATCTCCCCTCAATCACAGGATGAGAAAGTTGGAGCTGTTCAACCCAGAGAAGAGGAGGTTGTGTGGAGACCACACAGCAACTTTCCAGTACCTGAAAGACACTACAGGAATATATGGAAGGGGCTTTTCATCAGGAACTGTAATGATAGGACAAGGAGTAATGGGTATAAATTAAAAAAGGAAAATTTAGGTAAGATATTAGGAAGAAATCTTTCACTGTGAGGGTGTTCAGACACTAGAACAGGTCATGCAGCGAAGCTGTGGATGCCCTAACCCTGTCTGTGCTCCATAGCCAGGCTGGAGAAGGCCTTGAGCAACCTGGTCTAGTGAGAGATGTCCCTGCCGGTGGCGAGGGCTTAATGATCTTTAAGGTTCATTTCAACCCCTTAACATTGTGTGATTGTATGATTCTATGAAGCCCAGAAGACATTTTATTTTAGAGAATCCACAAAATGCCAGAGGATATCTAAGAGTATGCTCTCAGAAGTATCCCAGAACACTTCATAACAATGAGACAATTAAGTCAGGGAAAAGTGTTTCGTTGTTTATTGGTTTTGTCTGGTTCTTCTAATGTAGTCTGACATACAGTCTGACAGGAATTTGCTTTCAGGTATGAGCAAAATGCCCATATGTGTAATACTCACACCTGTCACAAATTCTTAACAATATTTATTGTAAAGAAAGAATTTAATCTTCAGCCAGAGCTGCTGGAGATGTCTAGGGAAGGCAAACCTTACTTCCAAGACCTAGTCATTCTGGGCACTTAAGTGTCAAAGGATTATCACAGTACTAGGGGAACCTCATATCCTATGTACCTTAGGCAGAGGTAGAGAATGTCCATAAATAGAAGCAGAAAACTCATGACTTATGGGATTCAAAGCCCACAAAAGCTCTCACAGCAATTCTGCAGTGTTCAATCAAGGGTGCTCAATTATATGCATGACATATTTTGTTTTCTTTGTGCTGAGTTTGTACCATTCATACCTGAGAATTTAGTTTAAGTTGGACAAAACTTATAGATAATATGCATTCTAATAAAATTTCTATTATGATTTTAAATATTATTAAAACATATTAATTCTTTCTTTCACCATATGTATGAAATGGTCAAAAGGAACACCTAAATATATCTCTCCTTTTTCACTTTCCTTAGAATCTTCTCTCCTATAAGATATACCACAAGTGTGATTGATTCTACAATTTTACAAAGTGTTTTTCAGTCCACAAAGCAAATTAGCAGAGTTTTTGCCTTCTACTTTATGTCTCCATCACTGATGCCTTTTGATAGTGTGCAATGTGAGTGAAGGAAACTGGGGCATCCTATCTGAAAGCACATTTAGATGTTCCAGTTTGAGTGGAAAATAGACATAATTTCAAGTAATACTCAGAAAAAAGACACCAAACATAAGAACATTTTGTTTCACAGTAATTCCAAAGACTTAGCATCAACAGTGACTATAAATAGCAGCAGCTACTGAAAATGCTGTGTTGTATATTACAAATGTGTTTGAATTACTGTACCGGTGCTGTATAAAAGACCATATGAATATGCAAAAAATATGCTGGATAATCAAAACTAGAGGAAAACTAGTGGAATGCAAAACAAACTATAAACATCAATTCACCCATTTCTGCCATTGAAGTTAAGAGCTTCTCATGGAGATGAAGTTAAATAAATAATAAAAATTAGAAGAGAGAAAACCAAAAATCATACTAAAATGAAAACTTACAAAGGAAAAGTTAATGTGCTATTGAAGTTTACGTTTATTCTTTTTTTAAATACTATATGAAGGAAAAAAGAAAAGGAGACTACAAATTATCTTTAGCTAAGCAGTACTTCTACAAACTTGAGGAGTTAAAACATACCCACTTATTAAGACTAATCTCAAATTTGTGTTAACAGCGCATCTAATCATGGTTTCAGTCTTTGTCACCAAACCAGGTAGGAAATACATGACTGTCAAACATTGGGACACAGTTCCTAGCTAAATGCCTCTTTTTTTTTGTCTATAGACTTAAAGAAATTGGGAAGAAAATACTATCTATGAAATATTTTTATAAGTGTGCTAAACCCAGAACTATTTTGGGAGGCTGAAGCTCTTCCTTAAAGGAAAAGCTGTCATACTTCTGAGTTATCCAGCACTCTTGGGATAAGCAGATTTAAAACAAATACAAACTAAACCCACCCAAAGGATGGAAACAATCTCCCAATAACTAAAAAATTTGATTAAAAGCTTTACTGGGTTCCCATTGTATCTGATAGCCAATCTCAAAAGGTTTGCATTGCCCTCTTTTTAGGCATTTGAGATTTCCACTTCACCCTTGACAGTATAAAAAATACATCATGCACTACTTCCCCAGTTCTGACACATGAAATTAAAACAGAGAAATGAATTTGCAAGGACCTTGATGGAAAAGGATTCTTATTTTTCTTTAGATGTGTGAACCTGCCACATATAATGAGTGGCTCTCTGGATCCCAAAGAGCAGTTTCTCCCAGCCCCATGACTCCAACCAGGCAGTACACAGCTCCTAGATGTAGGAAGCAGTGAAGAACTTTTCTGAGACACATAAACGAGGCAATTTCTAGCATGTGTCACAGTAAAATAATGAGTGCCTGAGTCCTTGGCTAGTGCTTTAACAGCTGGAAAACCCCACTTTTAATTTTACTTTTCTTGAAGTGAGGAAAGACAGTCTCTTTCAGTAGCAACTCCCAGCCATGTCTGAGAAGTGGGAGTGTGGGACTCACCATTGCATCCATGTACAGGTGTTGTCAAGTGAGAACTGAAGTTTTAGGAGGGTTCTTCTTGGCACCCAATACCAACATTACAATCTACAGCTTCAATCCAAAGGCTAAATCTCATTTAAAAGTAGTATGCTCTTGTACACAGAAAATTATTTTGAAGAAGCTACCAAATTTTTATCCTAGTATACAAATTCATGATATGTTTTGTTGGGTCAGAATTCCAATTTTTTATACTAAGGTTTTAGCAAAGTATTGAAAGGCACTGAAAATCTGTCAGTTTCAGGCAAGAGAAAACTTTTTATAAATATCAAATTTAGTCAGGATGGTTTGTATTCTGGATGTCAATGAAGGGCACAAGGGGGGAAGGACAGAGTGGAAGAGGGAGCTTGCGTGAATGACTTTAAGCCTCTGGGTGAGCTCAGGGCAGACCCTGTGCCTATGAAATCATTTTCTATTGTTAGCCTGTACAAAATGTTTGACTGTAAGCCCAGAGGGAAACTAGGCTGATTTTGTGCCAGACTGCTGTTATCAGGACAGTGTAAGATGGCTGAACTGCACATACAGAACAAAGAATTACAGATTCACTTTTCTCTTCTCTGTGAGAGTCAGCTTAATGACCATTGTTGTGATTTTCTACAACAAATGAGTAAAAAACCCTTGTGTCCAAGGCAGATGTGTTTCTCATACATTAGAGAAAGGAAACCTTGACTCTCTGTGTACTGAGCGTGAGAGTTATTTCTACCATTGGAAAGGTGACCTGCCTCAGAATATCTCAGCTGAGATTTGCTGCCCTGTCTTTATACAGGCCTTTACCTTTGCACGCACAATTATCCTGGTTATCCACCCTGGTGAATAAAAAAATTCTTTCCACATGTAAAGGCATAAAGCTTGGGTTTTTCTTGAGAAAATCAATGCACACAGAGTACATAATGAGAGGGAAAAAGAGAAAAACAAAAAGGAAAACACTTTCAGCAGTATTTCTAGCAATAAGCAATGAGATAATTATATACCTGAAAACATCTTATGATCCCATAGCTCAGTAAGCTCTGCAGTATAGTGTTCTAGTAAGCATGAGTAAGAGATTAACGTGGAAGTCAATTTAAAAGAATTTTATTTTAATACATTATATGCATTCCTTTCAATTCCTGCATTTTAGCATTATCATCAGAGAGTGATTCATCTGTTGAGTTGCATTTCTGCTTTACTGGTTGTAATAACTACTCAGGTTGGGAATCTTAGTTTTGGATATCGATGGACAGGCCATTTCATTTTAGATCCAGGTTATACTTTCTGCTCACTGTCTTTAGATAAGGAGGTGTAAGGCTATAAAAAGAGAAAATACTTTTCACAGGTCATTTGATTCAACTTTGGAGAATAGAGTGTTGTTATATCGATCATGTCAGGATCTCTTCCTCTGCTTTAACTAGACCAGCTTAACAATAATTACAGAGCATTTAAAAGTCATCTGTTTAAAGGGGAATAAGTGGGAGGAAGGCTAGAAAAAAGAACTTTATTAAGTTCTATTTTGGTAGGCAGGTATTTTGAACATCAAAATGTGTTATCAACCTTGAATATGATTCACATTTTGTCAGCATGCTCAGGAAGTGTAGGTTCCTTTGCAACAAAAGTAGAATGAATGTCATTTTGAATGTGAAACAAAAACATAAAACAAGTATCCTGAAACACAATTTCTCTAAGGAAGTTGTCCCTGTCAAAAGTTATGAAGTGATTTAGTGTCAAGGAGACACTAGATAGTTTTGCTTCTTTCCTTAGGGCTCACTGATATTAATTATTTGCAGGAATCTGTATATTCCTATGAAACAATAAAGACAAGGAATATTGACTCTGAAATAAATAGTTTCATTAAGTAAATGCCTCTAGGTAGAAATATGCTCTGTGAAATGCAACTCTTTCAAAGTTCTACATACACTTGTGCTGCCGCAGATCCTAAACTGTTTTTTCCTTAGTGTTTCCAAAGAGGTAATATATAGACCAGTAAATAAGCAATATAGCATGTCTACTGTGTTAAGGAAGTTTTTAGTTACGTTAAGCTGAGCATAAGATGTGGGGTTTTTCCTTTACGTGTCACCTGAAACTAAAACCTTTGGTTGCTGTAAACAAGTTATGCTACAGCTTGTACTAAATAAAGTGCAAACTTCTCAACTCAGTGACTGTTTTACTCAGCACAAGTCCCTTTTAGTGGGACAATGGTCTTTTAAAATCCATTAGTTACTTGCCAGATTCTGAAAAATGAATATTCATAGACCCTTCTTGATAATTTGGGCTGCTCATCAGGGTAATCCCAAGTATTAGCAAAGACCAAACACAGCCATATATTGTCTTGTAAATTAATGTCAGTAACTTGGTAACATAGTACACATATTTTGCATAGGATGAATGGATAAACCGATCACATCTGGGTAAATTCAGTTTTTGTATTTGCAAGCGTATGGTCAGCTCATTCCAAGTGTTACACCAGACTTATTCTGGTAAGTGAATATTAGATGACACCTGATGGTGAAACTCTTGGTTTGTCTTTTTTGCTATGATTTTTGTGAAAAAAGAAGTGTTGCACTTCTTGTTAACTTAGTCTCATATATCAGCTCTGGTAGGTTTTTTTATGGATTAACATGTAAAATAGTAGATTTATAGTAAAATTCCACCAGAAAAGGCTTGAATTCATCTTTGTAGAGGTTCTATATCCAGCTCTATTAGAAATGAACAAATAAAACAAAAGCTGGTTAAAGAGATTAATTATTCAAGTTATACAAAGTATAATGTCTTCCTAGAATCACAGAGTATCTCAGGTTGGAAAAGACCCATAAGGAATTTTGAATCCAAATCTCTGCTCCTCAGAAGAGTAGATTACCTCTTACAGAGAAAAAACTTTGTTTTATCCAGTGTTTATCTCACACTTAGGGGTCCTACTGAACACAAGACACTCTATAAACAAGACAGACACCCTCCTCTGATAGTCGATAACTGTGGACCATCTCTGTATAAAGGAGTCTTCAGGTTAAAGGGATATTTGAAGTTTACTGGATAACCAGTAATGAAAGATTTTTTTTTTCTATCGAACTGGATGATAGGGAAGCATTTAACAGTTTCCCAACAATTTTTCAAATCTATTTTGATCTGTTGGATGACTGATGTCCTTCAGTATCAAGGGTTCTGCTTAGAAAACAGCATGTCTTTTTGAAGATGACGTAATGGGAAAACACTGGCAGATAAGAAGTAATACACAGCAGGGTGAAAACTTTGCACCATGGCCCTATGAACTAAGACAATGGCACATGTTAATTTCATGAGATCACTGGAAAATTAAAAATCGTATATGAGAATATAAAAGGCAGGAAAAAAAGGTTGCTACTATTGGTAGAGCTAGAATATTTACTTCATGATTTATTTTAGTGTCACTGGAACTCAACTTTTAGACCTTTCAATCCTATTCAATCTGCATGGATTGCAGTTCTTCCTTATAACAAAGCATGAACAAATGGGTCCTCTCTACTTAGAGGGTGCCTGTGGTGTTCTTAAAGATGCTCTTTCAGTTGCTTACTTTTTATATTATGTATCTATTCAGGAACCCTCTCTGAGTATAGTAGCCAGCCAAAGAGTCTGCAGTTTGAGAGAAACAGTACATCAAAGAGGAGGGGTGTGAAGATGATCAGAGGGTTGGAATATCTCTTCCACGAAGACAGGCTGAGAGAGTTAAGGCAGTTCAGCCTGGAGAAGAGAAGCCACCAGAGTGACCTTACAGATTGTGGCCTTACAGTACCTAATGAGCTCTTAAGAAAAAAACTAGAGAAGGGCTTTTTACCAGCGTATGTAGTGATAGAACAAGGGAGAGAACAGCTCCTAAATGGAAGAGGGTAGCTTTGGATTAGATATTAGGAAGAAGCTTTTTACTGTGGTGGTGGTGAGACATTGGAATAGGTTGCCCAGAGAAGTTGCAACATCCCTGGAAATGTTCAAGACCAGGCTGAAGGAGGCTTTGAGAAACCTGGACTATTGGAAGCTGTCTCTGCTCATGGCAGGAGGGCTGGATCTAGATTATCTTTAAGATCTTTTCAAAACCAAACCCTTCTGTGTGTCTGTAGTCTCAGTACCCCAGGTCCCCTCAGGACTGCATGTAAAAGGCATTATCTGCTGGCCATTGGTCCAATATCAAGACATTAGACACATGCCAGAACAGGCTCTCAGCCTGAAGGTGAGATTGGCATCTGAAGGAAACATTTTTACAAATGCTAAATTAAGAGAGGGCAGCATAATATCTTTGATATTCAGCTATTTCCTATTGATAGAGCAGGGACCTTGGTATTGCACATACAATTCTGTTCAACCTCATACAAGATGCATTTTTTTCTGCTCGAATCACAGCAAGGTATGTTTTGTAAAAAAAAAAAGCTTATACCATCAGAATGAAAATTGAATTCTAATGGGGGAAAGATTTTAACAATAAAAGCTGTGAAAGTCTCCTGAAAGTGAGATTCAGTCCAATCTGACACAATAAATTGTTTTACTGTTGAATAGAGTCCCACTAACAAGTATAGATTACATGTGTAAGACCCGGTTTTGCCTGCAGTTAATGTACCTAGAAGATGTATTAACTGTGCAACTCTCCTATTTACAGGCACAAGAAAGAATTTGTTTCTATTTAAGTATCGGGTAAAATGGAAAAGAATATGAACACTAAAGCTTAAAGTCAGACAAATATTCAAAATATTTAACACCAATAACTGACTTAATGTTCTAAATAATAATATATGGAGTTCACTTCTGCATTTACAACTAAAATATGCATTATTATTTACTGGAATATGGATTTTAAAAATTATGTTAGTCACTGATATTAAAATGCCAGACGGGAAGAGGAGGTGTGCTCTGTATTCTGCTGCATGCCTCCTAGGAACTATTAGTACTTCATGCTGTAACAGGCTGAAAATGAAGTGCAAACTCATCAGTGTAATTATTTCTTCTCTTCCTTTTGTGGAGGCTGTGCTGAAGGGTGGACATCTTTAGCTTAATCACTGATTACATTTGTTGCCATATGAATCTGTAAAATGAGTATAGCAAATCTATTGCTATGCTGAGTTGTTGGGAGCCCCAGTTCCTGCTCTCAAATTTGTAGCTCTGCTGTAGGAAAAACAGAAAACCCACTTTTTCCTGTGGTGGTTTGAATTGGTCTAATTTGTTCTGGTAATGGCTCCAGATGTCACAGTATAAAAGGAAGCCCCTGCCCTGCAAAAAAGATTGCCGTTCTGACCTTCTATTGAATTCTAGAGCTCTCGCCCTTTTTTGTCTTCTGAACAAACCCAGCACTCACAAACACACTGTATGCAGTGGAAAAAGCAGCTTGACTCTTGTGAAAGAAGTTACAAGCAGAGCTGAGATGGCTGCTTGCCACTTTCCCTGTCAGGGTGACATCTGCCACAGTTTGCCGAGCTGCTTTTTTGGGGGGGGGGGAAATGAACCTTCACCTCAGCAGGGCTGATCCTCTCCCCCCATCCCTGTACCTTTGTTCTATTTCTTTTTTTCAGAAACATTTGTGGTTTTCCTTCTGTTTCTGGAGTCCATCTTTTAAGAGAGATGAAAACTCCACCTTATGGAGTTTTTACTTCTTCAGTCAGATCCTGGTACTATTTCTTTTCTCATACAATAAAAATTTAGTTTATTGCATTTACCACTCTATTTGTCTTAGCAAAAAAAGGACATGGGAGTAATTCCAAATGAATGCAGACAGACGTCTGCTCACATTGATAACAGTCCACTTACATGATACAGGCCACAAGATTCATGCATCTTTGCCTTTAATTCATATATTTGTTTAACTGATCTTTGCCATGTTCAAGACCAAATGTGTGAAATTCTATTTCCCTCTTTACAGGAGGAAGTAACAAATCTTAGCAATACTGATTTTGCATGCAAATATGTGTGCATAAGTGTATGGACATGGGTGTGCTTTTATGTGTCTCTATATATTTCCAAGGTCTTTTCACCTACTTTATCTCCATAACTGTTTTTTAAATCAACCTAAACATAGCTCTGCCACAAAACTGGATACAGGGCACGATATAATTGCAGCTTTCATAGGCAGAGGAAAGGTCATTAAAAGAAAAATAAGAACATATTCAAAACCCTCCTCTGCTTGGTGAGGGTGTAAGTACCCTTGGCAACCCAAAAAAGAGCATAGATTTTGATGTGTGCTCCTAACTGCCTCAGATGTACTATTCAGCATCCCCCAGGGCAGAGACATGCTGCTTGGCAGTGGGCATAATCTCCCAGTGCTACATGAGGCTGTATCTAATGAGTGCAGAAAAAGAGCAAATAACCACAAAAGATGAGACCAAGTGATGGTCAAAGATATAGTGTGCAAATCACCCACAAGAACATTTTAGAAGAAAACTACAGCCATTTCTCATGCAAATTCATGTTTCCCAATTAGAGAACCCCAACAAGCACGTACAGTACTTCATGATTATGTTCAGGAAGCAGGATTATGCGGATACGTATTTTGTTCAATATAAAGAATTCAAGTGGGAAACCTTTCATTACACTGAAATAAAATATTGGTTTTGAGCATCATGTTCAAGACAGTGGAAAGCAAGGGAGAATTAGAGACTAATGTTAAATCAGGCTGAAAATATAAAGGATTTTGGAAGGAAAGGACATTGGAACCTATCTTGGACATCAAAATAGTGTTAAGGATCTTCCCCATGATATTTCTCATTGGATACATATGGGAGAAAAAAACTCTCTGCTATAGAAGAAGTGTGTCTATTTTTATATTTATCTCTATACCTTTACATCTATATTCATATCTTTATTCTTCATGTTTTTATCACTATCTTTATCAATAACATTTTTTTTTATTTTATCCTCACAGTATGCTTCATTGGGCTAGATCACTCCTTTCAATTTACACAAGAGAAGGAATTAAATATTCAAATACTGAATTGTTCCTTGGTTTCTGTTCTTGTTTTAAAATGGAATTAATGTAAAAAGTATGTTAATTATGGGATTTCTACTTTGTATCAAGCGTACAATGGACAGATTAGACAATGTAGAAAATTGGGACAAGTTTATTACTCACTTATCTGCCCGACAATGCTGGAGTTCAAAAAGACTAACAGTCTACTGAAACCCAGAATAAGGGTTTTGCTATTTCATCTTGTATCTGATATGATCTTTGCTCAATATGCAAAGCAAGTTTTCTTTTCTTTGCAGGGTATTGTGGTGCATTGCTAAGCTGTTTCTTTGACTTTTGTGTTAGAGACATGTAAGTCCTGAATTCAATTGTTCTTTCATCAGAATAATTCTTATTTTTACAATTCATAAAGCACAGTAGGCTGTACATAAATGTGAAATATGCTTATTATCAGAAAAAACCAAGGCTTCATTTAATTGAAGAACAAAAGGAGAGGAAGGAAGGAAGGAAGGAAGGAAGGAAGGAAGGAAGGGTAAAAAAAGACAATAAGCCAATTTATTCAAAGAGACCATCAGACATCCTGAGGTAACCTGACTTAGAGGAATAATTTACTCTATNAAAGAAAGAAAGAAAGAAAGAAAGAAAGAAAGAAAGAAAGAAAGAAAGAAAGAAAGAAAGAAAGAAAGAAATGACACTGGGCAAACCATCCTCCTTCAAGGATTCATGCTGTCTGGAGATTTCTATCCAGCTATTTTCTTTTTTTCTCCATCCATTCTCTGTTATTTATCATCAGTCCATCCCTTTTTTTGTTCTTTGCAGTAGTACCTGACTCCCACCAGCGCTAGCAAGTTGAGGTCACTGAGGCAAGTGCCTGCTAGAATTGATCATTGATCTGGGAGTATGACACACATATGACAGAGCAAGGTCACTCAACTTCTTTCTCCCCATTTTTCATTTGTCTTCAGGTAGCTATCACTTCAAGGTTCTTCCTCACAGCCTGTCATGTTGTTTCTTATCATACTTACCACATCAAGAATAGAGAGTACTCCAACCTTTATGAGATATTATCTCCTAAGTATTGCTCTGCTAACAGCTCAGAAACATAGTCTTCACTAAAAAACATATTGCTGAGGTAAACTGTTTTAGAAGTACAGTTTTTTTTCTAGTAACAAGTTTTACTACAGGGAAAAAACTGCAAAGAAAGAAGGAAGCCAACTCATTAGGAATAACCTATTAAATCTTAATGAAAATATGTTGTAGAGGAGTCATATATCTGCAGGGATGACATAAATAATAATTCAATGTGAAGTAAAAATTCACTCAAATACCTATGATAGTAACTTTTGTTGATGTAAAGCACTTTAGGATATTCCATAAGTGCCATTAGGCTATTTATCTTCGAGCAAAAAAAGCATTTGGGAGTAGTGCAAGGTCTTTCACTTAAAATGGGTGAACTTACTTGCATATTAAATATCAGCCTCATGCTCTGACATCACTACTCCACTCTCAAATATTTAGTGGTGCAAAAATAGATGCATTTTTGTAAGTATGTGAAGCAAATTCCCACCTTTTCCTTTTGTTTGGTTGACTTGACATAGTTACTTTATTCTGTGTAGGAGTGAATGGCACTTGCTTTGACAGGTTTCTAAAACTGTAATTTCTATCTGACAGCCAGTGTCTGAAGCTTCAGGGATGTTTTTAAATTAATCTTAATCCAGAGCTGAATTAAATTCTCTGAAGGAAGAAAAATTATTGATTGTTCTATTTCACTGATTTTCAGAAATATTGGATGTAAACATAAAACTTGAGGTTAGCCCTTGCTAGACTGTCTTCATTATCTAGCAAGAATTGAAAGTGTTATTTTTTTACAGATTTTATAATCGAGTCAGAATGGGAAGAGAGTTTCATATGAGGTCCAGCTGCTGTAGTCACTAGTGCAAATCAAAATCACTGTCTTTATACCGGTTCTGGTACTGGGTTATCTGATGTTGATGGAGCTTACAATGACACAAGAAGAGGGGAAAAAAATACACAGTCTAAGGTCAATGACATAAGAAGATTTAAGAGATTTAAGAGAAGTATAGAGAAATAAATTTTGAGAAAAAAGATCCTTCCGTCCACATTTTATTAAATGGGTTAAAAAAATTACTGAAGATTAAAAATGAGCTCATCCATGCAATATAAATCAATCTCTAACTCTTGGATAACTGATAGAGATTTGCCTAAGGACAATTATTACATTGTTGAAAACTGACTTTTGGACCAAATTCTTATGGCAGCCTTTTGACTTTTAAAGACATGATGTTACGATAACCTTATATCCTAGGCCCCTGATATCATAGAAAATAAAGCTGCCATGGACCTTAAGGCATTATTAGGTCTTTCCTTTATCAAAAGGCAGAATCATCTGAACTTGAAACATTGCTGACAGATGTTTAAATAGTTTGGCCTAAAAGCCAAATATTATCAGATATTTTCTCTCCTGCATCTAGACCTCCATCACCCACAAACTTTTTTGTTAGATCACAATGTCAACTCCTGTATAAATCACCCCTAACTCAATGCCTACCAGTTTATAATCAAGAAATAATGCTAACCTATTCTCACTGCTAGATTTCTTCCCCTCATGTCTATCACCCTGCTGTCTCATAGAGAATGACATTCACAATTTTTTGTCCTGCTTATGAAGATCACAGTGCATATTTTATCCTATTCCTTCATATGTTTCTCTTTTTTCCTATGTTCTTAGCAGATTTCAGTATTTCAAAAAAGTCATACACTGTAATGGACTGTCCTTTCATGATTAGGCTCTTCTTTACTAAACACCACAATAACTGTGTTTTTTCAAAATATTTTTCAAAATATTCTGCACAGTGAGATTTTCCTCAGTTCTGTGGACCTATAGCCTTATTCATATCATAATCCCATTGCCTAGGTGGTTCAAAAGCATTCAGGGGTAATGATCTGTATATATCCTTATCAATTTGCTTGAAATGTTACCCTCATTTTGATATTTAAATTTCCTTTAAAAAAACTTGCATTTTCTCTCCATTCAAGAATCTGATTCCAATATTTCCTCTTAATCACATTTTGCCACTCTGTTAATTTATATCTAAATCATTGCATTGTTTATCCCTGAGATTGTGTAAATGACCAAAATTAATACTGATGTTAGTTAGTTTGATGAAACTCTCAAAACAAACAGAAAAATACATGATTGTTTTATATGTGAAGTTATTAGTGTAACCAAAGCAAAATGATGCAACTAAACTGGCTACGAAAAACTACAGCTAAAAAGGTCCAGGTCTATGCATGTGTGCAGTTATAAGAAAGCAAATATACATATGTGACCTCATCTTTCCTCTGGAGAAAGATATCTATAGCCCACAGAAATAGGAGACCTCCATATGCCCATGTTTTCATAGGCTTATCATAAGTGTTTAATTTTTAACAGCTTTTTCTCCAGATGATAATATATCCAAGCATGTCGTCATGTTCTTATATGTCATGCTTGTCATGTCTCTCTAAATTGGTAAACTTTCTCCAGAATCATTACAAAATTACTGCCCTCTATCCCTCCCTCCACCAACATCCTTGAGTTGTCTGCCAAAGACACCATCACTTTAAAACACCAGCAATTCCCACTGCAAGCTGAATGGCTTACAAGATGGCTAGAAACAATGTGAATAATTTGCCTTGATAAATTTTAATGAAAAGATGAGTTTGTCAAGTCTGAAATTCTTTGAAGATGGATATCAATGTATATTGTTATTGGAAGTTACTGAAGGCCATGGCACACCTTTCTTCTCCAAAGCAGCAGCTTCTTTCTTTTGCTAAGTTTCAGACTAAGGACCTCTTGGTTCACAAATGGTGAACTCTGAAAGTGAGGTATACTGGGTCTGGTTTACTACTATTGAGATAATTTCTCTTTTCTGCTTCCTGTCTTTTAAATATCAGAAAGATAAGCAATTCCAACAGTGTGCAAAAGAGAGCTGGAAAAAGATTGATGGGGAAAATTATAAATAGTTGAAGACACAGAGAACCTAGACAATAAGTGAGAGCATTCTAGCAACCTCAGAGAGTGTTACAGTAAATGATATATAAATTAATAATCAGAAAGTTCCATGTGTATGACAAGTATCAAGAAGGAAAAGAAAAGAAAGTCCCCCCCTAGAACTGTAGTTATGGGAGACACCAGAGAAATTAAGTATAAATTCACAAAACTACATTGGAGTCTAGGGTACTGCTAAGAGTGGTAGAACATGTTTGTCTAGATTGTTTTAGAAGTAATTAAAGAAAGTATAAGAAGAAAAAGTCTTCATACAAGTAGATCAAAGAACAGAAATCATCTTAATATTTTGCATTATTCAAGTTTGTCTAATAAAATAAAAATAAAATAATTGCTGTTCTTTGAGGAGCTAAATGGTAGCTCACTA
Organism: Sterrhoptilus dennistouni; assembly: GCA_013397095.1. Taxonomy (NCBI): domain Eukaryota; kingdom Metazoa; phylum Chordata; class Aves; order Passeriformes; family Zosteropidae; genus Sterrhoptilus; species Sterrhoptilus dennistouni. The sequence continues at coordinate 2,770,180 of VWZU01007622.1, read as the reverse complement.
AACAAAGATGACATGGTAACTATAACGTGTACCTTTTGTAAAGCAGAACTATACATCGGTTTTGAATGTCAAAGTCACCATCCCCAACAGTAATATAAATAATCGCAACACCTCATCAGTTTTTCCTCTGTGAGCATGAAACAAAACTGCTGAAGCCTGAAATGAATAATTTATCTCAGAAGATGGCAATAGCGGTAACATCAACAGTTACAGGAAAGGAAATAAAAACTTCTGTTGTCTTAATCATTTTGTGGTGAAACACACAGAGCCGTGCCCTGCTGCCTTGTTCCCCTCCTCCCTGGAGGGAAAAGTGACACAGCGGTGCCAGTGAAGGAGGCAGGGAAGCGCTCCTTGTCCGCCCCTCTCTGCCTTTCCCAGTTCCCACAGGGCTGCCCACTGTGCTGCATCTTTGAATCTCGAGTCCTGCCTTACCTCTGTGTTGGCAGTGTAAGAGACTTTCAATTATCCTCACTCATGCAACTTCAATAAGTAAAATAACTGGGTCTAAGCATGTTTCTTTTTCTGATGGATGTTGTGGTTAAGAGGACATGACAGTGAGCTGCAAGAGTCATTATCCATTAATTTTGCTGGTTTATTTTAGTAAGCAATTTATAGCTTTTCCAGAATGTCTTTTACATTTTCCGCTCATTAATTGAGTCCCATTTATACCATTTCTTTTGCATTAAAAGATGTATCGCACTATTTAAAGTCTTNTCACTCATGCAACTTCAATAAGTAAAATAACTGGGTCTAAGCATGTTTCTTTTTCTGATGGATGTTGTGGTTAAGAGGACATGACAGTGAGCTGCAAGAGTCATTATCCATTAATTTTGCTGGTTTATTTTAGTAAGCAATTTATAGCTTTTCCAGAATGTCTTTTACATTTTCCGCTCATTAATTGAGTCCCATTTATACCATTTCTTTTGCATTAAAAGATGTATCGCACTATTTAAAGTCTTAATTTAGCCCATATGTCAAAACTATATCTAAATGAGCCACTTAGAGCACTTTTGTATGAATTGCATTATGTATGTCTTTCCCTCTCTGTCGTTTTTTATCCTTGCAGTTTCAGTTTCCTTATTAGATGGTAGGAAAGGAGCAAATAAAATATAAGTATAATAAGCAGCAACATTAAAACACAACTTGGGACTACGAAGTCAAGTTCAAACTGTAGAAGATATTTTTAGTGCCTGAAAATCTCTGGCTTTTCATTTATCTGTTTTCCTAATCTGTGTACTGAGGTTATTGCTACCATCCTTAACAAAAAGGCGGTGTATACCTTCTCAAGAGAATCTCTTCTTTGTAAACCCGTGATAGGGAGACAATGCAGCAAAAAACAGAAGGAAGTACCAAGGCAGACCATTACCAGAATGCCTTCCTCAAAATTTTTCATCTTCTGACAGTCCATTTACTCCAGGAAAAAAAAATCAAAACAAAACAAAAACAACCCTCTCTACCCTACGATCTACTCAGGTATTACTGAGGCCAGGACACATTCTGTGTTTAAAAAGGTTCATTTTTTTTCTGGAAACTTTTCTGGAGGTTTTGTATGCATATTTGGTTTCTGTCAAGTAATTTCTTCCTGTTTCGTATATTAGTTGCCTAAACTGTGAGCTAGATAGTTCACCAGTTTATATTTTTATATTTTTCCATTAAGGTCTCCTGTGAATGTCCCATGGACTCCAAAACAGTATATTTATAGCAGGGTACAAGAAACATTGTTCCTTTCCATGGCTGGAGGCAGGCAGTGACATCTCCCATTGGGAGTAGTACATTTGCACTGTTCAGATGTGCATGTAACTTAGGTGCTGATATGGATGTTCACAGTAATGATGTTTGTCATCTGCTCCATTGCAGATGTGAGAAGCTCTTTTCCACTTATCACTACATGAGGTGTCACTCTTACTGTTCTTTATACTTCTTTCTCTATTCAGAGTTTGATGAACTTTTTTTTCTATTTTATCTTTTCATAAGCAAAGTATGACTCTTTTAGATTATTTAAGCCATCTGCTATATTTTTAAGATCTAAATTAGTACTAACCCAGACAATTTTTTGCCCATAAAACTGTATTTTCAACAGAGGTTTACTTTCCTTCTATGCTATTTTGTGCTTGTATGTTGCATATTATAGGATACAATATTACCAGTGGTTATAATAATGATCTTTAACATCTGTTCTTTGCAAATACCAACTGTTTCTTAATTTGGTGCCATATTAAAAAATGATTACCAGATTTCAGCCTTTCAATTTAATGTCAAGTCATATTTCATTTCAATGTATTTTACTACGTAGCTGATTATGTTTCCTTTGTTATATAGTTGAGTTTTAGCTTATAACAGATTGCTATATCTCTCACCCTGGATATATTTGATGATGTGAATTGCATTGCTCATTTTCTTGTTCCCTTGGCTGCTTTCTTTCAAGCCTGGTTAAAAAAAAAATCACAACCTATTTATCAATTTCCCCATTTTATCATGAGCAAGAATTTGAATGTGCTATGGTCTGGAGATATCTCTACTGATATGTAATACCTAGCATGTGTTATTTCTTTCTAGTAACTACTTGTCACATGGATCTGAGTATTTATTTATGCTATACCTTATAAGCCTCTATGTTTTGAGCCAAACACCTTTAATGACACTCATATAGGAAATCGCTCTAGCCTCTGGACTGCTAATGCACATTCTCCAAAATCAAGAAATAGAACAATTCTGAGCCCAAATCTTCAATGTTACGGGTGAAATAGTAAATTTTTAGTTATCCATGATTATATATCAGAACTTTATTGGGAATATTTGCTCAGATCCTAACTTGCTTTTTATTTTTTCAAGAAATGCACCCTAACCAGTCCTTGTGCCTTGTGCAGAGTCCTTTTACCACCATCATGGAGGGAATTACTTAGTGGAGGGACACACATTTCAATTTACTCACTCTCTGGAAAGGCTGCAGTTATTTGGGCCATTCTGAAGTATTATCATCTTTTCAAAAACCTGTTCTCTTCTCCAGATCTACTCTGCTCTGTAGGAATTTTTTTTTACCTTTTATTGTGTTCAAGATAATGTTGGAGAAACCTGAAACTGCCTCAGGATCTGATCAAAATATTGATAAGAATAGTTCAGAAAATGAAGAGAGAATCATGTTAGCCCATAGTGCCCTGCTACCTCATTTTGATAACGTTCTGGATCGGTTAACATTATAAGCTGTTGAAAACAGGCTCCTATTCTAGCTAGACCTCAGTTTCATCCAGTGTAGCTATTCCAATGTTCCTGCAATTACTTCTGTCCTGGTACTACATCTCTTCCAACTTTCTGCTAAACAAATTTTAAGTACCCTTGAAATTCATGGTCGTAAATATTCTCAGAAGAATGCATGGTCTTCAAAAATATTTTTAAAGATGGTTGTAAGTAGTTATCCCTGTTATGTTTATTATAGTATAGAATAAGGATATAAGAATATAGAAGAAAGATGGATATTGCTTTAAGTGAATATGAAGAATGTACCTTGTAAATATTGATGCAATGTGTTGGTGAAAATTCTGGTACAAAATTCATTTAAGTGACCAGTATAGTCAAACACAGCCAAAATATATTTTATGATTACAAAACACTGAGAATACTTTTTTTCTTCTCTTTAAGACAAGAAAGTAATTTGAATTAATCAAGAACTCAGTACAAAGCAAGCAGAGATACACAAATTTTTACTTTTAAAAATATCTGTGAATATATAGTTTTAATTTTTGCTTCTAGCTATGCTTCCTGAATGGCAATACATAGAAGCTGAGGTCTCAGAATATTATCTACCTGTTCCTGATCTGCTACGGGTCACTGAACAGAATATTCAAATTCTGAAGCAAACATTTGCTCTTACACAATCTTCAGCTTTTCATACTCACAGACACTGGTAAATTCAAAAATTATGATTTCTCTGTACTGGATGTACTGTGGTATAAGCATACAAATTTTTCCAAGCTTTTTTTTTTTTTTTTTGCTGTTGAAAAAAAATTCCTTTTCTGACGTTTTCCTGATTATGCTTTAAACAAACAGATCAAATACAGATGATGATTTTTTTTTAAATTTATGAATATCAGACATAACCTTTAGAAAGAGCATCAGAACCCCAGATTTTTAATTAAAATATTAAAGGTATATATATTTTTGGATGAAGGAACTTTATTCTCTGTATGTACAGTACCTAGCACAATGAAAATGCTATTTTTAGAGTCTCCTAAACATTACAGTTCATAGTATGAAAAAACTAGTAATATTATTAACCTTCTGGGGTAACACTTCAGAATAAAATTATTTCTTGAGCAGTCCCCTATTTTTTTTACAGAATTAAATTTTGAGTTGTTTGAAGATTTTATGACATAAAATCAAATGGTAAAGATGTAACATGAAATAATGAATTAGTTTATAGAAAGGTATTTGCATTTAAAGCAAAAAAGGGCAGAAAGTCAAATACAACTAAAATTAAAATGTCTTATCATTGACATCTAGAGAATTAATATTATTCCTTGTAATTATCCTGTGTTAATTTTATTAGCTACAAATCACATTTCGAACAGTTCTACATTCCCTTTTTATATTTCTTATTTTAAGAATGATTGTAAAAGTTTATGTATAAAAAGCACAAAGCCATAACTTGTAAATAATATATTATGTCACATTAAAAAAGGCAAATGAGAAAGAGTGTGATGAATCTTAAGGTGTTATTCTGTATAGTTTCTTTCTGCTTTTGTTGAAGATGATCTTTTGGAAAAATCCTAATGGTATGCATATAAATCCACTGTATCTGATTAGTCAGAAAAATTAATTAAGAAAAATTAATCTGTAATGTGTGATCAACTAACTTCCTCTGGAAATATCATTATGAGACTGATAACTGAATTTATTGTTTTGAAGAAGAAACATTTGAATCTTCATGTTCCTAGAAATGTAGGTTCCGGAAAGTTTTATGATCCAGGAAACGCTATCAATTTACACATTAGCCAATTGATGTGATAGTTTGTTTGCATACCTTTTTTTTTCTTCCAGAAATTAGTTTATTGTTTATAATAATAAAATTGTAGTCATTAAATTAATTAAAATTAATTTCTTCATACCAATAATAGAACATGCAGAATATATGTTTTGACCTAGGAAGAGGTTGCAAAGCTTAAGTTATAAGCATCCTCTTAAATCTTCCTCTTGAATCTCTTAGCTGAAATGAGAAGGCAACGGTGTCTTTTTCATTTATTATTTTTGTAATGTTTTTCTGTGTGTGAACGAAATAATTTTTACTATGTTCAGAATGCTGAACAAAGACATATAAATAACTACTTATAAGCATTTACCTTTTTTACTTGAATGCCCCGAAAGCTTTTTGCTGTAGAGCAAATATTACCTTGCCTGATGAACAAAGAATCTCAAATTCCAAAACACTGTGCTAAATGCATATTTGTGCTACCAGTTTGGTGCACCTGATTTGCAGAATGGGTTGCTTAAATTCCTTTGGAATTAATTGGTCTCCAATCATGTTATAAACAAAGGGTAACAAATACATAATCTAAAAAGTCAAGAATATTCAATTCAAATTATGAAATCTCAGGAGTCAAATAAAATAATAACTAATACTATCACAATTACCATAATTATGGGTCATAGTTCAAAATATAGACAATTAAAATTACTATGCTCAAATTTCCCAATATGCTCACTTTATTTTTCTGGTGAAGTATTCATCCTTTCTATTTTCCTGCTGTGTGCTGAGGTCTGTAGCTTGAGTGAGGGCTGAAGGAAATTTCATTGCTTTCATTGAAGCATCAGCCTCTGTAGCCCTTCACAGGAAGTAGCTAACTTTTGGTATGGATAACAACTTCCCCCTCCCTGCCTGAGGCCTATTTATTTACTTATTTAATTTGTAGTCTTTTGATCTTTCTTCACTGATCTGCAGGACCATGTCAGATCCAAATGCACTATGTATATTCATGTTTTACATGTTTACCCAGGTTACTAGGTTACATTCTTCTCATAAACATTGGCATGTCATCTCTAGTACCATCCCATGCCCATAATTTTAAGGCCTCTCCCCTTATGCTGTGCCTCCCCTCCTCCATGCAGCATTTTGCTCCAGGGTCGTAGAGAGTTCATTCTGCACCAAACACAGCTGCTGAGTATGGATATAAAGCAGTTACCAAAGTGTATATAGCTATACACAAAAATGCATGTCTATACAGAGTTACACAATTTTACAAAGCCAAAGAAAGAGGAAACAAAATCAGATAATTATTAAGCTGATCATTGGATAACCTCTTTTGTTGTTAAACGTGCTAAATAAAAAGATTTTCAGATATGAATCCAGGGAAAGCATGGTAAATCCTAAAGCATGTGATGTTTCCCTAACACAAAACCTGTATCCCATAACTAGCAATCACCTTGTTCTGCAGAGCTGGAAGGCTGACCTTGCTTTCTCGAAAAAGGTGGTCCTAAGATACAGTCCATTTACAAGACATTTATAACATGAGTCACTCACTGAGCCTTCTAAAGTCAGGCACTGTCATTGGCAACGGAAATGTAATACATACAATAAACTGTTTGTCTTGTTAGACATAGGCATAGTGCATTTTTTTTTCTTTTTTTTATTTATTATAGAGCCATGTGAGAGACTATGCAGAAATTATTCTCTGCAGATCAGTCCTGGAGCATACTTTTAATATAGAATTTGCAATGTCACATGCCAGTTGATTTTGTTGTCTGTAACATAGTTTAAACTAACAATCTGTAAATCTTGAAATGGCTACTTTCTTCATACAGTTCCAACTGATGGTGGCAAAGACCTGAAACACTGCTTGGGTCTACGAGTTTACTTTATTTGGAAGCTAGGAAGGTAGTAAAATGGAGATACCAGTGACTGAAAGAAAAAATTGTCAAGTCCATATAATGTAGTGCAGAACTAGATAGCTATGGCTACACCCTTTATTAAATTTAGCTTTGATATTCCTTTTCATACCAGTTTCAGTGATCTTCCATACTCTGACCAGGTAGCTGCCATCACTAGAGAATGCTCCACAGTACATAAGGGCGCTGCATACCAGGACATGTTTAGCTTTCTAACACATATAGCACTAACCACTGAAATTAAGATGAGAGATAAGATAAAGAGCTATACTCAGCACTACTCCAGTGAGTGTCATTTTATTGAAAAGTAGATCAATTTTATGAGGTTGCATACAATCACAGAAGATCAGAAGTGCAACCAAGCAGATAAACCCTGCTTTTAAGTACCTTTAGTATACTAGTACCTGTGAAAGAAGCTACACACACGCACACATATATATATATATATATATATATATATATAATGTCCAGGTATATTAGTTTCTAGATTACTAACTCTGTTTTCCTCTGTCGCATGCATTTTTTCAGAGTTTTATGGCACAAACTTTCAGATTTAAAATCTGCATTTGCATACAGGCATGGATTTTTATTAAGGAGGAGGGAAGATTTCACATTTACAGCTTATAAAATATTCACATACAAAGAACATGACACAGAGAAAACTTTTGTCAAAAAGGTGAAATTTGAGACTGGGCATAAAATACATGCTACTGCTAATCTTTAAAATACAGGAAAGTTTGAATTTCCACTTCAGAAAGCATGTTATCTGGCCAAGGTGAAAAATAGAAAGAAGACATAAGTGTTTTGCATGAAACAAGAGAATCCAAACACCCCATTTCATCCTTGCTAGATTTAGCTTCCTGATTCTCTAAACCTTCCCTCAAGAGCAGAGTCATCCAGTGACAATAATAGTTGCTTCTCCTATCAGCATCCTTCCCAGTGTGAAGCCCTGCAGCCTTGCCACTGACACGGGAGGTGGGTTGGCTCCTGGAGGCAGTGGCCTGACCGCTGCACAAGCTGCTCTCCATCCTGCTGTGGGTGAGCTGGCCAGCACCCAAGGCAGGGCTGACCTTGCTCCTGGGCTACTCACATCTTCATCTCTCTGGGACCTTGCTATGCTTCTCATAGGTTGCTCTCCCCTTTCTCCTGGCTGCCAGAATAATTGGTCTTCTGTCTGGCTAGTGTCCAAACCAATCCAGTCACAGTTTCTCCATCTGGTTTATTCTTGGAAAGATGAACTGGATGTTTTAATTTAAAATAGTCAATCTCTTCCTAGCCTCTCTCCACAGCCTACTTCATCTACAGATATGTAATTTTTGCTAGACTTCTGCTGAACTGTGGAGAGGAGATGTGGCTGCCCCCCCCTTGCACCTCCCCCTTCAATTTTTTTTCCTTTGATACTTCAGTGTCCTTTAGTAGTAGAAAGCTTCCTAAAGCCTCCAAAATTGTTCCTCGCAAGATTGCTTCAGCATCATTACACAACTTTCCTACTTATTCTCTGCTGTTTTGTGAAAACAAACCCCCCTTCCAAAAAATAGAACAGCTTAAAATCTCTATTTTATATTTGTAATATATTTTGATACAGCACTATCAACTACATACATGCATCCATTTCTCCCTCTCCAGAGGGTAAAGATATTTGCACCACAAATGCATAGAAATAATTCCATATTAACAATTTCTATCTTAGGCACCAAAGAGTAAAACACATGAAGAGGTAAAGTTTTTAAAAGAAAGAGGCTTTGTGAACATTTTCAGTTTCCTGTGAAATATCTTATTAAACTGGCTGATTTTTCCCCTCAAATTGTGTCACACAAGATCCTGTTTGTTGCTTGACTCTGACTCTTCGAGGTCAATGCATTTCCATGCTGTTACCCATGTAGGATTCACGTCAGGGCATCAGCTGGTCTAACTGGCAGACAGTACACAGTGGCCAATGAAGCGAGGTACATTTGCATTTGCCTGTCCTGCTCATAGACCAAATAGGAGCATTTTGCAGACTGCAGTTACTCAGTGCTATCTTTCAGGTCTTCTTTGATATTTAAATATCATAGAATCATAGGAAAGAATCTCAGAATGATTTGAGTTGAAAGGAACCTTTAAGGTCATCTAGTTTTGAGTCCCTGACATGAGCACTGACACCTTCCACTAAACCAGGCCCCAATCCAACCTGTTCTTAAGTGTTTCCAGGGATGGGGCATGCACAGCTTCTCTGGGCAACCTGTTCCAGTGCCTCAACACCTTCACAGAAAATAATTTCATCCTGATAGTTCATCTAAATCCACCCTGCTTCACTTTAAAACCATTACCCTTCCTTGAAGCCATTACCCCTCCTTGTTGCCCATCACTACCCCAAGAGAAAGATTTTAGGACTTGCTGCAGTCTGAGGTTTGCAGTGGAAATTCCCCCTTCAACAGCTCCAGTTGGATGGAGGCATTGGCCCACAACACAGGGCAGATGGTGCAGACCCAGTCACAGGTTCCTCTAGGTAAAAATGAAAGAAAACAAGTTAGTGTAATTGTCATTATAATCATAGTTTAGTTTAAATTGTTGTGCCCAGAATGCAACTGTAAACTGAATTAAATTCTCGTCTGTTAAGCGTCTACCTCTAAACCTCAATGCAAAAAAAAGAAAACATTTTTCTCTCTGAATTACGAAACAAAAAAAAGGAGGGGAATCCTTAGGGAAAACAAACAAACCCCAAACCAAACAAAATTTGGTTTTGGGAGGTGGTACTGGTGTTGAACAAAAAAAGGTTCTTCTTTCATTTTTGCTGTCTGAAAAACTTTTTCTCAGGGTGTAATACAAAAGCCTAGTTTTCTCATTCTAAAAAAATCAGAGACCTCAAAAAAGTTGCTCTATACCTTTCCTCTATTTTCTAGAAATTGAAACAGTTAGAGGTTTAGGGTGGCACACTGAACATAGATTGAGAGCACCTAGTCTTATTTAATCTTTTTAGCACCCATTAACAAAAATAAAATAATATTTGGCATTTTGTTTTCATCTTCCTCGTGGCGAAAGTGATGAGGGTTAGATCCTCAGCCAGCAGCTCATCTCAAAGTATTTTAACTTTACACAATTGTATTCTAAGCTATAATTTAAGCTCAGCTGATGGGATATGGGATGAAGTGTTGACATTATGGGATTCTTCAGATGAGAATCCTTCATTTTATTTTATTCTATTTGATTTCATTCATTTTTTGGAACTGAAATGTCATGAGGATTAACTAAAACAAAACAAACCAAAACAAACAAACCAAAACACATTGACATTTCTGAAATTGGAATATTTAATTTAGTTTTTCTGAACTAACTAACAGTAACATGGTTACTTTTCTGTCACTGAAATTTGTGCATAAGTGTCTGTTCCATAAATGTCCCAGCCTTGTAGTCCCTATTCCAGGTCTTATTCCTACATTTATTTTTAAATTGGGACATTATAATGCAGCAGGATACTGGGCTTGTTAGACACTTATATTTTTTCATCATAAACACACGTTTGATATTTCTAATATTACCTTTTTTCATGCTTAATTTTTTTTTCTACATGTAAATGGATATCCTAAGACTTATATTGCTACTTACATAGAAGTAAAAAATCTCTAACATTTGTAGGGGACTGAAAGTGTATGAGAGTAAACAAACAGAAAAAAGTATTTGTCTTGTTATTCTTCAACACATTTTGTTATTCACAGCTGAATTCTGACTTGCACTACATATGATCTGTATCTCATGACAGGCACTGTCTTCTCGGCAGGAGATGGGAGAATATGAATGAGTTACTTACAGATACCAACCCAATTCAGGCTCTTAGGATCTGATCCTCAGCATGAGACCTCAGACTAAAGATAAAGATGACATCCTCTATTTCATTCAATTTATACTTAAACACTGTTTAATAGTAAGACAATAAGAGAACTCTATTCCTTCAGGGGATCATCTTGAGGATTTACCTACTTTGAATTCATTCTTATTTGGTTCTGTCTTGTGATGGGAATAGAAAGAGAGAGGAAAAAGGCAATCAGGTGTCATATTATTTTCCAAACACAGTGTAGTCTATCGTAACAGTATTCACTGAGAAAAGAAAAGGAAAAGGTAAAGGAAAGTAAAAGAGAAAGGAAACATCTTTGGAAATGTCTGATTACTGTGAGATATTCAGATTCTTTTAGTGAATGGTTATGCACCATTTCCACAGACTTTTCACACAAGCCACTAAGTACACAAGTAAGTAATTATCTTTCGTTGCAATTCATTAAACTCTTTTCCCTCTGGAAAAAAAAGTCATTACACAGAAAGCAAAAAAAAAAATAAATTACACAAGATTATCATTAAATACTATTTAAAAAGACACAAAATTATTTTCAAACAGATTCCAGATAATTCAGTGAAAAAGATTCTTATTACTATTGTAGATTAATCCATGCATTTTTGTATTTACAGTGACTCATGTGCAACTTCTATCTTCTCTTCCAGAAGCTGTGACTTGTAAGAGATTTTAGTGGGAATGGAATTCTAGGTGCAAAATTATTAAAGATGAAAAGAAGGGGGAAAAAATGCATTAAAAAAATCCCAAATTCATTCAGCATTGTATATTTATTTTGTATAGTGACAAGAAACTGCTCAGGAGTGAAAGAAAATGTTATTGCATTTCAGCCTATGAAGCCCTCCAGGCCTCACTTCCCTGTTCTGTTAGTTCCACTGGGCTCCTCTTGAAGCTATACCTTAAATGGTTATAAGTTAGAGTAGCTTTAGGAAAAACTGCATATCAGAATCCCAATTAAAAAATCCATCTAGAAATGGCAAAGATCCCAAAAATAACAAAAAAAAAAAAAAAAAAA
>VWZU01007622.1:2736273-2755515 GCA_013397095.1 Sterrhoptilus dennistouni | reverse complement strand
GGTGGGGGGTTGGGGGGGTGGGGTGGTGTTTATTTGGTAGGAGTTAATTTGACCTTTACATCTAGATGCAAATACAGTAAACTGGGATTTAGTGTTATCCAAGGCATCAGACTTCACACTTGCATCAATCAGAACTTTTCCCTTTGCAGACCATGGGCTCATCATGTTGTTTTACAGCATTCCCTCATTTGCCATCTCTTGTTCTGCCCAGGAAATTCCTGAATATCTGACTAAGGTCTGCATAGCTGGCTGTAATTTTTTTTAAAAAAGGTACAATAGATGTGACAGAAGTACAGACAAGAAGTTTTCCATTTCCACACAGAAACAGTTGTTAAATTTTCTGAGGCTGTACGATAAGAAGAGACAAGGAATGAGAACTTTACTTGAGATGAGTGCCTCGGAGCTTTTTTGAGTTTTAGTTTTATCATTAACAGGACACATTATGTTTGAAAAAATGTCATGTTTGGGTTTTTTTCCATTTAGGACTTCTCAGAAATCTTCTTGGCCAGGAGCCATAACTGATGCAGCACTAGGCTTTAAATTATCCCATCATAAACATCTTCTATAATAATTACTAGAGAGTTACTGCAACACACAGTTCTTGTTTTTTTCACCAAATATCCTCATTTATTTTATAAAGGCACAATGAATGTTTGAATTATTAGGCTCAAAATTTCCTAAATTGACTTAAGATCAAAGTTGATGTCTATAAAAAAATTATAACCTGTTGCATAATTATTTAACAATATTTTAGAGGTGTTTTGTGATGGTTTTTAAAATTATATTATTTTAATTATATTTTTAATTTGATTATAAAACCCTGACATTAACTAGTAGATAAAATTCAATTTTCACAGAGAATTATAAGAAAAGACAGTTATTTAATGTCTCTAAAAATATGTAAGGAGATAAACCAATATCTTGGACATGTGTTTTTTCTTTCTCAGCGTGAAGATTTTATGATTCTTGAAACTAAATTATTTGGTGGAAAAAAAATGGCCAGAGGGCAAAACCCAGACTATAAAAACTCTCTTCTTTGACTAACTTTTGTGACTGCTCTAAATTGACCACTTTTTTCCCCTGACTAATCTCTAAACAGAGGCCATATCCCTTTCACTTGCAAAATGCTCTCACACAAAACAAATTACCTTCCCACCACCCTGGTTACTTGCCAGGGAGTACTTTATTTTTCCACTAGGAAGAAGAAAATCAGCTTGTATTTTGCTTGCTAGAGCCTTCTGCATTTTAATTCTGGACTCTGAATGAACATCAGAGAGGCTTTATGATGTTTCACACAAAAGTGCCTGTGTTCATAGTTTTACTCAGGGCACCCAAAATAGCATGCAGTAAGCAGTGTCATACTGTGAGTTTCCAAAAGTAAAAGCAGAACTGACTTATACTGGCAGGAAGCTGTAACTCTCAGAGTTTTCTGAGGATCTGTGAAGTAAAAGAGAACTGCTTACTTCTCTGCATCCCACGCTTCATGCAACTTTTGCAATATCCATTCCTTTATGCCTAAAAGGCCCTGAAGTTACACAGGTAAGAGAGCTCTCTCTCTCTCTCTTTTTATTATTATTTTTTTTTAAAGTTCATTATATTCTAAAATCAAACTTAAAACATTTTTCTGGGTACATCCAGTGCAAAAGCCACAAAAGGCAGAGACAAACCCAGAAGACACTCAAAACCCCTAGAAAGAGAATCTACTTTGTTGTTTTGCCAGAGTCCACCATCTAACTACTTCTGTGATATTCCAAATTTTTAAATTGGATTTAGCAGAGGAAATACTCACTATACTTGTTTTGTGTTCAACTTGCACATTAAAGTTTTCATGTTATCAAACCATTTTTTGCAAGACCTCATTCTGACAGAATGCTTGTGATTGCTTCAGCTGCACTTATGCAAGTGGTTGTCATGAATGTGTGCTTAAAATTTCTGAGGGTGATATCAAGAGTGAAAATTTTCTTGTTTTAATGCAACAGTAGGAAACACTCCCTGTCTTGTTACTCTTCACTCTACTGTAACAGAAATATCTTTTTCTTTTTCTATTTTCATTCACATTTCTGTTCCCATCTCTCTTTATAATCCCCCAACTAGTAACTGCATGCAAAATCTTTCAGACCACAGAAAATGTGTGCTTCTTCTCTTGTCAGATCTCGAGTGTGAAACTGCATTTTCTTAATACATGAGTTTTCCAAAGAACAGTATATTGCACACACTAGGAAAATATTTGCACTGTATGTTTCTTTTGTAACTCTCCTATTAGGAGGTACAGCTACAATTTAATTTTAAAGCTCAGACTCTTCAAATAGACTGTAGCCAAAAAACATCCAGTAGAATATAGCCCAGACATATGTAATAGTTGATGATTCGTTATTAAAATACTGAATGTCTGTCAGCTTATTCATTTCTGCAAATTATTTTGCTATGAAACTGTTGGGAATTACACAGCTTTTGGACTATAACGTTATTTTTAATAGACTGTTACTTAGAATCAGTTGTGGTTGCAAAAGCACTCCAGATAAACTACTTTTATTTTATGGATAAATTTGCACTAAGGTGCAAAATTGATCTGTGGACTCAGTTTTTGGAGTTATAAAGATACATTTCAATGTTCAGCATTTTTCTGTTGGAAGTGTTGAACCAAGCACTTACATAAAATGAATATAGGACTGTGAGTGGAGTTCAGAATTTCTGCATTTTTACAGAATAAAAAATGCATCAGTGAAAGAGCTAGACAACGGAAATCTATTCTTGGAATTATTTTTAGGTAGTGGAGAGAGGATGAAAGAAAGCCTTGCTCACAAAATACTCTAAGCAAAGAAGTTTAAAATTAAAGAACAAAGTCACGAATCCACTATAGAAAGCCTACATATTTAGAAGTAAAATGTAACTACTTTTACCTGGAAGGTAAAGTGTAAGGTAATTTATGAAATTGTAATGCAAACTTTACATTCAAAATGGAAAAACGTATAGTACCTTAAAAATGAAGTCTATATACTTCTTTCATGTGTCAGAATGTTTTACAATTACTGATATGAGGTAATTTTCAGATAATATCAGCACAATTTGATATTGAAATAAGAAAACAATATATTATATGCTATACAGACATATTTTAATGATGTCTGTGGTTTGTTGCTTTTTATCATTACTGTTTGGTTTATTTGCTTTGATATTTTATAATTATTTTGGGGGAAATTTTGATTGAGTAGTCTATGTATCATGTTTTCTAAACATATACTTGGAATCTTCTTGTTGGGTTTCATCAGAAAGATTGGTCTATTTCTTAAATGAGTTTAATTTGTAAGGTAATTGTGCCAGCAGATCTAACAACCCAATAGATAATAGTGAATTAAAATCTTACATCCTTCTTAGGTGAAAACCATTATTTACCTTTTGCTTTGTAAGTCACAGAAAGTCTTGATTTCTACCACAGGCAGTAGAGATAGGTTCCACCACAGTCCCTTAACATTTTTCTATTTCAGTTGTGCTCCTAACCCTGTTGATGCTAAAGGGAGTGAAGTGAAACAATGTTTTTCTTATCTGTCCTTCAAATTTCCTTTATCCAATGACGTATTTGTTTCTGAAAATGGATGAATCAAAGGGCCAGAGAGTGTCTATGGTGGTCTCAGCTATCCTGGTTATCCTGGATCCATTGCAGACCCTGCTAAGCAGACAAGGTACACCCCCAGTAGAGGGGAAGCTGATGTGAATCAAGAGCACATGGGACAGAACAGGGGACATAATTCTGCTTTGGGTACCCCCGTCAAAGTCTCTTCTCCACATATGCATTGCCTGTAGTACAAAAGAAATTGCAGTTGCTGTTGCTAACAAGGTGTAACTGTTAATATTTGCAAAGGAACATTTCTCCTAGGCTTTCTACTAGGGACACAAACATAGTGAAGACCTTGCAAACAGAAGGTGATACTAAATTAGAATTTTTCAGTCTCAGGCCACTGACCTAATGTTAAAGCAAACTCCTTTTGAGACAACACAATTAAGTAAAAAGGGATATTTAATTGCCATAAAAGTAGGGGAAAAAAAGAAAGTTAAACCTCAGCAAAAAACTTTGTATCTGCAAATACAGTACTAGAATTAAAAATACGATACTGAAGATTGCTAAGACTATCTTGAGGGAGAACTCTAACATGTGTATTCTGATACAATGTTAAATTTATGGTGGGAAAAGTATTTTTTGCATTGGCACTGTGTATTTATTTTTTATAACTAGTGAACAACAGTTGTTGCAACCTTAAAATTGTTAACTAAGGATTAGAGGAAGCATAAGATGTCATCCATTATTTTACTTTTTTTACACATAATTTTGACACCTTGGAAGAGAAAATAAATCCTTGTAGAATAAGTTATAAAATATAAGTAACAAAAGAATAACTGAATTGTGTGATAGATCTTTTAGACAGTGTCAAATAAAACAGAAAATTAAAGTCCTTGAAGTTTTATTTTGCTTTAAAAACTTCTGTTTAAGACTGGGTTTACAAGCATATTAAACAATAATAGGCATAACTATTATATTAACAAATATTTCAAATGCTCTGTGCTCATTGTCATGCAGCATAAGAAGGTCTGAGGCTTTTCGTTGTTAGCATTTGGGTGGTGTAGTCAGAATGATGAGTTTTCTTTAACTACCAAGATTACAAAAATTAAAAGGGATTTAAAGAGACAATGCTTGTCAAATGGTAATGACACTGTGGTTACACACTTCTTTCCTTGTAGAGAACCTTTTCAGAATGGTGAATAGGATATCTAGGGTATGTGGGGAATATCAACCTTCTGTGATTCATAAGTTTAGGCGAAATAATGCAATCTGTCAAAACTGCTTAGAAAAAAAAAAGAGGATCAAAAAGCTTTGTAAAGAAAGCTATATTTAACATCTCTTTAACAATTTTAAATTGTTAAATGAGAGATATACATCCCAAGCAGAATTTATCAGGAGATGGAACAAAAATCTATACCTGATCTTGGTTTGCAAAGAGATTGTGGTTCACTGGATGCAGTCCCAAGTGAACAGAGCTCACTCCCTAGAAGTTGTGCCCACTCCATGGGTGAAACTAAACACAGGACCCAAAACGGATATGACTCCTTGTCAAAGGAGTCGCATTACTCTGTGATTTCTGGAGGATCTGAAACTCTGAAAATTTCAAGAAATCTGCGAAGAAACTTCATAAACAAAAACATAACACAGCAGCTTGTAAGAATTTATATAATCCAAAACACTCTAAATATTTTCTGCGTATTTTTAGACATTTACTACTGTCTAAATAGTAGCCATACAACACACATGCTGTGACACAAACTCATGCTCTGAGTTACATGTTGGCATCAGCCCATACATGCAAACTGGTAGGGAAGCTCCTTAGCGCCTTGATGCACTGTTGTACTTTTGAGGAGATGGAATCAAGCAAAAGTTAGGAGCAGTCCTAACCTTGCTTGCCCTTTTGCCCTTTTATCCATGACCTTTAAAGCAATATGAAATGAGATTTTTTTTTTCTCTAAATGGAGTGAATTCCTTCTCTCTTTCATACTTTGAGTGAAAAACACCCAAAGAGTTCATTGTCCAAGAGTCCAAGAGCCATAAAAATTTGTCACGGTCAAGACGTCCTTTCCAGACACTTCAGCATCCCATGGATCCTGCAGGAAAAATCAGGAATAGAAAAGAGAGTTGCATGTGCCAACACAATACAAACTATAAACCTTCCATCTTTGCTAACAAATTAGAAAACAGTGCTCCTTTTCAATTACTGCCCAGTACAACTTTGAACGGCTGATTTCTCACTCTCCCTAGGAGATGCAGGTAGTTGTTGGAGAACATTAAGGGCATTGCTGATGCTGTTTTTATGTATCACTGTGATGTATATTGACTAGGCCAAAATTTACCCTTAACAGTAATTCCCAGCAGTAGAAGAGCAAGAATGATTTATGTTACTTTATATCTCATGAGATACTCCTGGAAAGTAAAAAGATGTTTCCAGACAAATTAAGATGACAACTAGTCTTACAGAAAAAAATGTGGTAAGTGTATTGGTTTTCCCCTAACATCAAATTTAACATATAAATTGAATTGGTTTCAAATGCCAGGTCATTAGATAGCTGGCATACATGGCTATTTTCATAAAAGACTGACCCAGAAAATGTATAAATAGCATTTGGAAATGTCATAGAGAGATAAACTGTGATGATTGCTTGGCTTTTCATATACACTCTTTTAAGGGTGTGCAAATGTCACAAAATTAGACCCATTTTCTGGTGCCTCACGTGTAATTTTCTTCTTCTCAATTCTTTATCTCAGCTATTTTCTTAAGCGATCATATTACAGAAAACTTTCTTTCCACTTAAAGATAACAGGAAAACAGAGCCTAGACTCAAAGACTGTCACAGCCTAAGGCCAATTTGACAGTGTGTAGAATAAATGGTCTCAGTTATCTGAACATTTTAATCAGAGCTATATGAAATTTTATGGTGACACTACCCCTCTGTCCTGCAGCCTGTGGCAGTGGCAGTGACACTGCCCTCTAGGAAGAAGCCTAGGCAGGTCAACAGAGCAGTCTCCACCACATGGTGCACAGCATTGGATGGGTCTCTCTGGTTCCCTCTTTGAGTCTTCCCACATATACAGAGTTTCTCCTCTCACATACTGTGGAGTCCCTCCTCCACATAGCTCTCTGAGCAACCCCCACCCCATTAAATACTGGTTCCACAGGTGGATATCCAACAGGGATCCCCCATTCAAACACTCAGCACTCTGCACCATGACTGTGCCTGTGACTGGGCTTTTCAGAGCTTTTCTCCTCTGCTGGCAGCTCCTCCTGCAGAGCAGCACCACAAACTGCTCACAATGGGAGCCCGAGCCACCCTCTGGTGACAATCCAACACTGGATCATGAAGCACCCTCATTTGATGGGCAGAGCTAGTTAGTTGCACGACCATCACCTGAAGGACTCAGACATGTAACTGAGTGCTCTTAGCAACCCAGTACTAACAAAAAAACCCCAAGCTCCTATTACATCAAATCCTTAAAGACCAAATCTAATAACTAATTAACCTAACCCCCCAAATAATTAAATATTAAAAATATGTTATTTTCAGTAGACAATATTGTTTATTTCCCTTGAAATAAAATTGTTCTCTCAGGAGAGAAGAAAATTTTAAGCAATAACTTACTCTGAAATGCAGCGTCTACAAGCAGGGTATTGTTGCATGCATGAAACATTCAAAGAAACTCTGAAATATAAATTTAAATTCACATTTGCCATGTATATTACACAAACTTCAAAAGTAAATAATTCAGAGATGTGAATAACTGTTGTCATAAATCATGGATTTTTGCTTTTTCCTCCATCGGGATTTTGTAGCGTAATTTGCCTGTTTATTCCTTTTTCTTTTNAGGGGTATTTTGCTGTTTTTTTCCTTTTTTTTTTTTTTTTTTTTTTTTTTTTTTTTCTGATAGATAGCCTCTTCAGAATAATAGCTGATTTCCAAGTGGAGAAATACTGTTTATGTCTGAGCTACTACAATCTGATTCAGCCCATTTTATTTCAAATGGAAACTAGACAGCACAGCAAAAACTGTTGCATCATAAAAGTGATGGAGTGTATTCCTGAGTATTACTAATCATAAATGTCAAAGGGAGTAAAAAATACACTATTTCAATAGGATATCTGAAGATGAACTCTCTTGGAACAATTTCAGTGGCCTTCCACTGGCAAAAACTTTAGATTTCTAGGAATTCATAATTGTTGCCTGTAGGCTTTCTTTTTTTACGTCTTGGTATTTCAAAGTTATGTCCATTGTACCCAAACCCGGGAAATGAGGTGATCCTATGGGCTGATATAGCAGAACCTATTGGAGAATGAATTCATGTCAGTGAAAAATTTACCTCTGACGCATGAAAAATAAGATAATTTTAATGTACGTGTGACAAAATCACTATAAATGAGATAATAAAATTTCGTTTTGTTTTGATGTTTTCTCATATCCAAAAGACATATTTTTAAGTGTTTCTTTTTTTTTTCTTTCTACATGACATGGTCGTTAGGATTCATATCTTAGTATGATACTATAATACTATCACATTATGACCATATTGACCATAAATCAGAGTAATCATATGGAGAAAGAGCATTCTGGCCATCAGCTGCATTTAGCAGGGATTGAAATATGGGAGAAAAAATTTTTGAAGTTTTTTGTTTTGTATTTTTTAAATACACTGGAAAAAAAGAAGAAATGCCAGTTCCTTTGGATAACATTATTCCTTTTGTTCAACCTAAAAAATAATTATTTTAAAAGGGGGCATATATTATGATTCAAAGCTGTTTGTACCAAGAAGATAAAGAACACTTCTTTTAATGAATTTTAAACATTATTTTAAACTAGTTAACGCATGAAACATCTTTGTTTTGGTCTAATTTCCTTTACTGGAATCATCTTTTGCTACCCAAAATGAAAGCATTTCTAATAGAGGAACATGTGACCTGCCTGTAGATATCTTTGAGTAACTTATTACCTTAGGTTAATTGCCAAGATTCTCTCTGGACAGAAAGATGATGTTTTAGACTCCATATACTACTTACCCTTCTTACAATCCTGTAAAGCACAGACACTTTTCTCTTTCCATTGACTATTTAGGGAGGCTGCATAGGACATTGCACTCTTTAACTTAAGATATTTAAATTAATAAATGCCGTCTTGAGAAAACCTGGAAGCCTCAGGCTCTGTATTATAAAAATCAAAAATGTTATCTATGCCATAAAGAGTAAACACTTGCATGAAAAAAAATTAGATGAACTCTTAGGTTATTACCAGGCCCAGAATATCTATAAGTTCACAATAAACACTGTAATGTTTCATCTTTTAGTCACTATTTGTCAATAAAAAGAACTTTATTCCATGTTATGATCCATTCCGGTGATAAAATTAATTTTATACCTCATTTAGCAGCTGTATTTAGCCAACAATGATTCTAGGGGAAGAAATAATTTACACAAATAATACTAATAAAGATAAAGTAATAAAATAAAAAGGTAACAAGGAAAGGTAAAAAGAGAGAAAAAATTAGCAAAAATTAAACATTTCGGACAGTGTAGCTTTGGCTAAGACTCTGCAAAATCTTGTTAAAATGACAGTGGGTACTGAGGAGAAGCATGGGATGTTTTTTACTCAGTAAAAACTGTGAATAAGTTTGATTTAACTGAGGCTGAGAGGCTGCAAATTGATTTCTTGATTCATTTAGGGCACAGTCAGGGGCAGCATATAGAAAACCCTGAAGAGAAGAGGATGGCACTATTGTTTCCTTCCTTAATAGGTGTAAAAGGTTGGAACTCTGTCAAGCGGCAGCGAGTTCATCTGTGTGAAAGACACGGCAAGGTATTTGCCCATCAGACGCATCGATTGCTTGTTGCGAGGCTGAACCGTGGGTGACAGGCTGGGCAGCCGCCGGTGGCGGAGATAACCCGGGATAACCGGGATGCTGAGCCAGCCCAGCCCTGCTGCCAGTCACACCGCCCAGCTCAGGCGCTCAGCCACAGCCTGCGCAGTCTTGCCCAGCACTTCTTCATGAGCTTAAGAGTTAGCTAACGATTAGTTTACAATTAGTTTACAATTAATAAAAACTCAGTTTTTAAAAAAAGCAAATTTAAATTTGTATGTTCTCACATCTCTCTCTCTTTCTTGGAAATGAATTTGAAGAAAACATGTTTTGAAAAACAGAAATGCTAAACTACATGGTTTTCATACAGAAACCTCACCATTTTTTATTTTAAAATACCAAGGTATTTATTTAAAAAATGGTTATAAAATACCACTAAAACAATTTTCTGTATTAAAAAATATTAATTCAAGTATCTGGCACTGAAAACACAAAGCCATAAAGGCCTTAAGAGGGCATACCTCAACAGTAAATTTTTTAGGTATTCAGGTCTACCCCAACAGGCAGCAAGTTATCAATACATAATAATAGTTTACCACTACTTACAATTTGAAAAAAATTACATATATACATATAAAAGATAAGCAAGTTGATAGCGTTTCCATTAAATCACATATAAGCTCTTCAGTTTGCAAACAAATTGGAGTTGATTTTGGTCATTTAAGGGCTACAACCTGTATGTACAGAAATAGTTCACCAGTGATGCTAATGGCATATTAAAAAACATCCCTTCTAGTGTTGGAAGTTATTTTCTACTTTGAACTTCTGAACTATTTCTAAAATTTAGAATATTTCTGTATAGATATTTATATGTTCATGTTTTGTTTTCCAATAGTCATAATGTACTCTAACTCTCCCATTTCTACATCTGTGATAAAGAAAACAGGTTACAATTACAGGATGGTAATTTTTGGCATGGTTTCAGATTAGTTTGCCATTTTCTGATAGCAGTAAACACAACCTATAGAATTCAATTTATTCTATTGAACTCAACTTAGTCAAAAACCTCTTTCTATGAAGAAAGTCAGGAAGGATCTTGGTTATGAGATGGATAAAGGACTTATACTACAAGTACTTTCTATTTTTTGATATTTGTATTTCACTTAGGAAAGTGTGCTAAAATAATTTTTAAAAGTACTTTAAAATAATAATTTTCTTTCAGTTCTTTTGATCCTTCTGCTTCCTCAGCAGGAATAAATCCCATCGCTTTGGTGATATTGTACAGGCATTCTAAAGGGGAACGAGCCCTTGGATTTATATGTAATGATATTGGAAGTAGTTCTTAGACCTTGTATTAAAGTACTCAAGAAACTCAACACTGTACAAGAAAAAGTCCTGTGACAAGAGATTAACCTTAGCCTTCAAAAGAAACCATCTTTACGAAGGAGTTGGAGCCATAAAATATGCTGTAAACATGACAGTCACTCTCCTACCTTATCAGGCATTTTCTTCCTTCAAACATTCTCTTCTATTGTCCAAGTAGTAAATAACTTGGAAAAAACCCAGCTTTTCAGTTTGTATGTTTTTTTTTTTTTCCTTATAGTTTGTTCAGCTCACAGCATACAATTTCTCCATTCAAAGAACACTAGGGGCTGACCAGGGGCAGCAAAAGTATCTGGTGTAAGAAGAGAGGGAAAAGGCAGACTACCAAAAACAGCTGTCAAACTGTAAGATATAAACTGCAAACTATTCTTTAAGAAGATTGCAGAAGAGCAACATAGTCCTCTGATGGGATAAAAAGGGAACACTTAAAATTCATTTACCATTAAGCACAATTCCCCCCCTGAATTCTCAATATAGAACAATGTTCTACTGAGAGCCAGTGGAAGTGCTCTTCGAGGTGAAGTGCTTTCATTACAGATGAATTATGTGCTCTGAATATTGAATCAGTTGCTGTTTCCACAAAGATTATAAATCCAAATAGACTGTACTGCAAGGATCTTGATAATAGATCATATTTTACTTTAAGGTTGCTTTTCCACAAAGCCTACTTGGTCTCTACTTGATCCTGGCTGCAAATAGTTCATCATCCAGTTTGATATCAGTATTTGAAAAAAAAATCAAGTGTTGTGATCCACACATAAAAATGTCCACTCTCTTTTTCTCTTTATATGAACTAACTGGATTTTTATGAGATAATTTTTTCCTTTCTCATTTTCTTTCACAAAAAAAAAAAAGAAAATCCATTGAAAAAATTCAGATAATTTGACTAACTTCAAAATTTCCAATTTTGAAGTAGCTCAGAGTTCAATCATTTTCTCAAGGTAAAATATTTTGTTCAAGCATATTTCAATTTTAAGCTCTAGTACTTGTATATTTACTTATTTCAAATATTGCCGTTTGCACTCTGTAAAGCTCATTGGATATTAAGTGAAGGAAATGGCAAGGTGTCCCAAAAGACAAGATGATCTAAAATCCTTAATCTATTCCCTGTTCTAGCTGGCATGTTATTTCTTTTCTCTTGGAGGTTTTGTGTGAATGCTTCATACATTTGTCTCTTTTAGTTTTACCTAATCCTTCTTTACACTGTTTCAGCAATGGGTAGAATCAACAACCTAGATTTATTCATTACTCTACAGAGTAGAGCTTATTTTAATGTTCTACTAAGAAAACTTGAAACCCTTGTATTTATTTGTTTGGAAAATGACACTTTCCATCCAGCAGGGATTTTTTGTTTTGTTTTCACATTGCTATGCTGGCTCTCTTAGCATGGATAATGGCCCTGGCCCCTTCCCAAAGAGGGGGATTTCTGTGCTGTGTTTAAGATTCCACAGCACTGTGCCAATACCCTGTCCCTGTTTCTGCTCCTTTGATACTGCACAGCGAAGGTGAAATAGTACAATGACATAATCAGCATTAGCGATGTATATTTGGAGTCATATTTCAGTTAGGGGCAAGGAGGTCACAAAAGTAATTTGAAGGGAAATGAGAGTGAAAATGTACAGAATTTACTTTCCTGGCTGACAGGAATTGGCAATAACAGCAAGAACTCAGGACTAAAATATTGTTATTGCCCTTTTGTTTACATGTTTCTCTGCAGCAAAACTGCAAGACCAGGGAGTAATCCCAATTTATCCCTACTTGAATTTTTGGCCAGTTGTCTAGATACTTTAACTTGATTTTTGTTTAAACAAAGCCCTAGTGAAATTATGAAGCACTACTAAATGAAGTTTCAACCCAAATGAATTAAGCACGTGTCTGTATTTTGCAAATACCCTCTATTCATTACACTGGCATACATGATGACCTTTGTGAAAGTAGTGAAATAGACACCAGGTCCTGAGCAGTCTTCTAATTCTGAATGTCCAGAGGACAGACAATTTGGTTAAAACTAATACAGTGGAAGGCTAACTAGGCTGTAGCACATAAAATAAAAATATGCTCCATAACAGCATTTGAGAGAGAAAAAAACCCCAAAAATACATGACCAAAAGAAAATCCAAACCCATATATAAATATATATATATTTATGAATTTCTAAATTAGATTATATTTTCTAATAGAAAAGTATGTTTTCTGTAAGAGAGCCCCTTAAAAATCAAGCCTGTTGAATAGCAGTGGAGGTTAAAAAAGGAAGATGAGAGCAAACTCATCATTAAGGCAACTGCCTATGGTATCTCACAACTCATGAGAACTTCCTGAACAAGAGAAAACTTATCTAAATCGCAAAAAAAAACCCTCAAAACCCCTAAGCCTTCTGTTGGTCTATCATATGGAGCAACAAAGATAGTGGCATATCTAGCTGGTCTCTGTTTTCTTTGATCCTTCTGCTTCCTCAGCAGATAACAATCTTCTTTTTATTTGTCTGAATAGTTTTTCATGCCTTTCATGGCATTTGTCTACAGTTTACAAGTCATGAGTAGGAAACTATAAAACAACCCAAAACACTGGAATGATAGGAGATAGATGAAATGACACAAAATGTAAATACAAGGATACAGTCTGATTGCATGATGAGCTCCCATTCTAGAAGAAATAGAGATGCCAGTCTGCTCTTCAAATTAAATCTGCATGGGAAACTTACAGGCTCAAAATCTTATTGAAATCTGGAATAAAAATTAAAATACAAGAGAAAAATAAATAAAGCAACATGAAATACAATAAAGCTGTAGTGGCAATTCCTACATGAGCTGTTGTTTTTGCACTTGTGGGATTAAAATAAATAACTGATGTACTCAGGAGACTCATGAAAAAGACCTACACAATTCATTAGTTGAGGGAATTAAATAATTAAATTATGTAGAATTTGTTTTATAAGACACTAGAAGTTATTGGTAGATTTGATGATTAAAATATCCCTATACATTTACTAGTGCAATGTTCCCAAAGAATGTTTATTGTATTTATATTTACCAATCCTAGAAATATATTTATGGTAAATATATTTATATTTACCAACTTTTAGGAAAGTTGCAATTCAGCAGACCTGGTTTATGATCTCAATCTACCCAGTTGCTAAATGTGGCATAAAGCAGAAGGTGTGGGGAAGGAAGGCAAAATTAAACAGATAGAAAAAGAAAACAGCTATTGTTCTGTTAGTGGGTGATCTCGAATCATTTCTAAGTAAAGATTTTCAGTTTGTGATCAAGAAGCTGAGAAGTGGGAAATTGTTTGGAATAAGCAAGTATATAGTTATTTTGTATTACTCTTGTCCCATCCATCTTAACACAACCCTGTTGATTATGCCACACTCTTAATCCGAAATTATATAGTGCCCCTCAGTAAATCTCGCTGTCCATGACAAAATTATGTGTTTCATAGCACATTTTCAGAGGATTTCTTCAGTTTTGCTGTTCCACACCTTGTAACCTCAGCACTTTTATTGCAAATTATATTTGTGAATGGGGAACAATAACAATTGATGCCAGCCCCATTGTTTTCACTAGATTGCAAAATTCCAAATGTGCCATCTCTTCTTTCTCTTAAATCCACATGGTCTTTATGGATCTTAACAGCTCAGTTTGAGGGAATTTTTTCAAAATAAATTCTTAATAAGTGAACAGCATAACTCATAGCCTCTCTTCACATGGAAAGAACTACTTTTACCATACGCTGGTTTCTCTCTATTTTCATTCACCTTGGCTTTTTGATTGGCTTCCTATCCAACACACAAATACTTTTGAGACAGCATAGGGTAATCAAAGTCCATTTTTCACTAACTAAGGACTTGACACTTATTTTCTTAAATATATATAATCCATTGACTTTATAGACCTAAATAATTTAAGCTCATTACTGTCTGCAGGATATGAGCTCTGTCTTCTATAAACTAGGGAATTAAGTCTTTCTCTATTGAGTTACTATGGTAACTTGATGGACTTCCCAGTTTCTGTTGGCTTGCAATGAATTAAAGTCAGAAACTCAGACAGACTCCTGAAAGAAGGGGAATTATGTGGATGAAGTTGCTTTAAAAAAGTGAGCTATCCATAAAAACTTATTACAGTAATTTCTTTTGTAAGAACTTATTTTGTGGGTCAAATTATGATCTAGTGAATCATGATATCTCTGAAAGCTCATGTATATTCATACATTTATATGCATTGAAGTTATCCAATTGGCTCCACAGGAACCAAAAAAAGTTCCATAGCCTGATGAAGAAAAGGAAAACTCTACAAAGCAAGAATGTTGATGTCCATGTCCAGGGCCAAGAAGTGGCTTGAAAAGTATCAACTCATTAATGAACTCTGAAGGGCTAGTTCTTTAGTACTAATTTCCATGCACCACTGTGAAAGGATTAACTTTAAAAGAAATACCCAAAGCCTTGCACATCACTTTTAATAAATGTATGTGTGCATCCATGAAGGGGCCTCCTATCTCCTGTCTTGAGATTTTATTAAAACATTACTTCCCAGAGGAAATTCCCCATGTGTCTCACAAATCTAGTAATTAAAGCAGTGAGAGATGGGAATTACAATCCATGCTTTTACTTCCTGCTCTTCTCCATGAGTTGCTATTTGAATTTACAGACACATATAAAAATTACCAATAAAAATTAGTAATTGTTATGGCAGAAATAATCCTGGCCATATTTTTGCCAACTTAGCATGATAAGTGCCTAATTTTTATAGGCAAGTTTCCAAGGTGAAACATTGGTTATTACAGTCTCTTCTATTTAAGAAAACCAATACAGATAATGGTATTAAATTAGTTGTAAAGAGTCAATTGTACCTGTAATATATTTTTGAATTTCATTTAGTTTAGTATTGGTGAGCTTCCCTTTCTTTTTTGTTTTTTAGTTTTTTAGGATTTTTGTTATGTTTACATTGTTACCTTCTAAAAAATCTACATTGCTACTTTGTTTCTTTAGCCAGAACTTTTTCTCAGGAAATTACTATTTCATCTTTACTAATTTTTATCCTGGAGTTGTTCAGCTCCTTAAACATGTATTATTTTTGAACAAATTGGCTTTTTGCAACTTAATTCAACTCCCAAGCCTTCTGCCTCCTGCATGTCAACACAGTTTTTCATGGCTCTTTGGAATCTTCTCAGATTACTTCTGCCTTCCACAAACTCTGCTTCTTTCTTGACTGCACAACTTCTTTAGGTAGTACATCTCAGCCACTTCATTATCAACAATAATTTCTTTGGTTTTCTCAATCCTTTCTCTTACCTCCTTTGTTCTGGAGTCACTACTTTGACCATACTGATGTCACAGCATCACCACCAGCCTTTGTTGCTTTAAATATTCTTTTGAAACAACTGAGAGTACTTCATACTTAACAGAGTGCTCTAATGATTTCTCCCAGACACGTGTTTCTTTCATTGAATTTCAACAACTGATAAATATTTCAGATGGAAGAATGCAAAACCATCCTTTAAGTCATATTTCTGAAAAACTTCAATTGACCTATACTGGATATATCTGTAGATTTTAGCTTGGTATGGTTTTTAAAGTTGAGGAGAAAACTGAAACATGCAAAGGACTTTTCTGCTCTTTCCAAAGCCCTGATCAACAGGACTGTGTACGGGGCAGAAGGGAAGTTGTCTTCTGAATGTCTCCTGCGGACTGGAAATCCCCCAGCTCAGCACATTTGGTGCTCCATTCTGATGCAAGCCTTACCCCATGTATAGCTCCTTTCTTTCCTAATCACTCTGTGAAAATAGTCTTGTATTTTAAACATCTGACTCTTCCAATATATCACTTCCTCTCACGTACCATTCACCATGATTCCTACCCTACTAAAATCATCCTAGATATGAATCACATTCCTTCTGTTTTTGCCTGTCTCCTTCACTTGCTTCTTGGCTTAAGAAGCTTCTTAAATTGAAAGAAAAAGTAGGCAATGGAATGTGAAAATGTTGAGTCTGACTGTGTATTTCAATACTCTGATAATTTATAAAGTTCTGATGACACCTGCTCAGTTGGAAATATAAAAGCTAAGGCTACAAAGTACGTAAGAGATCTTGAAATTGGCAAAATTACCCTCTGAATGACACACAGGGACTTTGGCTCAACAATATAATTTTTTACAATCGGCTTCTATGAAGTAAAATATCAAAAGAAATCTGCACGGAGAGGTCTGTTTGAGAGGTAACATTGAGCAGAGAAGAAACAGAGGGTCACACAGGTAACGGGGAAAATGACACACAGATTATAAAGAGGGAAAAAGATGCAATAAATTGTTATTGCAAATGACCTACAGCAGTGGGGAAAGAACTGATGGGTGAATAGGTAATTCATTAAACTGAGCTGCAAACAGGAAACGTTTTTAAATGAAGAAAGGGAAAAAAGTGGGGTGGAACATTCAGTGCTTCAGCTCCTCAGTGAGAAAAGAATCTTCAATGTAGGCTAGAAAAAGGAAGACTCATGTTTTAGTAAGGCAAAAATGGTTGAAAAATGAAAAAATTAATGAAAAGTTTAAAAAATCAAATTTAAAAAAATGGAGAAATAAACCCCAGTATTTTTCCAGCTTCAAAGAGATCTGATGTCTGCCTTTCTTCTATCAAGAGCACTAGTCCAGAACCTAAGTAATTTTGACAACTAAAAATAACAATTAACTGAATAACATCATCTGAATTTTGGGAGTTATTCTGATGTCTTTAGCCATATTGAATTTTTAATCCAATATTCCATGACTATCACACAGTTTTATTTTTTTCTTTCCCCCTCTGAAACAAGGCAAAACTTGGAGAATGACCAGAATGTAAGGACCTGTGATAAAAGTGTGTTGCAAAGGCAGCATGTGTGGGTATTCAAGGCACCAAATAGTAGCAGGAATTTTTCAAAGGTTCTTTCCTACATAAACGCCTGACAGAACTCACCCAACAACAGAGCAATGACTGAACAATGACTTTTCAAAAGGTAAATTTCAACACATATTCTAGTGATGTTCATGACTTCCTTCTTAGTGGATTTTTAGTCAAAGTGAATGAATAATAATAATATCTAAAGATATCCTATTTTGATTCATTGTAAGGACTATGTTGACTGACAATGGAAATATAAACAGCATTTACCTTTATAGGAAGAGTTGCATGTACCAAGAAGCAAGGAAATAAAAGAAATTCTATCGGCGAATATGCAAGTAATGGACAAAATTATGCTCTGAGGTATCACAAGGCAACTTGACTATGGAGAGTGAAGTCCCAGATAGTATGCAATTTAGATGTTATTTTTACCTAACCTGATAGTACATCTTGATGTTATGTCAGAATATGATGTCAGAAAGATCTAAATTCACACATATCCTTTAAAAATAGATTTTAAGTCAAGAATTTTTGGAGAATGTAATATCAATACATAGAAACTTCCTTCCATTTTCACGATTTTCTCAATTTTCCTTATTTATGACTCTCATAAAACATTATTTCATTAAAAAAAAAAGCTAAAAAAAGGCGTTGTTTTCAAATCTGATGAGTTTTGTTGGACCCTATCTGGAAAATTTTATTCCACACCTCAAAACATTACAGAAAAGAAAAAGAATACTTTTTGAAAAATTTTGATATAAAATTGATTGTACAACACTGTTTGTGTTGCCTGGATGACCTGATGCTCTGCTCCTACACTGTTCTGAATAGCTCAGAATAGCTCTGAATAGCTCAAAATTCTTACAATGTTTAATTGAATCAAATAAGGATCTAATTGAGATTTGCTTTTTTTTTTGCCTTTTTTTTTGTTTTTTTTTTTTTTATATATGAGAGGTTAGAAAAGGATATCAGCCTTTAATATAATTCATAGAATGAGTGAAGAAAAGATACATTCTTGGGAGCAAAGTAGAGCAGTGAAATATTGAAATCAGAGGTAAGAGAGAGACAAGCCCCCAGTCATTGAGACCTAAGCAAAACAGAAACAGAGTTTATTCCATTGCAGGAGATAAGGGAAGATTCATCACCTGAGTAGTATATCAAGAGGATAAAAAGGCAAGGAAATATTTTATATTTTTAGAAATTTTGTCAGTTAGGTAATTTTCTATCTCTATTCTCACTATTCTGAAAAATATGCATGCTCTTCAATATGTTGTCTCTTTCAAAAACAGACAAATTCCACCTTTCCTATCTGATACAACTGCAGATTTTCTGAGGCAGGTGCATTCTTTCAGCATTTTTCTAACTGACTTCCACAGTGGTGGTGTACAGACTTTTTCTGTCCACCAATTTAATTATACCTTTAAATTGAATAACTGGATTACATATCAGAGCAGATTTTCTAGCCTATAATGAAAACTCTACATACTGTTAAAAGTAATTGCTCCTTGCTCTATTTACCTAATGTGTTTTATTAATAAACAGAACAAAGGAATTTAATGAAAAAATTTTAAATGGCCTTTTTTCCTCTCCTTAGTGTGGTTTGTGTTTTTTTT
>VWZU01007622.1:2713196-2736164 GCA_013397095.1 Sterrhoptilus dennistouni | reverse complement strand
GTTTGTGGTGTTGCTGTTGTTGCTGTTTAATGTAAAGATACAGTTTCCTTGACTGCTTGTAAGGGACTGCTTCCTTCAATATTTACTTATTTTACAAATGCATCCTGGTAAGTTTCCTCAAATATAAGCATTAAAATCTGCTTTCATTCTGGTTTTCCACTGACTTACACCAGATGATTTCATTTCTGGGTGTTTCTGATTTGCCTCATTTTATGTGGAAAAATAACTCTAAAACCAAACCCAGAAATTTAACATAAGTCAAATTCTAGCAAAGAGCATCCTCTTACATTAAATATCAAAGCTTCTTTTTATCTTAAGTTTGGAGGAATTAAATCTCCTCCAAAACCATGGAAAAGGTGAGTTCACTGCACTATTAGCTTTAATGTATGCAAAGAATAATTATGAATTAAAGAGATTAAAAGAACCTAAATCCTAAAGAGAGTTTTGGAGCATTTTGTAAAGTGCCATCCTGAAAATAGTTTGGCAAACAGATTCAAGTGTGAATCACAGAATGTGGTCCTTTACATCATTATGCTGACAAGTGGTTCTTCAGTACTGAGTGGTATCCTGCAGAGCCAAAAATGTTCCAGCAGGATTTGCCCAATGAATCAAACATCTTGTAATTGGATTTGCTACTTCCCTACAATAAAAAGCAAATGCCAGAAGGCAAGAATTTGTTTTTACTGTGTACATGTGTTAGTCTTTTTAATCAGCAAAATATTTATGCTAAAATACATGGGTTTAGTCGTAATTTTCTATAGTGTAAACTATCTTAGAAATAAATAATAGTCCCAGTCAAGGAAAGCTACAATTAAAACTAAATGCTTGCTTATTTTTAGTGTAAACAGTGAAGTGTACCACAGCTACTGGTACTGAATCTTACATAACTGAATCTTTTAACATCTCAGCATCTGTTTACCAAATCAATTTTTTATATCAGAATAAAATTGCCAAAGCTATTGAATGAATGCAGAGAATGAACACAATTTTTCATAAAGTTAAGTTTTAAGGTGAGCTTTTCAATTTTTTATTTAGCTAGGAAGCATCTGGATTGAAATAGTGTTTAGCTGTATGGCAGAAAGTCTTTGAAAAAGAGCAAAATATAATCATTAATTTACCGGTGTTTAGACAAGAGACAGATATTCCTCGTGCTTCATTTTTCTTCCCTACAAAGAAAGTGAAGTAGGAATATCTCTATGTCTTGTCTATGAACCTATTCATCAAATAACTTCATATCTCAGTTAATAACATGTGGAAAAGCTTTGCTTCCAGAAGAACACAAGATGCCACATCAACCAGGGAGCAATCTCAAAGGTTTAATTGCCTCTGGGGAAATCCATCTCATGTCTGTGTGTGTGTGTGTGTTCTTAGTGATACCTGCCAGTCCCTTTGGGGAAAGTCAGTAGACTCCTAATGAAACACTTAATTGCTTTATTACTTTCTGATGTTACAGATTTCATTTTAATATTATCTTGAAAACAGTAACACACTCACAGAGGAAGTTTACAGAAACATTGGCTTGCCTCTGGCTCAATCCCTATGTAGTGTTTACCTTAATCAGCACCTCCAAAGGTCATCTTTGTAGAGTAAAAACTGTGTGACAGAGTCCTGCTCAACAGAAGTTTATCCTTACACACACACACTCTATTTTGTTGGTGGGAATGGTGTGGGAGACTTTCTTTGAGATTTTTAGGTGCATTGGGTCATTTTTTCCAGGTTCTTTCTAAAGAATCTCAGAAAAATTGGAGTGACAAGACTTGGGTCTCCTGCCTCAGGCAGGACTGAAATGTGCTTCCAGCTCTGTGTTATGTGGTTGATAACAGTGAGTGAAATACTGATTTTGTATTTTCATAATCATGTGTTTCAAAGATTCATGAGAATCTTTGTTCCCAGGATCACAGCAGTGAGTGGCAGCAAGCCCCTAAGCAAAACATAAGAATGCTGCACCACACACAAAAATATTGAGCTGGTCTCAGCTACATATATCTTCAGCAAACTTACAGGTCAGCAATCAATTAATTAGTTCTAAAAATACTGGTGGATCAGAGTTAAAAAAGGCAAGAGACTGGTTACATCATCATCTGTGCTCATGGCCATCAGGAAATAAGCACTGTGAAGCTAGTTTTATATGCCAAAGTTCATACAGAATAAAATACAATTAGTCACTGTCTTTAATTAATTAAAGAGTTGTTTCTCAATATTGGTTTACTCATATCTATTGGTGATCAATATAGGGAATTTTCCACTGAGGAATTGAGAGCTATCAATGGTACTGCAGAATGAGGTTGTAGAACATACAGAATGTCACCACATCTTCATTTTTTTTACTCACTGTGGGAAATCTCATCCTCCACCTTGGCCCCCCTTCCCCTCATTTTAAACAAATCTGCATGAGCTCAACTCAGCTAGTGTTGTCACAGGTTTTTAATGGAAGACATAGGATTTCAAGAAATAAATATCACAATTTGATACTGCAAAAGATGTTTTGAATATCTAGTAAGGACAGAAATCTAGCTACTGCTTGCCATGCTTTGAAGACTCAGGGTTTTGTCATCCAAAATGGCATTTGGGCTTTTTGTACAGTGCAGCAGATACTGTAGTGAAACATGGGGGATGTGTTAATATACCATGTTAATATATATAAAACACTAAGAATTACATGATTTCGAATGAGTCTACTCTACACTGATTAAAATCCACAGCCTTAGAGGCACTAATCCACTGAAAGATTCCTTTCTCTAAGCTATTTTGTCCATGTATATCTGAGAGATAATTACAATGCTAATTCTATATAATAGCTTGAAGGCCTTCTTTAATGGCACAGTGGTATACTGTCAAAATGAAGAAAATAATGCCAATTAGAATGAAACAGAATTTCATTCATAGCATCTAAGTAATTGGTCTCCCTGTAAGTGAAGTTCTGGGTGACTGGTGAAGACACATGCAGCCATACTGTGTTAATATGCACTATCAGTCAACAAAATTTGGTCAAATGTCACATCAAGATGTGCATTAAAGAAAACACCTCTCAAGGTTAAGTAGTAGCTTTTAAACTAGCTACTAGAGTAGCAGACTAGAAAGACAATTGTTGATATACCTCTAATTAATTGACTGAAGAGAATATTACATTTAGATGTTAGTTCTGATAAGGACAATATCATTAAATTGAGAATACTTGTTAGAGATAGCAGTCCAAATTTATTTTAAAAATAAAAATATGTGAAAGACCAGAAAGTCAAAATAGAATAAATTAAAATATTTAGATTCAATAAAAATAATAGGCAAATTAGACAACAATAAAGAAAAACAATCAGGCAGATAAATATAAGCTGAGAGGCTTGTGGAAAAGGTGCCTTGAGCTACAGCAGGACTGGTGTCAATCTTACCCAGTCATAAAAATCAATTAATCACTCAATCACCCAATATGTATGTATGGTAAAAGGTAACTGTAATTGTACTTAGTAAAAAATTAGGTTAAAATTGTAAAATAAATTCTTGTAAGTTTTAGTCCTTTCTCTTCATTGCTGCTTTATTATAAGTTTAGTTAAACATTACTGTCATAATAGTGACTTCCATCATAATTGGAGTTAGATATGCCATATTTATTCCTTAGGAGTTTAGTATGCCCTCTTCTAGTGTCTCCAAATAAAATTGTCAAAATAAAAGAATAGAAAACTTACTTTAAAAAAATCTTGGTACTGATTGATTGCAAAAGACCAAATCATAGATCAAATACATTAAAAAGATAATGCAGAGCTTTAACACACCAAAGCTGAAAAAATTATTTTCCTACTCTATCTGAAATTCAATAATGACAAGAAGTAGCAATAATAGAATTAAGCCCACTACTTTGCACACATTTTATCATTGTTTTGTAAAGATTATAACCCCAAAAAGCAAACAAGTAAACCCAAAACCCATACAGATTAGTTTAAATAATTGAGATATATATAACATATATATTATATATATAATATATTAAATATATTATATATAGAGAGACATACTAATAATATATATTACTAATTCTCTGAGAAATGCAGCAGTAATATAGTCTAGGTGTCTACAGTATTGTGCATGACCTAAACTAGTCAATGGAAATTAGTCCATATCTGGTGTTTTCTGGAAAGAAGATAGAGCTGTAGCACTTACAGTACACCAGCATCCTCAGTATTCAACCACATTAAATGTAATTGGGACAAATAGCCAGTAGACATAAAACAAATGGACAAGTCTGTAGTAGAGAAATATGAAGGTTTCTATTCCTTTAAGCTTTTTATGACATGGTAATCTGTAGGGGTTAGTTACACATACCCTTTCTTCTTTATCCTATTAAGTGAAAATTAAAGATAGCAACATACAAGGGAGACAAATTTCACTATAATCATAACAACACCGATGCATAAAACAGAACGTGCAACTGAAACAACATCACGTTAAGGCTGTTCTTTAGATAAGAAATGTTTCAGAAGCTGCATATTAATGAATTAGATTGGCCTACATGAATTATTCCTGTTGTTGTTTGCTTGATGTTATTAAATCAAGCAAAGGCAATACCAAATTCTGCAAAACAATTGTCTTTCAGTCGGCCTTTTTTTTTTTCTTTCTTTTTTTTCTGAGTACCTTCAAGGACAGAGAGATTTGTTTTTCTCAGGAGCCACTGTTTAAAAATAGTGTTGTAAAAATAGCATCAGCCACGCACAGGAGTGGTCCTAATGGACCACAACCCTTGTTGCCATATTTCAGTGTGTTGTTACCTCCTAACTAAAAGGCTTTACTTAGATCAAATTAGGGGGCTTTTGTTACAAAATTAAACTGGTTGTTCTTTATTCTTCAACTAACAAACCTGGAACAGCATTTTTCATAATCTGCTGTTTGGATTTTTTTGTTTTCATGCTTTAGAAATCTGTTGTTTGTCCCCAGCTTTAGTCTTCTGTTTTCTCCACCAACAAATATATAAATTCACTGTATCCCAGAAGCAGAATTTTTTAGACCCCTGCTTCTTTCTACTCTTTTTCTTGCAACACTAGGTAGTAGCACATATTATTTTGTAATGTAATCAATCATAATTGAAAATAAAATAATTAAAACAAAAAGAACTCAGAACCAAGCCAGACTACTAGCACACCTAAAATAACATCTAGTTTCAAATGGAGACAGGATGTCACTTGGTGAAGATTCCAAAACAAACTTGAGATAGAACTCATGAGCTTTGCTCCAAGAAGGCAAATCTGTTTCTAGTCTGCAGAAAGCTCATGGTTTGCACTGGGAGAGGAAAATGCTGTTCTATAAGCTTTACAAGCTGTAACCCACTCATTACAACTGCAATGGATATTCTCGTTACCCTGGTCTAAGTATCAGTCTTTATTATTGCAACTCACTGCATGTGAGAAAAATTGGAGACGTACTTCCAAAAGGACAGGAGCAAAACAATGGTTTCCATTTCTTCTTCCTCTTGGGAAATTTTTAGTGATAGATAATTTGCTCATGTCTGAAAATATATTTGTCTTTTTTATCTTTTTTTTTCAATGAGGAAACTATTCTATCAAAAATTATCTATTTGTGCATATTACTACAGCTCCCAAAAGCTCAGTGCTTTTACTAATCCTCCCTTCTGCTGCATACTATAATTATAACACAGCGTACAAGGTCATTTCATTTACAAAGACCATAGCAAATGAGTGTAAAACAAGAGACAATTGATGGATAGGGAAAGACAGGAAAGTACAACGGAATAATGTGGCAATACTAGACACAGTGATAGGCAGCAGTCTCAGCATAGAATCATCTTAAGTAGTGTGAGTCCTTTTATATTTCTTTTTCTTTTAAGTAGGTAATACTGAAGTTCAGATTTTTAAAGAAAATACTAGAAAACGAGGAGGGAAAAAGAAACTAGTTTCTGGATATTTTATGAAACTCACTTCTAAGACTGAGCTACAATCAGTGAAAGAGAAAGAAGGTGATTGTGATTGTTTTACAAGGGAAAAATTGGATTATAAAAAATGGCAATGTGTGCTGGCCAGGGGCTGGAGGCAGTGACTCAATGCCAAATGAGTAGGAAGATGTTGGAAGCAAACAGACTTTGAAAGGTCCTGAAAGTAAAGGCAAATTGAGAATGTTTGATATAGCAGAGGTGATAAAAACAGATATATATATATAGATTGATCTCAATTCTATTAAATAGCTTAGTTTTTTTAAGGAATTTGCCTACCATCTGTATTTTCAAGTTAAAATCTTTTGCACAGCAGCAGTGTGTGCAGTATATCAGAATCTAAAAGTAGTTACTTGCTCCAGTTTATCTGAAATGTGATGCTTAATTTCATGTAACGTAGGGTATTCAGATTAATTAGTAAAAAGGAAACACCAAAATGCTCCAAAATATTAATTACACACTTAATGCTGTTCACATGTAACTGCTGAGCACATCGAAGGAGGTGGCCAACAGCAGACCAGCATAGACATATTCCACATCCTCACTATGTTGTTGTCTATACAAGGTGTCCTCAGATGAGTTTGATAATGACTGTTTGTTTGACATTTACTCTGCATGAAATACTGCCCCACAAGCCTGAGACATTTGTCGAATGAGGTGAATAATGCTGGAACAAGCAACCAAAACAGCAACAAAAGCCTAGCCAGAAGTATTTGCTATTGCCAAGATAGAATAACTCACTTAATGTATAAACAGTGATTGAAATACATTTTTCTATGATTCCTCAGAAAGGTCTCCTTCACTGTTCACTTTTCGTTGTTTGAGTAGTCTGTCCTTTCGTATGTGCTGCAATAAAATGAATGTTCCTTTTCAAGGTTACTTTGTTTGCAGATTACTGCTCAGCATTAAGTACACCTGTAGCATAGAGACTCTCCAAGGTCTTTAGACCTTCTATACCTCACTCAAGCCTTATTTCAGAGCCAAGTTGAGCTTTGTTGGACTTTTTTTTTCTGAATCACAAATATTATTCTTGCAGTTATAGGAAAATAAGCAGTTTTCTACAGGAAAATGAAACTAGAGGGTACCCAAGTCACATTCCTTCTATTCAAATCTTGTCTTCCACTGTTACAACTTTACAGTCATAAAACACAAAACGTGAAGAAATTGGAATGCACACTTTAGTCTCTGTGATTCTATTTGACTTTCTTATTAGAACTCCTCTCTCTCTTTCCATCTCTGCCAATTACATTTTTACAAACTGTTGTCCAATATAATATAAAGTTGCTGGAAGGAAATAAATAGTTTTCTGTATTATCTGTCTGTCTTTTTAAGCGATTATGGCATTTGCCTTTGGATAAGAGTGGGTATTTAAAATATTAATACTTAAATAATGAATTTAAAATGCGTAGGTTCATATTTTATCCTGGACAACTAAAAGACTTATGAATTTTTCAGGTCTAAGATAAATACATCCAATTTTTTTTTTTATTTCAGTGTTTTTCAAATTGACTACCAAGTTACAAATCCATAAACTGGACTTCTTCTTCATAGGAAATGTTATTCTTCAATTCTAAAGCCTTGAAAAGAATGTCTAATGTCATTGCCAAATGGGTTTTAAGGCTTGAAATGTTTATAGTATGTATTTTTAAAATTTTCCTTTATGCCTCGCAGAAGATGGCTATTCATAACTAAGCATAGAATTATATTTAAATTTTCCTTCATTGCACCAATAATCACTGAAAAGCCTATAATAGCTTACAGTTTGTGAAAAGCCTTCATTTTCTGAAAGTATACATTATAGAAATGAAATTAGCTACAGAAATCCACAGCTTTCAAGATACATCTGCCCATTGTCCATTTAATTGGAGAAAATTATGTCAGAGATAGTAAGATTTGCTATGACAAATTCTATTCACAGAATCACAGAATCATGGAATCACAGAATATGTTGAGTTGGAGGGGACCCACAAGAATCACTGATTTTAACTTTTAGCCCTGCACAGAACTATGCCCAAGTGTAACACCATGTACCCAAGATTGTTGTCCAAATGCTTCTCGAACCCTGTCAATGGGCTTGGTGCTCTAGCCACTTCCCTGGGGAGCCCGTTCCAGTGTCCAAACACTCTCTGGGTTAAAAGCATTTTCATAATATCCAACATAAGCCTATCCTATTCAGGGAATTTCAGAGCATTCCCTGGGATCCTGTCACTGGTCACACAGAGAAAAGATCAGTGCCTGCCTCTCCTCTTCCCCTCACAAGGAAGAGGAGAAGCAGGCACTGATGTACAGTGTACACTGCAATGAGGTCTCCTTTAAGAATCCTCTTCTCCAGGCTGAACAGACCAGGTCACCTCAGTGTCTCCTTTACAGCTTCCTCTCAAGGCCCTTCATTATCCTCGTGACCCTTTTTCAGAAGGTTTCTAATAGTTAAATGCATTTCCTATATTGTGGCATCCAAAACCGCACACAATATTCAAGGTGAGGCCACTCCAATGCAAAGAAGAGAGGGACAATCCCCTCCCTTTCCTGGCTGGTGATGATGTGCCTAATGGTCCCCAGGACAGGGTTGGCCCTCCTGGCTGCCAGGGCACTGATGACTCAGGTTCCACTTGCCATTGACCAGGACACCCAGGTCTCTTTCTGTGGCGCAACTTTCCAGCATCTCATTCTTCTGTCTGTACGTACATCCAGAGGTGCCTCATCCCAGGGGCAGAACCGGGCGCATTCCCTTGTTGAACTTCATACAATCAGTGATTGCCTAGCCCCCTAATTTTTTGAGTTTTCTCTGCAAGGTCTCCCTGCCTTCAAAGCCTTCTCCTAGGTTTGTATCATGTGTATACTTGCTTAATACTCCTTCCAGTCCTGCATGAAAGTCATGAAGATGTTGAAGAATACAAGTCTGAGCATGGAGCCCTGTGGAATACCACTAGTGACAGGTTTGATGTCACCCCACTCACTGTAACTTTGTGCTCAACCTATGAGCAACAGATTGCTCACCCAACACATGATGTGTTTATCCAGCTGTGTTCTGAAAACTTTGTCTAGAAGGATTCTGTGAGAGGAAATATTGAAAGTTTTGCTGAAATCTAAAAAGATTACATCAACAGGCTTCCACTGATCAACTAGGTGAGATACCATGTCATAAAAGGAAATCAGATTTGATAAGCAACACTTTCTTCTCATAAAGCCATGCTGGTTGCGAGCAACTACTGTGTTTTCCTCCAGATGTTTTTCAATATCCCCCAGAATAACTTTCTCTATGACTTGATGAGGCACTGAAGTGTGACTGACAATCCTGTAGCCTCTGGGGTTCTCGTTTGTGCCCTTCTTGAAAAATGGGGCAACATTCACCAGCTTCCACTCAGCTGGGACCTCTCTGGATTCCCAAGACCACTCAAAAATTATAAAGAGATGCTTTGCAATGACATCAGCAGCTCCTTGAGGGTTTTCAGATTAATCCCATCAAGCCCTATAGATTCAGAGGGATCCAGTTGGAGCAGTAGATCCTGCACAATTTTGGAATCAACTGGGAGTCAATCTTTGTTGCAGTAATGGTCCTCCAGCTCAGGGCTATGGGAACCCCTTGGTGCATCATCTGTGCCAAAGGCACAGGCAAAGAATCCATTAAACACCTCTGCCTTGTCCATGTCTCTGGCTGGGAAGGAGAAAGTTGTAAATTTTTGCTGCTTTTTCATGGTACCCTATCACCTTTGACATTTTTGCAGGCATTTTGCTGAGCTGGGAAAGGAGGTAAGAAGAGGTTAAAAAAATATCTATACCACTCTGTTTCAGCTGTCAGTCATAAGGGCTACTAAGGCTGGATGTTCACCCTTCAGGCAGTTTTGTGACTGCAACTCAAAATGAGCCCTGTCTAAGCAGAAACATACAATTATTCCAATCAAATTGTTCCTAGGCTACACAATACAATTACCCAGCCTAATTTGAAAGATGAATTAATTGAAGGATTATTTTCCTTTTTTTTTTTTTTTTTTTTTTTTCATAAAAGTCCCTGTGTAGGATATTCATAAAGAAAAGTTAAACACTTGACTTCCGTATTAGAGACTCTGAAAGGATGTCTATTTTAATAAGAAACAGACTTCATTTCAACTCTTTACTTTCAGGGAGAGGAGGAGAATTTAGCACTGCAAATCAACCCTTACATTAGCACAGAATCAATGTATAAAAGTAGAAAGACAAAAGTGATGCTTTGTCACAGTTTTCTTTTTTTTTCCTCTTTCACAGATTAAGATTGATTGAAAGGACGGTTCAGCATGGATTCCTCTGTATTGCTGCGTCTCATGGTGATGCTGGTTCAGCTTTGGCCTTGCTCTCCCAGCAGGCAGAACTCCAGAGCTCAAGACACAGTTCAGTCTTTCACAGAGGTTCGAAGAGTGAAACGTGGCTGGCTGTGGGAGCCTTTTTTTGTGACTGAGGAACAGATTTCACCACATCCTGTGTATATTGGACAGGTATGATAAGTTATGATTCAAGGACAGCACAAGGTTAGATTTAACATGCTGATTAGCAGCTTCCACCCTGACTTGGAAGACCAAATATCTCCAGTGATGAGGAAATAGCAACAAATGTAGAAAGAGGAAGTCAGAAAGCTGTAATAGGGTAGTACCACATTTCTCCTTTCTTATGACCTTATTCAAGGTCAGAGAAGTCCCAGAACTGTAGGCCATGGCAGTATGAAGTACTTTTCTTCACTGAGGACGCCTGTCAAGGAAACTTCACATGTATGCTGCTACTAAAACTAGTTCCATACACAGTAAATGAAGGTATAAAGCTGGAAAGTTCCTTTCTTTCTTCTGAATGGAAGTTAAGGACTCATCAACATCTGGCGATTTGCTTGTGCTATTTTTGGCACTGCATCAAAGCAGCCATACTGAGTGTGGTGTAGTTTACAAACAGTATTTAGCATGATTTTCTATTACACTAAGTAGCAGCTGATTTACCCCTCATTAATTTTTAATGAAGCTGATTAATACTAAATCCTTTTACCACTGAGAAACTGCAGGAACCTGAATGGTTCATTAGATTAATGTAGGTTTAGCACGACAAGCAATTATTTTTCACCCTACTTTAAAAATGTACTTTAAGATAATTGTCTTAACGAGGGTTTATCTTCCCCCTCTCTCTCTCTCCCCTTATTGTTATTATTACTATATTTATTATTACTATTATTTATTTTTTGTATGCTAGAAGTAATTTTAATCTTGAGATCTGGTTTTCTTTTCTTTAAGGCCCTTTTTAGATGAATGAACCAAAATAAGTTTAACTGCTAATTAACTAGCACTAAAATTTAATTGGGCCCAAAGGGTGAAGTGCTCAAAATTCACTAATTACTTTTTCAGAGCCCTTTCAAAGTAATTACTGTGGAAGTGTGATGTCTCACTTCTGAAAGAACAACTAAAGACATACTGTTTATTTTTTTTAATTATTATTATTATTATTTTCCAATACTTTGAAAACAGTTTCCTGCAAAGAAATTTCATAAATGTCATGTATTTTTATGATCTCACCTTTTTATTTCTCACAGGTAAACTGGGGATTTATGTTGCAGTGAAACCATTGTCTAATAAGATATATTTACTTGTGTCTTTTTATTGAGTAGAATATGCGCTGCTTTCAGCAAATGAAGTGGTAGTCTATGATCAACACATGAATTTTTAGTAATTAAGGCCCTGAAGAAAACTGCATCAACGAAAATACAAAGGTAGACAGTCTCTGTTTTTAAATCACTATTCCATATCAAAATCTTTTTACAGCCAGAACTAAATTTTCAAATTTCATTTAACATAGACTCATGGCTCCTTTTCCATTATCAAGATTAAGGAAAAATAAATGTGTGCATCAGCACTGCAATGGCAGATACACAAGGATGAGTACAAAAATACTTGTTCTCAGTTCTCATTTAAAATGGTAAGACCATTTATTTTGCTCCCAGCCTA
Source organism: Sterrhoptilus dennistouni (assembly GCA_013397095.1). Lineage (NCBI taxonomy): Eukaryota > Metazoa > Chordata > Aves > Passeriformes > Zosteropidae > Sterrhoptilus > Sterrhoptilus dennistouni. Next base: position 2,724,278 of record VWZU01007622.1, on the reverse strand, counting down.
AAGAAACGAGTAAACTGAGAACCTTTGTTATTCTTTCTCAGCAAATGTCATTTGTAAGGGACCTCTCATTTAACATGTTCTAGGTCATGAAATCTTTTGTGGATAAATGATTCTGAGTGAAATTGCTAAACGCAGGTTATGTCTTAGCAGCCAGTCAAAGGCATGCTCCCAGACCCTAAGGGTTTGTACGATCTGTGGTCACATCTGAGCCCCATGTTAGTTTTAAGATTTAGATATAGATCACTTCTCCCATATCCTGTGTTTTGTGATAAGGAAACCAAGATTTATGGAAAAAAAGAAGCTGTGTTTCCTCTTAGTGAGGTGCTAAATTTGGATGATGATAAAATGAGTTTGACCAGACCACCTATAAAAGGGGTAACGTGGCCAATGTTTAGCACACAACTACTTATGTTGCAAATAATTAAGTTGTTCATATTTTAAATGGTTCTAAACTCTCTTAGACTTGAAAATTCTGTCTTTTGGACTGGCAAAAATATTTAACTCTGAATATTATAAGCCTTAAATACCTTTACAGAACTCAGAGTAGGAACTCAAAACAGTTCCTCATATCTCAGAGCAATGCCCCTGTCACATTCTGAATAAATTATCCACCTGATGCATGCACACAATTATGCATTATGAAAATCTTAAAAGGCATAGGCATTCTTCCAAAGAAAATTAAAACTATTTTTGCAACTTCAGAAATTATTACAAAATATTTGAGCAGATCCAGTAGAGAAATGTTACTTTCCTGTTCTATGGCCTCACAAATTACCTTTTGGGTCAATAACAATAAGCAAAACAGTGAGATAATTAAAGTCAACTATTAGTCATATTATTTGCATTTTAAACATGTTGCTTCATGAGAGAAGCAAGTTGAATAATATATTTTTTTTAACTTTGAGTTTTTCAATTAGTATCCAGGCTCTTAGATAGTTTGACGTTTTTGTTCTAAAACAATAATAAGTGGAGAAAAAATCGAGAATTAATGACATAATAAATTTTTTGTGCCCATAAAATTCAACAGCAGATGCCTGCCATATTAGGAAATTAGGTTGTTGCTCTTAAAATATTTCTCTATTATATATCAGTAAAATTAACAGAACTATTTTGTTTTTATGAACAAATTCAGCTGGACAAAAATTGTCTCCAAGGCTCAGCTTTATAAAAGGAATCATCGCTATAAAGTTCATCTTAGCAATACAACAGAGAATGTAGATCACCCTGGAAGGAAATGGAAAATGTCTATCAATTTATCTTGGAATAAACAATACAGGGTTTCACCACAGAATGTCTTTTCACTTCTTTAATATTATTACAGCAACAGAACATCACTTTTGCACACAAATTTACTCAGCATTGCTGAGTAAAAAAAAAAAAAGCAACAAAAACTTAAGAACTACATGTGTCATCTGATGGTAATGATAAAATATTTATATAATTTTTAATGACCTTTGCATTTTTTTCAGCAGAATTGTAGTGGAGCTGATAAAACAATGAACTAAAGTAGGCTTCCCTTCACTTCAAAGTAGCTGAAGCATCTCATTTCAGGCATATCAATATTTTAAAATTAAATATTTTTAAATATTTTAAAATTAAATTGGTTGGCTGAAAACATGACAGTATCTCCTTTCAAATATTAGTGTCCAAGAAGGCTCATTATTGATAGGGTCCACTGTAGCATCAAAACAAAGCATAAAATGAATATTTCAAAACTTTATTCTTCCCAAACTGTGACTGATTCTTCTCCTTTGTACTTTCAGCTGAAATCAGATTTAGACAAGCAGGATGGCAACTTAAAATACATTTTGACTGGGGAGGGAGCTGGAAGCTTTTTTGTCATCGATGAATATAATGGCAAAATTTATGTAATACAAAAGCTGGATCGCGAAAAGAAACCTTTCTACACTCTAAGAGCAGAAGCAATCAACAGGAGCACTCAGCTTCCTGTTGAACCTGAATCAGAATTTATCATCAAGGTTCAAGATGTCAATGACAATGAGCCTCAGTTCTTGGATGGACCTTATGTGGCCACTGTTCCAGAGATGTCACCTGAAGGTATTGTATTCTCTGATTCTAACCACTTATTTCCTGATTTTTATCTAGACAGCTGTGTTGAAGTAAAATTTTATAGCATATTTTACAGACTGTATCTCCATAAGAAGGAGGCAAACTGTTTTACCTTTCCAAAAGGTTTGGAAATTTACAAAAGTATATTTTTAACTTGAGGGTTGTAAATACCTCTACTTAGCATTCTTGTTTTTAAATATTTATACATTTATATATTTATTTAAATTTTAGATATTTTATATATATATAAATATTTAGGCACCTACATCTATCCAAGTCCTTTTACAGGTTCTGGATACATGCTTGGATTGACTATAGACATTTGTCTTTCCTGTCAGTGATTCAGCCTTGAAATTTGTACTCCTTTAAAAATATAGCATTCCCAGTGGAAATAGGTAGAGTATTGCAGTGAGTTGTGAAGAAGATGTGAAGGCCGCCCTCACTCTCTGCATGTTGCCTAACTATCTACACGGTCTCTTTCTTGTCTGTCAGCTTCTCCTCGTTTGGACTAGATAGTGCACAGTGAAGGGCTGCCTTCCTTTTCCTAAACACATGAATTATAATTTTCCTGTCAAGAGGAACAACTTAATCCCTGTACCTCTTCTTTTCTACTTTCATATGTTCAGACAGACCTGAACTAGGATTTGTCATGTATCTGAATATACAACAAATACAAAGCAAAGTCAACATCTGGCAAATATAGGTGTATATATTTATATAAATATAAATATATATACATATATATATGTTTACACACACATATGTATTCATAGTATGTGTACATGTATGTTTAAAGCCTTCAAAAACCCCAAAGTGTGAATACAGCTGATGTAAACAGACACGTAACAGATAATATGTCCAAATAACTATCTTCGAAATCAAAGGGAAACTAGATTCTTCAGACCTTAAAGAAAAGATCTCAGTAATCATTTAAATTTATATGCCTACTTCTTTTGCTTATTTCTATTGCAACTGATATTGAAAAGAAATTCAAATATTTTGCTTCTTTATGTGGTATAAATCAATGAGGCCATTAATGTAATAGCATCAGTGATGCTATTAAGCTCAACTTTTAAAGCAGAATTAGTGAATATTTTACAGCAAGCCATAAACTTTAACTTCTTCTACCAGCCAGGATAGCAGTCGAAAGAAAAGGATATTCATGCCCTGTATTTAATTGAAAGTGGGGTTAGTATCCTAATTTCTGCAAGGACACAGCAGCTCACCATTACTACCAGCAGTAGCTACAAAAGACATGCATTCCATCAATTTACTTGCTAGTGATACTTGCTACCTTCTTTTACCACCTTCCACCAGGGAAATCACTTCTATTGCTTCTTCACTGCCACTTTCTTCTGTGCAGACAGACTTAATTCTGCACCTGACCCCTTGGTCAAATAACTTCTGATATAATCAGTTGCCTGTTCAGAGAGTTCTTCTAGCTTTTGCATCTGGCTCACTCACTCAGCTTTGAAGACAAAATAGGCGTCTTGTCAAAGACCTTGGCATTTCTTTTTTTTTTATATGTATGCTCATAGTAAAAATGAGTACAGTTCAATGTCTAGAACTATCTCGGATTTCAAAAATTCAAGACTTTGATAATTTTTTTTTCCCCTCTGTGGTAAAACATTGTTTATAGGCCACTTAGTCTCTTATAAAAAAGTTTTTTAAATGTCTCATTATTTAGTACGTCTTCATTTATACTCACAGAGCCTTGTAGCCATTCACATAAGTGTATGAAAAAAAAATTTCTTCTGTTTTATCTTTCTGTCTTTATGGTGGCTATATGGAGAAAAAAGAAAAAAAGAAAAATAGTGAGGTAGTGTGGTACTTAAGACCAAAAACAACACTAGGAATCTTTTCTCATAGACCTCTGTTTCTCATCTGAAATTGTCAACAAGCAGTTGACAATTGAGAAGTTTCACTCTGTACTGCTTTGAGTTGGCTATAAAGAGACACACTAAAAATGAAAGGCTCAGCTATCTTTGTCCACTCTCCTGTGTCATCTATTATATATTTAGATTCCTAAAACATGGTATCGCTTCAGCATAAGAATAATTAAGCTGCAGAAAATGTAATTTACTTTGTGATATTCCTGTAATATTATAAATTAAAAAAAACCCCACAATGAAATATAGAAATACATGAAATTTTAAAAAAGTATATTAAAAAATCAGAAGTAAATCCATGTCCTGTTAGTCAGAATGAGTGAAAAATGAAGCAAGATCCCTATTTGCCTTCTCTCTCAGACACAGACTTCCTGAAATAGTAAGCTCACTGATTTACGATCATCCAGTGTGTGATACAGGAATCCAGGTCATCCAAGACCTTGAAATATTTTCTACATTACTGCTTCTACACTTGACCTCTCTAGCACTAATGCCATAGCTATTCCAGAGATCATTCTTACATCTGCTTCCTCCATGGAGACACTACTGGACTACTAATGTGCATTAGCACAAAGCAAGTGGAGTGTATACCTTGATAGTGGTCATCTCCAAAACATGAAACAGTTGAGCCACACACCATGAATACTACTTGGGGCTTGCTTACCCTGCTTCTCAAAAGGTAGGGATTGCACTACTGAGGTGAAACCTGTTTCAGTGTGCATTCTAAAACAATCTTACAAGGAAATTTATAAGCTCATAGCAGAGAGAAAGGGTAACCCACTAAAATTTGCAGTATCAATAGTGTATTGGTTGTCTCCCAATAAACTAAAACATACTCTTACATTAAATGGGATGCAGAACAGAGTTAATTTAAATTACACAGTGCAATAGAGAGGTTTGCTCTTTGCTCTGTTTCAGTGTTCTCTAGCTTTGGTTCAGCTTGCTGGTACTGGGACTCCTAATAATTTCCTCACAGAAAACACTCTTAGGAAGCATGGTCAAGACTAGGGAAAGCAGGTCATCACTAGTGCACATTTTGTCTGGAACTAAGAAAATGAATAGAGAATAATTCAGAGCTGGTCACTTGCCTCAGACAACCACAGCGAAACCAAAAAATAGACACAAATAACTGTGCCTGAAGTTAGTTACAATTATCAATATATATACAAATGTGCCAACAAATTAGACTACATTTTAATTCTTTATTAGCTCTCTTTTATCTTCAGTACTAAATTTTATTAGGGTTTTATATGCAAGTGTCACAGTAAATGAAAAGCGTGTCAGCAAATGAACTCTCTTCTGAGAACACAGGACTCTACCCTCAGGCATTTGGTACAATTTTACACTGTCTTCCTTATAGCTGTTAAACTTGTACAAATGCTGATCTGATGGAGTGGTTAAGAGTCAGATGCAATAAATCTATCAGTACTTAATGTCTTTATAGATCTCAAGCTCTAGTTAGAAAAATGACTAGCTGTTTGCCATATGAGGGCCCCATAGTATACCTGATGGGCTGAAGCATATAAATGGCACTCTATTTTGCCCAAGAAAGGTAAAACCAAGGCTTCAGAGATACAAAGTATCAGTTTGCCTTAAATAAAGCCAATCAAAAAGTTCATTTATATCATGTGACGTTTGCAATGTCAGGCCTAGGGCTTTGGGGTTTCTTAATATTGGGGGGTGAATGCAGTTATATGTTAATTGATTGTTTTAAAATATATAATTTGTATCTGTTCAATTATTCTTTTCACAATCATGTAGTTACAAATAATGGCTTTTGGGAGTTATTGACTACAGAATATTAACATTGCAATTTCTGTCACCCAGATACAAATGCTAGGTAAATATGATTTCATTCTGCAAATGGTTTGAGTTGGGTTTTGGAATTCCTTTGCAGGTTTGTTTTTTATTTATTTATTTATTTGTTTTGTTTTGTTTGTTTTGTTTTGTTTTGTTTTGTTTTGTTTTTGTTGGGGTATTTTTTTCAGTTTTTGTGAAGTTCATTTTGGCGGATTGATTTTTCTGATGGTTAAATGTATAAAGAAATACAGGTTTCATGAAAGCAAAAAATTAAACCTGAGTAGGTACTCTAAAGCCAGTGTAACATTTTTCTTCTTGATGCGTAGTCCACATTTAATATAGAGGTTCATGTAGCTATCACACAATCTTTGCTCTAAAAACTTTTGAGTAATGATAGCCTGCTCTTTACACGGTCTCCTGTCACCCCAATTAAGAAATAGATTGTCTTCCTCCTTGGAATGCAGGATATCTGTTATTTCTTCCTTCCAGGTCATCTCCCTCTTTACTAGATTCCTTTTGACTATTCGCATTTCCATTAGTTACATCCACCAGCTGCATCTTACTGACTCCAACTGGACAAAGTCCTTACTTCTGGATTCTGAAATACTCTAGAAGAGTTAACAGGCTAGAAGAAAAGTGTGTTTAGGTCCCAGAGAAGAAGGAAATGCCATTTTAGCTTCAGTATTTCTTTATACTGCTTAGAAACTGCAGAAAATAGATCTACTTTTGAATGTGAGATGCACAAAAGCGGTGATGATAACTTTGAAGCCCTATATATGTTGGATTTTATTCCTCATTTGCTAAATATGTTGCTATAAATAAGTTCATTCCTAAACATAGTTGTGGACACTTGAGTTTCTTTAGTAAAAAATGGCATTCATGACAGACAAAACCTGTTGAATCATCTGTAGCTCTTGATCCCTTCGTAACTGGGAATTTTTTTTTTTAAAGTAACTGTTCTAGTTGTTCTAGTGTTCTGTGTTCCAATCATGCTAAATTTTCTTAGTGGATGAATTTTCTGTGATTGGGAGAGAAATTTTCATGTATCACAGGTGATACGCAGTTAAGAGCTGTGTAGCTGAAGATTCTATTTAGTCTTCAGTCTTATTAAAGAATTCAGTTGTTTCTGAGGCATATATGTGCCCTCATTAAATATGAATCTGTAATTTTATCTTTAAAATTTCTCCGGAGCGATAGGACCTGTATATATATTTATACATCTATACACACATCTAAAACATCTATATTTATGCATCTAAACACACATATCAGACATTTGATATTGTAGGTAAGTTTTGAAGGACATATAGGTCTAAAATTTGGTGGGAATTAATAAAAGTTTAGTTTCCTCTCTGCCTATGAGAAGATAACATGCATTGTGGAATCACTTCAGATGCTGCTCAATAAATAGAGAGAAAATACAAAAAAAAAGTTTTTAAAATAAGCAAATTATTTAATTTAGCTTATCTTTATATGAGAAAGGGTTTTTTTTTCCATTTCTATTTAAAAATAAAACTATTTAGCTGCTAGAAAGCCCAGCAATGAATATACTTGTTTTATCTGGGACAAATATCACACTTGCTTTTGTCATTACGAAAAAGGTTTTTCTGGTCTAACTCCTTGAAGTCCACCTTTCTTCTTCTTTTTTTCTCCAGCCTAACTATAGCACTGTATTGATAAGTAGGTGCAACCATGTGAACATATGCCAGAAATTTTTAGAAAGTAGCTTGATTTCCTGCTGTTCCTCACAAGAACTGATATTTGCAGTCTATTGTGTAATCTAGATGAGGAAAAAAGACAAAAATAATTATTGCCTTAAAAATGATGTTACTGTGGATATTTTTTTTTTAAGGACGATCGTTAGAGATGGTGCCAGGAGGTTACTGTCAATCTTCTTTCTAGTATATGAACAGCTTCCATCAAACAAGAAATCAAGCTCTGCAGTTTGATTTCACTGTGTTTTTCCACTGGAATTTCTGACACAAGTTTTGCATTGGGACAAACTCATTAAAGACTCAAGAATAAAATTTTTATCAGAGGCTTGTTATACTTTTTGGCTGCTTTGCTTATTAACAATTAATTTCTTTATCACCAGTGGGTGTACTGGTGATAAAGTGACTGCGTTTTCGTATTCTTAGGGGAAAATGCCATAAAATACTTCGAAGAATATACAAGAGAAGGAGAAACAGTTTGCTTGACTCCGCTGACATATTAGAAAATAAGCATGTAGTGTTTTAGGAATAAAAATGTAGTGATGAAAAATAATATACTATTTATTTTACTTTAATTGAAATTCTGAATACAGTAAGAGCAGCTGCTGAAGAAATGTTTTCCCTTTTTAATAATAAATTTTAGTAGGTGCCATTTGCTCCTGTAAATTTTTAGGACTATTTATTAGTATAACTGGTATGCAAAAAGGTTTTTAAAGATCTTATGTTTTGTAATTATGAGACAATTTATACAAGAAGAAAACAAACATAATCTATTTTATTTTTCCTTGAGGTACTTCGGTTACACAAGTAACAGCTACAGATGCCGATGATCCTTCATATGGGAATAGTGCTCGTTTGCTTTACAGCCTCATTCAGGGACAGCCTTATTTCTCTGTGGAGCCAAAGACAGGTACTACAAGTGAATTTATAACTTGAAAACATTCCTAAACTCATAAAATGGATGTAAACAATTTTGTCTTTCTTAATTTCAACACAAAGATCAGCTGATACCACCACTCCTACATCTCTGCATAGTTCCTAGATCTGAAGAAAATTAACTTTCCTTTCCCACAGGAAGATGAAAATCTTTCACTCTAGCAAATCCAAACTTTATTTAGAAAATTATCTTGTTAAAGAGTTAGACTCTGAATATCCCAATTAATAAATTAATCTAGGAATACTTCTCAATTAACAGCTCTATGGCACTTTATGTGATATTTCTATCTGTTTGTTGGAGAAACAAACTAACAGATATGTCATAGATATGTGACGTCCCTCTAAAAACCTAATTTCTGAGTAAGAGAGGAAATACATATATATATATATATATGGTAGAGGAAATATATGGAGCATTCTGTTCTCCAGAACTTTAAATATACAGAATGAATTCAACATACAGTGTACTTGCTACCATGAGGACTAATACCCAGTAATGGGACAGTTGTGCTATGCACAGTCTAGAATGAAAATTCATAACTGGGTCCAATGATGCATTATATATGCATATTATACTACATACACATGTCACATGTTGAGAAAAAATGAGATTTACGTGCTATTATATTATACTTTTTTATTTTTAGGGGTCATTAGGATGGCTTCCGAAATGGATAGAGAAACAAAAGATCAATATTTGGTCATCATTCAAGCCAAAGATATGGTTGGGCAACCAGGAGCATTTTCTGCTACAGCCACTGTTACCATCAACCTCTCTGATGTCAATGACAATCCACCTAAATTTCAACAGAGTGAGTAGAAATTAATTACAGTAAAGGAAGCCTTGAGGAAATTTAGATCCACTGTAGCTCTGTTAGGTTTGATAGTAGATCTTTTGAGAACAGGGCTCTGCTTTGACTTCAGCATACAGCTGTAAAAAAGTAAAATAGTGGATAAAAAGAAAAGTCCTCACAAAACCGCAAAAACTAAGAGAAAAAGAAAGTCTATCATATTGCCAAAATCTCAAGCCTGCTGGTTTTACTTGCCACTAGACTTTGGAGACAAACCATTAAACTGCTTTCCCTGTAATTTGCACTACCTCAGCCCAAAATCTGGAAAATGGGATATTTAGCATCATTTTCACTCGTCTTCTTTCTTCTTTTCCTCTCTTCATTTCTTCTGACACACACTATAAAGTTTTTGGCTAATGATGTGAACGTCTCTGTCCAGGTAGTTTCTAGCAGAAGTGGGAGCTGCTCATTGGGCTAGCTGGAAAAGAACAGTGCTATTGGGAAGTGCTGCCCTCCACTGGTTTTTCACCTGTTCAGTCATAGAACGATAGAATAGTTTGTGTTGGAATAGGCCTTTAAATGTCATCTAGTCCAACCTTCCTTCGATGGTCAGGGATGATCAGGGCTGCATTCAAACTGACCTAGAATTTTTTCACGGGTGGAACATTCACCATCTCTCTGGGCAACCAGTGTTTCATTACCCTCATAGTAAAAAACATTTTTCTTATGTCTAATCTAAACCTTCCCTCCTTCTATTTAAAACCATTAACTTTTTCTTTTTTTTAGTTGATTGCTCTATACACTGCTGAAGTAGGACTGAGAGGGAAGGGCTCCCAAGGCAAAAGATTGTCCTGCCCTGCACAAGATCTATACACTACCAGATTACATCCGTTGCTCTGGTAGAAGTTAGGGCTTTTCCCAGCTCTCTGACAGCCTCAAGCTAGAACACTTATTAACCATGGCAGATCACTAAACTTTACCTGTATTTGGGTTTTTTTAGGGCTCTACTACATGAGTGTCTCTGAAGAGGCTCCTGTGGGCACCACCGTAGGCAAAGTCTTTGCAGAAGACAGTGATATTGGGGACAATGCAGCCATGGACTATTTGATTGAAGAAGATAGCTCAGATGTTTTTCACATCATTACAAACAATGAGACTCAAGAAGGAATTGTCTTACTAAAAAAGGTGGGATCTCAGAAACTTCAAAAATATCTCTAAATATTTGAAAGAAAATCCTCAAGCAAGCTGGATGTGTAAAAAAGGTCTATTGCTCTGGATTTTCTTTCTTTCTTTTTTTCTTTTTTTTTTTTTTTTTTTTTCTTTAGGCCTTGTGATTTGATTGGAATATTATGAGGGATAAAAAGAAAAATGCTATTCTTTCTGTTTACATTTTTGACCCATTCCTATTACTGCTGAATATAATAGTGACAGTCAGAGTATCTTAATGTTATCCCTAAATGTGCAACACAGTGTATCCCGTTATGGGAAAATGTTCTATCTGTTCTGTGCATCATCTGTAAAATCTTTATCAATAAATTGCAAGCAATATCACCTCACTTCCAACACCTTCTGTTAACTGAAACCAGAATTTATTACTGTATTAGATGGTGGATTTTTTGTTGTGAATTTGAAGAGATGCTAAGTACAATCAAAAAAGACCAGCTTATGAATTAAGAAAATTAATATTTTTTGATATTTTGTAATTTATTTTGGAATCACTAAGGAAGATTTCTCGATCATCTCAGGGATCATCTGAAATGAAGATAGAGTCCAATAGACTAATGAAATCTAGGACCCGGAAGAATTTAATACCATAAGTGTGAGAGGTTTCTTGGCTTTGTTTTGGTCTTTTTTTGTTTGTTTTATGGTTTTGGGTTTTTTTTT
>VWZU01007622.1:2640469-2713186 GCA_013397095.1 Sterrhoptilus dennistouni | reverse complement strand
TTTTTTTTTTTTTTTTTTTTTTTTTTTTTTTTTTTTTTAGCTTGGGAAGCTATTTATTTACTAGGTACTCTGTTTATATATCTATATATAGCTATATATATATATGTTTCAGAAGATAAAGACTATCTAAAATTGTAATGAAACTATGTGTTATTAGGGGTGAAATTCTATGGAAATTCTTTTTTACAGTGTTGCTTGCAGCACTAAAGCCAACATGAAATGTGAAAACAAACAAGCACACTTTAATTTGAAAGTGTTTTTAACATAAAAAGGAAACCTTAGAATTAACTTTAAGCAGTAACAATTTTTTAAACATTCTTAAAAGATGTATAACATTATTTTGTCTTTAATCTCACACCATTTATTGAACTTACTTAATTTAAATATAAAGAAAGAAATATTCCAAATCTCATTTTCTTTCTTAACAGAGAGTGGATTATGAAAGCAGAAGGAGACACAGTATTCAAGTAAAAGCTGTAAACAGATACATTGATGAGCGTTTTTTGAAAAAAGGACCGTTTGAAGACACAACCATTGTCAAAATCAATGTGGAAGATGCTGATGAACCTCCAGTTTTCACTTTGGAGAACTACATGATGGAGATTTTTGAAGGAGCTATGGGTGGCACACTGGTGGGGGTCGTAACTGCTAGAGATCCAGACGATGCTGGCATTCCAGTCAGGTACCTGTCTTAAAATGTGAACAGGCCTCAAAAGCAAATGTAATTGGTATTTCCAAAGAGTTTTCTGTTCCTTACCACAGCTCATAATTACAGTTAATCGTGCTTTTTCTGTGATAGCCAAGGTTATTACAGATGTCACTGTTTGACCCACATCAGCAGCTAAGGACCATATAGGCCCTTAGTCCCTCAGCCACTGGGATGCAAAAGAGGGTAAAGTTGTGAGAACTCACGGCTTCAGATAAAGACAGTTGTTTACTATTCTTATTATTCTTATTCTTATTCTTATTCTTATTCTTATTCTTATTCTTATTCTTATTCTTATTCTTATTCTTATTCTTATTCTTATTCTTATTCTTATTCTTATTCTTATTCTTATTGATGTGTCAAAAACAAACATCATCATCATCAAAAAAAATAAGAGATGGGAAAAACCCAAATGTACAACAAATCCCCAAGAAAAACAAGTGATGCAAAAAGACCCAAAACAATTGCTTACCACAAGCCAGCTGACACCTAGTCACTCAACCTAGTAACAGCAGATTCTGCTTTTTTATAGTATCAGTGATAAATAATTTTGCTGTCTCTTAAGGGAGAAAACAGGTAATTAATCTTTAACATGATATTTGTAATTGAAATAGTTTCTTGAATTGTCTGACATCCCTGTGTACTATGCAATTTAGACAAACCAGGATACAGTGGCAAATGATTGAGACACAAAATAATTTATGGTGTGTAGATTTCTTATAGAAGATATACATATATATTATAGTATGGCTTCAGAGCTTTAGACAGTGACTTGTTCTGATTTCCCGTTCATTTACTGTTATTTATTAAGCTAGTAATAGGTTAAATTAAATAAGAAAAAAAATTAGATGTATTTTTTTTGTTCCCCCCTCTAAAAGGGCTCGTTCAGTGGTAGTTTTAAATTAATTCAATATCTCCTGTAGAACAATTAAATATTAATGCACATCTATATCTTTTTAGTTAGAAATGTTTTGGAGGAACTGACTTCAAATTGAATATGTCTGCATAGTCCCAAAACAGTGATACAGGTATTGCATTAAAGAGCTCCTTTACAATGGAGTATATCAGTTCTAATATAAAAATGTGGGTTTTGGGCTAAGTGCCATGAAAATGAATTTAATTTTGAAACCATTCCTATCATAAATGACAGCAGTTACTTATAACATAGAAAACAACTTGCATTGCTTTGTGAATGCCAGGTTTCAAATAAACAAATTAAAATAGATGTGCAACAAATCCTCAATATGCTAGTAATAAAAAATAAAGAACACCAGATATCTAATATGGTTTTTCTGAAAAATGTTTATCAAGAATCAGACTACCAAAAAATGCCAAAACAAAACACAATAACTATGTCAGAAAAGTTATAAATACCTTAAATAGAAGTTTATAAGTATCCAAATTTGGTTCACATTATAAGAAATTTCACTTACGGTATTGTGCCTGTTCTTTGATTTATCTTCTTACTGATTTTTAAAAGAGACAAAATGTAGTTATGAATAACAAGTTAGAGAGTAATTTAACTGATGATATGTTGTCTGAGCTGGAGTCCCAAGCTTTGTCAAGCAGAATTAAAGGTACAATAAAATGGAATTTTATTTGGGCATTCCAAATTAGAATGGAAAGAATCTTTCAACTATTCTAAGAGGTTTTATTTCCATTAAATAGACTTTATTAACAACACCATCATATGGTTTTCTACTTCATAGGCCATTAAAAAAATCAGTAAATATATATTTCCATTTGAACCAATATATTTGGTTACCATTTCAGTTCATCTTTGTGGTGCAACAATAACAACTTGGATGGCATGTGTATATGTACATGTCCACAGCATCTGGAGCCTTTTCAGCAAAGACTCAGGAGCACTGGGTCTTCCCTGCAATCATCTCCTGCATTAGGATTTTTTACTCTGTAGTAATGTCACCTCATTACAGATAGTTGTCTCTTTGTAATGCCCATTCCCTTGGCATCAGAGCATGTCAGCAATGATAAAATAGATTTGCCATTATACCTCCACTTAGATGTTGGTGTTATTCATTTCACAAGTGGCAATTTTGCTGTTTCTTTTCAATGAAGTCATTCACCTGCTGTGAGACTGACTTAGAAGTAAGAATGAATAATGCATTTCAGATTTGGTTCACATTAATATAGATCTGAGACGTATTTAGTTTTATAAAAAGAAGAGCTTTGATCTTGGAGGCAGTGAATTTTAAATGTTTATAAATGTACATTTTTCATGACTTCCGAGTTGTTGCAGCACACATTTATATGTGTATATGCACAGCTCTGTTTTCTCAGCTGACAATATCTTTCTCTGTCCTTGCCTCTGATGGAACATTTCAGTACTAGGGAATGTCTTTCATTTTTTTGGTGCAGGTACTCTATTGTCCACAGCATGCATTTAAAGAGATTGTTCAGCATCAATGAACACAATGGAGCAATCATTACCACTGAACCTCTGGACCGAGAGATAGCTTCTTGGCACAACTTCACTGTTACAGCTACAGAAACAAGTGAGTAAAAAATTTAAGGAATGCTGGGGTTTTTACACTGTGAACTGTAATTATCCTCTGTATGTGCCTTCTTTTAAGTGGAGAATACATTCTTCTTTCTGATTATATTACTGTTGCTTGCTACGCTAAGGAGCATTATTAAAATGATTAGTTAAATAGAAGTGGGATGTATTTGAACGCCAAGGTCCTGTGCTTTTTCATAAAAGATGACCTTAAGAAAAAAGAAATTGTAATAGGATTGAGAGTGTAACACTTTCAAGTTAAACTGAAGCATAAGAATTGCTCCTGCAGTGCAAGATCTTATGTTAAATTAGACCCTGGGTAATTTCACACCAGATTTTTGACTAGTGTGAAATTAGCCAGGGTCTAATTTAACACCAGTCAGAAACCTGTGGCTCAAATTAATTGTGGATGTTAAGGCCTAAATCATCTAGATGTCTATTCAGTGACAATTAAAGCCTTGAAGCACCCTTTATATAGATTTCACCTGTCAATTTTGTTTGAAAGTCAAATGAAAATCACCTCTGTGTTTTTGGTGACCTGGTTGCCCTAAATCTGAGTCAACACTAGAAATGTAACAGCTCCTGATTTATAAGGCAGTTTAACAAGATTACCAGGATATTATAAAAGCTAATCCCATTCATCCTTAAGAAGGAAGAAAACCATATGAAACTGGAGTAAAATCAATAAATCAGACTGATTTTCCCAAATACTCTTAGCACTTGTTCTTTAGTCCTGAATCTCAGTTAAATTCCATTTATTGCTATGACCACCTTAAACATATATTCTTAAACTGCACTATTCCCAAAAGGGAGCCCTCTCTGTAGAACATTGCTGCTGGAAGTCCACTATAGCATAGTCAGTAGCAATTTTCATTGAAGTCTTTAACTTGTATTTAGGAATTGATGGTACTTTCTTTCTTTTCAGCTTCTCTGTGAGTTTTTAAGCATGAATTTAATTCTCATGTTGTTGGGCAGATGACAGGTGTTGGCAAATTTGATCTCTGGCATGTCTTGAACAGCACTTTGGAAACACAGCAGGATAACTTTGGCCTAGACATTTTTGTTTAGTTAAACAATAAAACAGGAGAGAACCAAAGGTTACAAATGAATAACTGTCTGCTGCAGCAAAAGAAAGCCAGACTTTCACAGTAATGAAAGTTATTGTAGAGAAACGGAGACCTCATTGTGTTCAAATTCTTATTCTTTATTTCTTTAATGATTATAAGGTCACTGTCTATAATGATACATTCAAAAGAACTGAAGATAGGTCACCTTGGTCTGGGCATACCTGAATGGATTTCTATCAGGGACTGGTAGGATATTATTCCTTGAAATATAGTCATAACATGTACTGTGTGCATGACATTTGGTGGATGACATTGTGGCTCCACTGAAGCCAAATCAAAATGCCCTTAGAGTCATCCAAATAAGATGTTCATTGTACCTTAGTCATGTATTGAAACTGCATTGCAACAGCAACCTCCCTAGGTGCCTGTTGATGCCCTGACATTCATACACTACACAAGACTTTTGAATCCATTACAATGAAGGCAGGGATCAGAGATTAGTAAGAGAGGCTTGACTCTTTTTTCAGACTTGTGGTGTGGATCATCCTATCCTCATGCCATCGAGGGAGCATATTTTAAAAGTATCCAGAAGTAGGTCTAATTTGTTGGAATTTAAATGTGAATAAGGAGAACTTGCAACCTGTTAACTCTCATTCCACTTTATGCTTAAAGCTCAAGAAAAATCACGTTTCCTTTCATCGGTTTTTACTTGGTTGTAAGAAACTTTCATCAAATACAAGGCTGAAGCACAAACAACATTCTAATCCTATCTGAGAGCAAGAAATCCTTAAATCATTATTATCCAACTGGTGGACAGTTAGTACTGTTTTTTGCCTAAGCTCAGTACTGGGGTCAGCTCTGTTCAATATGTTTTATCAATGATCTGGATGATTGGATCGAATGCACTCTCAGTCAGTTTACCTATGGCACCAAGCTGAGCTCTGGGAGGTTATTTTGTTGAAAGATATAAAAGCTCTGCAGAGAGATGTGGGCAGACTGGATTGATGGGCGAAGGCCAATTGTATGAGATTCAACAAGGCCAAGTTCCAGGTCCTGCACTTCAGTCACCACAACCATGTGTAGCACTACAGGCCAGGGGCAGTGACTGGAAAGCTGCCTGGAAGAAAAGGACCTGGGGTTGCTGGTCGACAGAGGCTGAACGTGAGCCAGCTGTGTCCAGGTGGCCAAGAAGGTCAATGGACTAAAAATAGCGTAGCCAGCAGGCCAGAGATTTTTTTCCCTGTGTTCAGCGCCTTGAGTCCTGTGTTTTGTGCCACTCCCTTCCAGAAGGTGCTGGAGCATATCCAGGGAAGGACGTCAGAGAGGGTGAAGGCTTCAGAACACAAGTCCTGTGTAGAGCAGCTCAAGGAGTTGTGGTTGTTTAGACTGGAAGTAAGGGAGGCTGAGAGGGAACCTTCTCTACAATAACCTGAAAGAAAGTTGCAGGGAAGTGGGTGTCCATCTTTTCTGCCATATAACAAGACAATGAGAGGAAAGGGCTTCAAGTTGCACCAGGGGAAGTTTAATTAGATACTGGGAATTTTTTTCCTAGAATAGGGTTGTCTAGCATTGGAACAAGTTTCCCAGAGAAGTAAATGAGTCACCTTTCCTGGAAGTGTTCAAAAAACCTGAGGATGTGATACCTGGGATCATGGATTAGTGGTGAACATGGCAGAGTGAGGTAAACACTTGGACTTGATTAGCTGAGTTCTTTTCCAAACTCAATTATCTATGATTCTGTGATAAGTTTCACTTGATACTACCAGGAACACCAAATTAACCCACAACAGCCAAGAGTCATTTTACCACTGAGTCTTTCAGGTGTTCTTTCATGGGGGTCTCTGGACCTGAACTTCTTTGATTATTTCAGTATGGGTAATTATTTTGGTATGGATAACATTAATGTAATACTTAATTGTCACCCTGCCTTGGTCACATATATATTTTTGTTCATAAAATTTTAAATTTTTTGATTAGTCCTTTCTTAAAAAAAAATATGTTCATTTCTTTTAGGAAGTAAAGAAGTTTGCGTTAGCATAAATGATAATCATGCTATAAAAATATAAAATATAAAGATAACATTAATTGTTAGTAGTAGTGCTAGTATTATTGTTACAAGTTTATGTTTACTGGCTGATGTCTGTGTAAGCTTTCTTTAATCCCCTGCAAATGCTGAGTTCTGTTTTCTGTCTAGAGATGGCCATTGCTTTTCTTTTCAAATTATTAATATGGGTCCCTAGCAATTAAAGTGTCATTTTATTTTTCACACTGATCCAGCCTGTTGCTTTTGACATTCTCTTAGTCCTTGTTTTTCAAGTCCTGAACTTTCTTGTAGAGCTTGTGACAAATTTGATGCTAATTGGAAGATATATAGATAATGTATTCAGATAATACATTATCTGAATTCACATTCTGACAATAATTTTCCTGTTTAAGGGATAAAAGACAAAGTAGCTACCTTTACTATTACCAAAGTACCTACCATCCACAAATATTGCCTACCTTCTCTTCAAAATGCAACCAATGCAACCTCTGCTTCACCAAAACCATCATTAAATATTCACCAGACACTGATTTCAAGAGTGGCTTTGTAATATGCAGCTGTGTATTTTGTAAAAGCAGCTGTGATTTCAGAAAAATTAAAAATGTTCATGTTGTTAGAAACTTCCATACATACAGAAATGAGAGAAATGCTCTTTCTTGTCATTTAACTGTATACTAAGGAAAAAAATAATCCCACCAAGGCAGCTATGACACTAAAACCCAAATATATCAAAGCATTAGAAACAATGCTATTACAAAAATCTCCCCCCAAAAAAGAAATAAAAACAAACACCCAACCTTTTAATGAAAGAATACAGATGTGATTCTAAATGTGCTATCTAAATCTTTTGTGCAAGCAAAGGGTAGGTTTTAAAGCCAATACAGTATCCATGAATCTTACAAACAAACAAGGTAAAAATAGGCAAAACTAGCTGGGTCCTTCCTGTGCCATATTTCATACAACCAAAGCCACCAAAGGTATTCCCTGCTTTCTATAAAAGAATACAAAGATTTCCTTTGAAAGACAGTGTAATCAAATCTCTGCCCTACACATCCTATTCTGACTTCAGTAAAAGAATTAAAGTAACTCCTACACTCTTGGTATTATTTCTAAAAGGGATGTATGCTACTTTTTATGTTTATCTAACAGAAGCTGAGAACTATTTCGTTGCCTATTGTTTTATTATGGATGTTTGATTCAACAAGAGAAGGAACTGATAAAGTAATTGAATCCAGCTATGAACCTAGCACTGCTAAGTCCACCACTAAACCATGCGCCTACTGCCAGTTCTATATCTGGCATCATAGATACCTTCAAGGATGGTGACTCAACCACTTCCCTGGGCATGCTATTCCAATGCTAAACAACATTTTCCAAGAACGTTTTCCTAATATCCAGTCTAAACTTCCACTGGCTCATCTTGAGGCCACTCATCAGTTCTTACTCAGGAAAACAGACCAATCCCCAGCTTCCTGAAACCTCATTTCACGCAGTTGTAGAGAGGGATAAGGTCTCACCTGAGCCTCCTCTTCCCCAGGATAAACAATCCCAGTTCCTTCAGATGGTCCTAGTCCACCTGGGCACAAGCTGGCTCATATTCAACTGCTGTTGACCAGCAGACTCAGATTGTTTTCCTCTGGGCAGCTTTCCAGCTTCCTGAAGCCAGTAATTCTGCTTTGGGTTGTTGTGACCTAAGTGCAGAACCTGGCACTTGGCCTTTTTGAAACTCATACAATTGACCTTAACCCATAAATCTAGCCTGTGCAGACTCCTCTGCATAGCCTTCCTCCCTCCAACAGATCAACACTCTTGCCCAGCTTGGTGTCAGGCAAACTGATTGACGATGTACTCAGCGCCCTGATACAATTCATTGATAAAGATATTAAACAGAACTGGCCCAAATATTGACCCTTGGGAACACCACTTGTTGCAGGTTCCCAGGTGAACTTAACTCAAGTCGCCACTGCTCTCTGACCTTGGATATCCAGCCAGTTTTATGGCAGAGATCAGTGCACCTATCCAAGCCATGACCTGCTAATTTCTCCAGGAGAATTCTGGAGAAATTTGGTAATTTTTTTCAGATAACATGTTTATAAACATTTTCATTTCATAAAGAATAAGTTTTTTCAGTCTAGTTTACGTGCAGCTTTTGTACTATGATACTAGTATATCATTGTTTTTCCTTGTCTGAGGTAGGTTTAACAGTAGAACCTTGTGTAAAGGCATTAAATGCAGGAGAAATGCCTTATATTATTAATTTTCCTTTACATACAGGAATAAGCTGCACTGACATATCTATATATCTTTTATATCCAAAGCCACAGCAGTAAAATTTACTTGGGTAAGAGAAACAATACATCTTCTGTGAGTACTAAGCCTAAGGATTAAACCTGTAGTGTAGATAATTCTTGGAACAACAATACTTATACCAAAACTAAACACTCAGTCTACGAAGCCTGTCAGCAGTAATGCTTTAGATATGTCTGAGCAAAGTCACACTTCTACATTTGCAGACCAGTGGATAGAAGAATTCTATTGAGTCTGAGCTTTCTGCCTTGGCTAGGGTGGATTTTCAGGATCCACTGTGATTTCTCCACATCAAGAAGTGGCAGAAATATTTTTAAAATGTAAATATTTTGAATTTTTCTCCCAAATCTTCAAAATTTGAAAATATTTAAGAAGAGGAGGAGTAGCAGAATTTGTTAAAGGCATGACTGTGACCAGTTGCTGGTGTCTGGTGCAGCTTTACCAGCTGGCCCTCTCACCAGCCCGCATATGAAGGGTACAGCCTTGTACCTTTGATATTTTCGTGGGTCTGAACCTCAGACTGAAACTGGGTAACAATGTGGAAGAAGGAAGACTCTCATGTGGGTTTTACCAGGCTTT
The DNA here is from genome assembly GCA_013397095.1 of Sterrhoptilus dennistouni. NCBI lineage: Eukaryota > Metazoa > Chordata > Aves > Passeriformes > Zosteropidae > Sterrhoptilus > Sterrhoptilus dennistouni. The sequence goes on along the minus strand of VWZU01007622.1, from coordinate 2,703,965 downwards.
ATTCCACCTGAAGAGTTAAACTCTGGGCCTCAGGTTGCCCATTAAGTACCAGGGGTGTCTCCTGAGCAAGGAGATACCTAAAACCAACCCCAGGAAAGGGGGGAGTGACCAAGAATAGGGGACAATTGGCAGGGCCATCTATGAACAGAAAGGGGAATGGGGAACTTGACACCTGCTGAATCACCCTGAAGCCTTACTAGAACTTTTCAGGCTTAGGGCATGGTGGCAGTGTGATTGACAAGATCTATCACCAAGGAAAGACTACAGGGGATTTAGGGATGGGCAGTGTAGGGATGAACCATAATAAAATCAATAACAAAATATAGAGAACTTTGGAGCCCAAAATGCACACCACAACAACCAATCATTACAGTAACCGTGATGTAAGTGATGTAAGACAGTGCAGCCAGCTCTTCCATTCCCACCATGGTGACTCTCCTGCTCAGCACTGGAGCCCCACCTAGGGCCTGGGGATCCAAGACCCATGCCCAGTTATGCTGCTGACCTGTTTGCAGCTGCACAGCTGAGCACATGTCCCAGAGACCCACAATGAGGGCACTGATGAGGTGTGTCACTCGGATCGACACAGACAAGGCTTTGCCTTCAGCAGCACCTACATACAGGACTCCATTGACTACAAACACAGGCAGCCCACTCGCCTCTTCTCCTGGGAAGGCAGGAGGTCTCTGATGCAGACATATACACACACATGCACAACACTCTCCAGATTCACAAGCCCACACACACTCATGGATCCTTTCACTACCTACTACTGTTTGCCCAACAGCCCTTCCTGTATCCCAAGTCCTCTTATCTATTTCATGGGTCCTCAAGTCACCAGCTAGTGCACACTTGATGCCTGCTGGCAAACCCACATACTAATCCCTCATGCACCTCACATTTGTAAGTCCCCACTAAGCGTGGACCTTGTGAGCACCTCTCCTGGGCACAAGGACACCTAATCATTGTGGAGTCCAATTTAAAGTTTGTCAGTAAAAACATACACAAACCCCATGCATGCCAAGTCTGAGGAGGACACAGAGAGTTATCTTCCCTGTGCTCCTGCGTCAGCACCTGGCATTACAGAGCCCCATCCCGCTCCAGTATCTGGAACCAATTTTCATTCACACATATGCAGGTCACACCAGTAGCTGCCGCTAAGTCCTTGCAGCACACATACAATATGCAGTGAGAGAGAGTGATATTATGCCTAGATATGACTAAGAAAACATTATTAAAAGATGTAAGCTGATACAGACAGACTGGTGATCAGGTGCAAGGCTCAGCCGGACAAATGCACTGACTGGCCCTGTTCTGTTCTGCACACAACCAGCCCCCTCTATACCCTTTTCTAGCTGAGCTCTCTTTGTTCCTTTCTGCATGTATCCCATGGGTCCATACATCTCCAGTGAGTCCCCATTCCCCCAGATCTGGGGTCCCTCTAATTTAAAGTCTTTCCAGTTACAAAGGCCAAGTTGATCTAGCTGTAATTGTTGTCCTGTGGTTTCTGGATAGCGCACCAATTATCATTAGGTTTATTTCTTGTCATAGTCTCTGTGTTTGTTTTGTCAGGTCTGTCTTGGTATGTTTTGTGTGTTTTCTCCTTTTCCTCCATTGCTTTATCAATTGTCAAGGCCACTGATCTGATGGAAAAAAACATTCTCACACTTCCGGGTGCCCACACCAATTAGTATAACTGACCAGGTTAGGATGATGAACACCAGGTTAGGCACTGATCATCCCCTCTCTTTATCACTTGTCCCTCAGGTTTTTGTCCCAATATGTTCATGTTTATGGCTTCTTCTTTGTCCTATTAACTCCTGTTGGACTGGAAAAGGCCCTTGACCAGATACCCGAAGAAGAGTTGACACTCTCCTACCACATAACCTTAGATATGGCTAGCACAGTAAATTTTTCTTTATTAACAAAACATTATTTCATTTTTCCTGATAAGGTTTTTTTTACATTTAAATCAGTTTCTGACTGGGTAAAGGAAAGCATGAAAAAATCCAAAATTTACACGAAATATCTTCTTTCAAGGCATACTATTATAATGGTACTATATTATTAGAAAGTATAAAAATACATCTATAGATCTTTGTGATTATTTTCTTCCCTGCAGGATATAGGTAATTTTTTCTAATGTTTACATTACTTTAAAATATGTAGTAGATAATTTTTAACTTTTTTATTTCTGTCTTTTTTTAATCATTAGGAAATCCTGAAAAAATTACAGAAGCAAATGTGTATGTCCAAGTTCTCGATGTTAATGATAATGCACCAGAATTCCCTAAAAATTATGAAACATTTGTTTGTGAAAATGCAGTCTCTGGACAGGTGAGCATGAAAAAGTTAGGCACCATTTTTCTCACTACAATGAAGTTTCGGTCTGAGATGTGTAGCATTGATTCTTTCAGTTCTGTGAGTACAGACTACATTTTTTCTATTTCCAAAATTAGTTCTGTTGGTATATGCATAGTATGAAATTTAAATTTCATTACAGTGGAGTGTATTTTTTTCCCCCTTTTAAAACAAAACCCATGTGTCTTGTGTGTTTTTAAAAACAAGTAATAAAGTACAGGCAGAAACATCTGAAAAAATATAGGGCACAAATTTGTTTCATGTTAAGGTCACAGATGAAAAACCTAGGTCCAGTAACTTCAGCAATAGCATAACAACCAGGCTTAGACCAATTTCAAACCACACTCATTGTGTCCTTCAGTTAGAAAACATATATTGTGAACTAAATTCAAACTCTGACTAGTTCAGTGCAAGTCTGAAAATGTTTAAGACACAGCCCTTACACTAACTTTCCTAGCTGGAAGCTTAAGTTATTGTTATATTAAACATCCTTCCCAGGAGGTTACTTTCCATTTCCTACTTGATATCCACATGAATGGGATATCATCAGTCAGCTGCCCCAGTTCCAGTTCCCAGGTACACTGCTCTCTTTCCATTTTCCTTTTGTAAAAATAAGCTCCAGGATGTTCAAGTTAGTTTAGGATTTTTTTTTTTTGTTGTTGTTGTTTTGGTTTAGGTATTTTTTAAAGAAAAAGATAAAAAATAAAAAACAACATCCAAAAAATCCAGCTGAACAAAAAAAGCTATATAGAGAAAGCTCTATATGTTTTTCTGCCACTCTAAAGCATTATTTGGACATAAAAAAATAGACCTTTCAAATATCTGTGACGGTTCTGTTCAAGTATCCTCTTATGTTGATTTCTGAATCAAAGTGCCTCTCTTTTTTATGCCATTTTGGTTTACTTCGACCTCGATTAATCTGCGATTAAATAAAGTTTTTCCAGTTGCTCAAGTATCTCTTTATAGACTTTTGCATCCATTTATATGTTTCTCTATCAGCAACTGCTTGTTTGTTTTGCATTTGGAATCTTCCTGTCTGCAGAGGCTACCTCTGTTTAGGAGGTATTTGGAGCAAGCCATTTCTATTGGTCTTTGGGTATCTCATTGGCAGATTAAAGTGCAAGCATTAAATCAACTGCAATTTATGTTCCTTGGCTTCAAGACACCGTGAATTAAATATGGACACCCATAACATGGATATTTGTTATCCATGTTTTAGGCTTGCTTACAAGATAAAAACCCAGGTGATTCATTTCTAAAGGTTTTTAGTATTCCATAGTTGCCTATTGATAAGTAATATCTGTATACTAACCTATCAATAGCTACTTTTCAATATCAATTACATATAAATATATTAAGTATTTTGAGAATCACTGGATAAAATGGTTCTGTAAAGAACAGCAGTGTTAACAATAATAATAAATTCTTTATGTATGGTACACTGAATACCTCTTTGACATTGCAATATATGAATGAAGAATGAATGTGATATTTTTCTCAATTTACAGAAGGGCATAATGTTATTTTAGGTGGGTTTTTTTCTTTTTTTCATTGTTTTAGGTTTTTGAGAGTCACAGGCATCTTTAGTTTAGCTTGTTGAGACTGTGACAGTAATGGCAAATAATTTTCTCATTAACAAATAATTTTAGGAAGAACAACAGGAAACTGCTACTGAAGTGCATAATTATCACAGTCAGAATTTATGATATTTTATTCAGTGTTTATGACTTAAACAGAATTGTTAGATGATCTATCTTCTTTGGTATTATTAATTTTTTAAAAAAAAATTTTCATTTGCAGAAAAAATATCTTTTTTTTTTCTCAGCAAGAAACCAACAGATTGAAATGTGATTTTATAGATGACCTGGTTTTCCACTGAATAAGAAAATTTACATTTCAGGAGAATCAGTTTAAGCAATTAAAGTACTTAATCATGACATTGCATACCTTTTTATCTTAAGTATATTTCTGCAGTCAATTTCAAACAGGTATGGAATGTGCTTACATATTAAGTTGAGATTAAAGATTGTATAGCTACACTATCACTTTCAGTTTCTAAAGCAGGTATGTCTACCTTTTAGCTGGAATCACTGAGAGATGTTTTTAGAGATATTCTGCACTTCTGCAATTCATTTCTTTCCGTCATCTGAGCTGAGATGTGTTTCATGGGATATTCCAAAATATATTTGCATGGGTTTACAGTGCTTAGGGGAAATGGAAGGAAATGCACTGCAGAGGAAAGAATACCACTAAAAAATGAATTGTCTTATTCAATCTTGACTTTATCTTTGTGTCAGTCGAGTTTGCTATAAAAGTAATTTAGAATCAGGTCACAATTATTTATTTTTTTTTACATAGCCTAAGAGTACACTGATTTGTGGTATAGTATATAAAACACATTCTGAGTAAAACTAAGTGTTGTCCTAATTATCCAGACTCAGACACAGTTAATAATAGCTTCAGTCTAGACAAGAGGGAGGGCTTACTTAGAAGTTTTACATTTTCTGAAAGTTTATGAAAATTCCTGGTCTGCTTTTATTGACTGAGTTCTGACCTTCAAGCTGCTGCATGGTGTTTCTGTGAGAGTTACGGCTATCTTTAGCTTAGCCTCCAAAAGTCATTCAAACAAAAGGATTAGGTTTCAGTCTGTGGGACTATAATCCAAATTTCACAATAAAAATGGATGTAAAGAAGATAGATAGGTGGTTTTGGCGTTATACTGAATGCATTCATCATGTTTATTAGACATTTTGAATGGAATTTTCACTATCCATTTAATGTTATAGTTTAGTACTGTCCTATAATACAGAAGTCAGCTGTATACTACACCACAACTCAAGTTTTCTTTAAAACATTGAAAACACACTTACACTGCACTGCCACCATTAAATAAATTGCTGTCCAAACGAATTGAACATGAAAGTTGTTAAACATCCTTCTATCCCACTACAGCTATAGTAATCGTCAGATAAAATAGAGCAATATTAATAAACATTCAAACCTGTGATTTCCTTTTGATTGGACCTTTTGACTTTATAAATGTGTGTAAACACAGTAAATGATGATCACAATGTTCTATTAATTTTTTATATTTACCATTTATGGGTGTGTACGGTAAGTATAAACCTTTGAACTTCAAAGGAAATATTCTTTACAAATAGTAAAGACATTTCATCAAGAGTGGATCTCAAAAAACCTTAATTCCTAAGATATTAATAAATTAACTCATCTGGAAGATACAGCTGGAAAGTTTGATGTAAACAGTATCAAAATCCTTACATTATATCTGTAACCAAGCTGACCATCCAGAATGTACCTATGGGTGGCAATTTCAGCCCTTTTGTGAATATTGATCCTTCTTCCTATCAGAGAGGAAGCTGATTTCAGCTGAAGATAAGCTATACTGAACATACTTAGATTCTGAACTAAGGCTGTCATCTCTAATGTATATTTATTCTGATAATTCTGAGTTCCTCTAATTTGGGGATCACATATAAACTGACTTTAATACTGCAGCTTGCTTAGCAATTTTTATTAAATTCAAAGAAGCGCTTGAGTATGCAGGAACTTTGAGTCAGAGATAAGAAAAAAAGCAAATTTATTTACTCAGTACTTGGCACATAATAAAATAATAAGCAGTTACAGTGAAAGTGAAAACTACTCATTTACTATTACTTCTCTACATAATGAAATGTTGACAGAAGAAAAGAGAGGAAATCTTTAAACAAATTCTACGAGCATATGATTAATGTTAAAAATGAGTAGTTTGCTAAAACAGATCCTTTCTAACAAATCATGACACAAAATGATTTTTCCTAGCAGAGAAATGAAAGTAAGAGCTAAGACAGTGTTTATTATTTCATGTTTCATGTCTTCTTCAACATTTACTAAAAGCATCTGAGCAGTAATGATAAGAAAAAAAAAGTTTAAAAAAACCCAACAATGAATGCATCCTTTAGAGTGTAACAACATGATGAAGCTGTGAAAGCAACATATAATGGAACAGACTCTTACACTAATCCATACCTATATGTGCACTGAGTGTAACGTGTGATGATTTGAAACAGTGGGCACAGTGGGCCATGGAAAATTCCTTTTTCTGTTTCATGTGGACCATGATTCCACAACATTATCTTTTAGCAGAATGGCACAGGTGGGAGAATTTTATTAGCATAGGTGAGCAAACATGAAAAAGCACCTCAGTGTCATGCCATGAGCTTTAATCCTTTCCAGATAAGTGTTAATCCTTTCCAGAGAAGTACACAATTTTATTTATAGCTGAGCAGAAACATTTACAGTAGACCCAGATAAATTAGTTCAATACTGTGTAAATTTGTTTTTCAAAACAGAAGCAGTCAACAGGAGAACCTGGGTCTTGAGGTAAAAGGTCTACCTGGAAGATGCAGTGATGACTATAGTAATTAAGACTTTAATCTTTTACCTCCTCTAAACTCTGATAATCAGTAAATATTATGAGACTGAGAAAAATCTTATTGCTAATAAAACTTCTGCCGATTTGAACAAAACCAGTTCTGTACTCCCAAAAGAAATGGGTGGTTAGGTCTCTTACATCCTGTAACTCACGGCAGAACTCCTATTGAAGGATGTTTTGTGGAAAACAAACAAAGAAACTGAAGTGGAAACTGAAGTGGAGCGAGGTGACAAAAATGTTTCTACTTCCCTCCATCTCTCTAATGGGATTAGTAAGACTAACATTCAAAGGACTCAAAATTCTACACTCAAGAGCTCTCTAGCATCAAAATTAAGAGTACTGGTTGCTATTCAGATGGACAATTTATGCCTTAAGTTTAACTTGGTTGAGAACCCATAGAAGCAGAAAGGGCTGTACAAAAAATTTTGATCTCCCTTCTGGATCTCTCCATAATTCCAATTCAGTAAGACTATTTGGAGTTGAAGAAATAAATTTCCAATGAAGTTTTATCAAGATTACCTGGCAGTCAACTACTCCATAATCCACAATTTTTATTTACAAGATAAACAGAACATAGATACCATTTCCACAGCCTCGACTGGCACATGTATAAGGAATTTCTTCCTTTTTCAGTTTGCCAGAATGGGAATTTTTGTTCAGATAGATTACTCACATGTGACTTACCAGGCCAAATATCTTCCTATTGTTGCCATCTACACTTATCACAAGTCTTCACAGTGGAATTTTTTCTGGTGTGCAGATTCCAAACCTTCACCTCCATTTAGGCCTGAAATTAACACCTTTCTGTTTCCAATCTGTGCTTGTGGTGGCTTATTTTATGGAAACTTCCTTCTCCAATAGCACAATGAGATATTTCACCACATTCTTTAAGTCCTCCAGAGCCATCGTAAACTTTAATCGGTTTTTCAAAAAATCAAGTGAATTAATCTCTGTTTTAAAGAAATACCCATTTTAAATTAACCGCTGTATCTTTAAAGCTTCTGTACTAATGAGATTTGAAATATAAATTTTTAAAACAATTAAATTTCAGCCACATCCACACAACATCTGACATAACCTTGCAAAAACAGCAAATCATTCACTATATTTTCTTTTCTTATCCTCATTTGCGGCCATGAACATGAAACCAGCAAATTTTCAAGAACAGCCAGTATGGTCTTTTTTGGGTTTTTTTGAGGTTGGTGGCAAAATAGTATAAAATGTGTCCTTTTTTGCAGTTTAGACTGGATACATAATTTTGTACCCTATTGCTGTTCATATTGAGCATATTCTGGGAACTACATTTCCTTATAGAAACAAAATCTGTGGTAATCAAAGAAATGTTAGCAGTCAGTTTCTCCTCACTGATTTCTTGGTCTGCATTTCTATACCTGCATTTGCATCACCTCAGCTATTTTGTTAGTTCTGAGGAAAGCAAAACAAAACAAAAAAATCCCTTGAGAATCCCTCTCCTTTGTACATTGTGACATCACTGAAAAGTTATTCCTCAAAAAACAAATAAAAAAATTTCAAGGGTCCTTATATTTCCACAGAGTGAAAATATGGATTTAAAGTAAATTCGCGTGTGAAGAGGGAACAGCGTTAAGGATACAAAGCTTTTGGTGTATAAGCCACATTTTGCATTATGCTGTGATGATTTAATCAAACTTGTCTTGCTTGAAAAGAAAAAGAATGTGTGATGAAGTTCTAGATCTTTGACTGAAAAAAGATTTAACCAGAAAAGAGTCTTCACAGGCACAGATGGAAAGCAGCAGTAGTCACTTCCATTGACTTACTGCTTCCCTTTTAGAGCACTGCTTGTATCATTCAGGTGATCTGTGGTTTGAGGAAAGTTGAGAGTTCAAGTTCTTGTGTACAAATATCTACGAGGCATGAGAAACCTAATAAAATAGAGTCCAAGTTCAAATTCCACCCTCTCTTTTCTGAAAATTATGAAAATTGGTGGGCTCCCAGCAGTTTCTTCCTGATCAGCAAGGATGTTCACTAATATACGCTGATAAATAAATATTTACTGATAAACATAAGAAATATAGACTTTTTAAAGCAGAAATATTGCTAATTATGTTAACTGTGTGGTTGTTTATTTACAGAGAGGAAAAATATTCTTTTGAATGCTGTTATTTTTTATCTTGCAATGACTCTCTGGGTTGACATATTTCTAAATGAAGGCTATTTTGTTTTCTTAAGAAAAAGCAGCCAAAAATTTCCACAATCAATCTGTTATAATATCCAGAATCAACAATTCAACACGTGAACTTGTCAACTTACGTGACTTTTGGAGCTACAATATACCAGTTGAATGATGTCAATGTGTTTGTGGACTCAAAGGGAATGAGTTTTGCATAGAAGGATTTCTTCAAGTATAGAATAATGCACTGTTCACCTTGGGTTAAAAAAACTAAAACAAAACCAAAAAAGAACAAAACACTCTATGTATGTATGTTTTTTTCATTTGTGGAGACTTCATTTGCTCTTGATCCTTTGATCTGGAAAACCTTTTACATTTTCTCAAGATTTTAATGCCGGCTTGTCTAAAATGGATTAAAACTTAAAGCAGAGTACTTGCAGAATATGTCTCAATAAACCTATTTGGGTATCTGGTGAATATTTGCATATTATGCACTCAATACAGATTCATGGATCACATCTTCAACATCAATAGTTTAGCGTCAGCGTTATATCCTTTTTATTGTTTTAAAGGACAAGGAAATTCTTTTACTCTTAAACAACTCTTATTGTTCTCTTATTTTTCCAGCAAATTCAAAGCATCAGTGCTGTGGATCAAGATGACTCAGCAGAAGGTCACCATTTTTATTTCTCATTGGCTCAAGAGGACACAAACAGCTCACATTTTAGTGTCAAAGACAATCAAGGTAGTGTCAGTCATGCAGCTCTTTAAGACCTTCCTAATGGAAGATGCATGCTTCCAGCGGGTTCTTGATTTCTTAAAACTTTCCATTTAAATAGAAATTTTCATTAAAAGAATTGGACATGTCCTGAAATGCATTTCAAAACAGTAATTCAATAGTATCAAAGTGTTTATTTTTCTTTTCAAGTGAATAATATAAACAGCAAAAAGCAGTTTTATTTCAAGGAAATAAAAAACAGCTGAGATGAAAAATAAACTGGTATTCCTTAAAAATTATTTTCTTAATGTTGTATATAGCAGTCAATTCTAATTTTCTTGTTAAAATTATTTGCCTGAGAAATAAGATTATTAGAAAGAGAAGATTGATATAAATATAAGACTGCTATTTCATTAATTCAACAATACCAACATTATAAAAACAGATAACTAGGAATGCAATATTATTTCATAATATATAACATCAAGCAAAACCATAATGAGATGAAAATATAGGTGCAATATCTTATGGAATTTCAAGGAGGTGACCATTTACAGTCAGTCTCCTGAGACTATAAAGAAAATCTTCTTCAGACTAAGCTAAAGTACACATCGTTCTTATTGACCATGCTAATTATTTGAATGTTCTGGCTAAAGGACCAAATCAATGGAAATAAGTTTTGGAAAGTTCCAAATACATTAAATGGCAAACTGCTTCTCAATTATCTTCAAAGTTAGTCAATGTATCAACAAGAATTTCAATTCCCATCTTCATTACCTTCTCACTCCCTTCCAGGAAGAGATAATCATTATATTAAGGTCGAATTGTGCACAACCCGTGTGCCTTTCCCACCTTCCCTCTTTCTGCCCAAAACCCAAGCAGACAAAGAACACATTCAGTTCCTTTTCATGGCTACTAATGAGGAAAATAAAACTTTTTGAAATATGATGCAATCAGATTTAAATCTGTCCCTTTCTGCCATAATCAACAGAAATAGCTGGTTGAATTGTGATAGCCCTAAGGAAGATAAAAAGAGGCTGTAGATCTGTAGGATTTTATCTCAGAGTTACTCTCTGAACTATGACAGAAACCTATAACAACCTATATGTGAGGGAGTTAACTTCAGTAGACTGTATAGAGGTATTGTACAGATAATGGTAGAAACCCTTTCCCCCCCCCCTACTTCTACATATGCACACATGCAGTTTTTTGCTCTGCCATGAGAAAAAAAATCTGACATGGATATATTTCTAGATTCTTTTTTCTTCTTTTCATTACACATGCATGTAGACAGGACTATTTTGTTTTGCAGCAAGCTAAGTTACTTATTTGAGTTGATTGATAGGCAACAAGATCCGAATTTATGCTATTTACTGTGTTTTTTACAGAACAGATTTCTAAGCACTAATAGTTAAATACAAAGCAAAATGAAAGCATCTAAATCTTTTTGCTATCTTAGGTAGTAGAAGCCCAGCTGGCTCCAGTTTTTGTGCCAGAAAAGAAATAAAAGACTATTTTAGTAGATTTTTCCCCTGCTTTCTCTTCTTTCCTTTGCCACCTGTTTTCACTATGTGCTGCTAGACACACTTTTTAACCTTTTTGATTGGCAAACTGTCTATATTTTATCTGTGAACTTCTGGCTTGGTAGCAGCTGGATGCATGGAAACATTTTAAGAACCAATTAATTAGTCTGAGCAGGTGTCAGGTACTGAAAAAGGTGTCAATTTCTTTAGCTCTGAACATTAAAACCAGAGCTCCTTGGTCAAATTTTATTATTGCTCCCTGGAGCACATATATTAATAAATGCAATTTATTCACGATTGACAAAATATGCACCAAATGTCAGTGCCTGTTTTACTTTTTTAAACTTTCTTAATATGTAGATTTGCAGAATACCATTGCTTTTGAATAGGTCAGATTCCACTCAATATTATTGTTGTGGTTAGAGAATATATAATATTTTTGTATTTATATCATACATATCATATTTTGTATATTATATTTTGCATATCATCATAATAATTTATCTTCTAGATAACACAGCTGGAATTTTCACAGGAAAAAGTGGCTTCAGGAGGGAAGAGCAGTTTTTTTTCTACTTGCCAATCTTAATTCAGGATAATGGAACCCCACCACTGACGAGCACAAATACTCTGACTGTCACTGTCTGCGACTGTGACACTGAAGTTAACACCTTCTATTGTCGATATGGAGCCTTCATGTACTCCTTGGGTCTCAGCACAGAGGCTTTAGTTGCTGTTTTGGCTTGCATATTAATATTCCTAGGTAAGTACAAGTGAAAAAAAATGGCTTTGCTTCCTTTTACAAAGGGATTGGTTGAGTAACAATAATGGATTCCTCACTAAAAGACTGGAAGTACTGGGCCACTGGGAAAAATTGAAATAAGGCGATTTTATTAATTTCTTTCTTGTTTTTGTAGCTATAATTCCTCCCTTCCTCTCCCAAGTTTTCAGTAAAATTTGAATTCTAACACAATTTCCTAAAAGTTGAGTGTAGTTGAGTCATGGTCCTCTTTACTCTCCTGACATTGCAATAAGAAAGATTTCAGGGCCCAAAGTCTGTATTGATTGCAGGTAAAGCTGAAGACAGCATTACACAAGAAAATTTGCTAGTGTAGGAATATATTAAAAGAAGTAGAACCTTGCTCATTCTGCCTTAGGAATGGCAAATGTAAAACTGAAATCAATTATGAATAATAAAAGGAAAAGGGAATCTGACATCAGTCAGAAAGCTCCAGACACAGGAAGTTTCTCTGCCAACTAAGGTTACATCTCTAGACAGCATTTTGTCCAAATGTTAGACACCTGCTTTTTCTTCACAGGAGACGCCAACTTAACCTCCAAAACATTTGGGAATTTGTGCGTGTGAAAACTGGGATTCAGAGTAGCTCAAATGCACAGAAGTTTTTGTAGTACCTCTGTAAAGGGTCATGCACAGCTGGCAAACAGCGCTCAAAATCAAACCAACTCAAGGCTGGCCATTCTAGACACCAGTCATTTCTTGACTCCATAGCAAAGCCCGGGGATGCACTAGCTCCCCTACATCCATGTCCTGTTTTCCAATCAAGGACATGGGAACATACAATGATTTTGTTTTTTCTAGGCTCGCCTATACTTCCAGAGTTGTCTTGTTTAAATCTGAGCTTAAATATCTGCCTTAAGTCTTTTAGTCGGTTTAAGTTTACAGGTCAGTGTGCATTTCAAGTTTTGTTTGATGATTGCAGGGTATCTGAATAGGTTCACTTGGTGTTATTGACTTCAGGGACTAAGGATCGGGCAAACTGTATCACTATATTATCCAGGACATCAGAGGAATTATTCATCAATGATTTGTTGGGTTCTTGCAGAAAGGTTCTCTCTCCAGGCTGAATAAACCCATAGCATCTAGTGGGCCTATTCATATCACAAAAGTCAAAGCAGAGGTTTAGATAAATATATTAGTCCAAAAGAAGAAAAACCTAATCTAGTACACTGTTTACAAACACAAATACTTTAAATTCCTTAATTCTTTTAACATATTTTTATAATTATTTTAAATTAAATAATAAAATGTTTTACATATAATAAGTTTGCCATTTATCTCTGAAAACTAATTTTCAAGTAGGAAGTATACCATCAGAAGAGCTCACCAGGCAAAGCATTTGGAAAGTTAAAACCACCTGTTTTGTGAATACAGAGTAGAAATTCTAGTTTTCAGTGCTTTAAAGTCTTGTGTTGGTATCTCCCAAGCAAATAGAACAGTTTATTGTACATAAATAGGAAAAAAACTACTTCATGCTCCTCATATTCTTAAGTCAAGTAAAATGCTGTAATTCGTGGTAGTTGTATCTTAACCTGAGTGAAAAACTACATAAGTAGAACTGCAGCAAGATACAGTTTAAACTGAAAGAATTAATCTTTCTGAAAGTCATAGAGTAATTCAATTCAGTTAAAATGAAATTATGTGGGATTAAAAAATCATGTTTTTAAAGAAAAATTAAGAAACTTTTCACGTACAAAAGAAATAAGATCGTCTGATTCATAGGCCTTGAAAGTCAAATGACACAGAATTTAGTGAGTCTCCAGATTTGCACACCAGCACAAGAGAAATAGTTGAACCATTCTGCATAGTCTGTGGAACTGAATGATTCAACCAGGTGAGGAGGATATCTTGCTCATTGTCTCATTTTTCATTTGATCTTGATGGGGCTTTTATCAGAGAGACTGATAGAGATTAAGAATTTAAATTCTGAATGTGAAATGGATATATTATGTGATAAAAAAAGCACTTTCAAAAAGCATAACCTGTGTTTCCATCAGTTTCAAATTTGCATCTATCAAAATAACTGGTCCATTTAATTCGTCTATTTTACAAGTCCCTTTGTAGCCATTTTCCCAACACACCCATTGCTCATCTCAAAACCATAAAATCCATAAAAGTTGGAGCTCTATAAATTTGTTAAGATAGCTTCACTTTGCAACAGCATTGATACTAAGATAAGAAGCATTTTTTATAATCTTTCCAAGCACATTCAAAGTCTCTCATTCTGTTTAATTTTTCTCATGTCCCTTCTCTATTCTTTTTGTTTTGTCAGTGTTCTTTTTGGCAATCATAACCATAAGGCAGCAGCGGAAGAAGAAGCCTCCCTTTTCAGAGAAGATGGAAGAATTCAGAGAGAACATTGTCAGTTATGATGACGAAGGAGGGGGCGAGCAGGACACAGAAGCCTTTGATATTTCAGCGCTGAGGACCCGCGCTGTCATGCGGACGCACAGACCTCGGAAGAAGGCAGCCTCCGAAATCCAGAGCCTCTACAGACAGTCTCTGCAGGTCGGCCCAGACAGTGCAATCTTCAGGCAGTTCATTTCAGAAAAGCTCCAAGAAGCAAATGCAGATCCTACCGTTCCTCCCTATGACTCACTTCAGACCTATGCATTTGAGGGGACTGGCTCCTTGGCGGGATCCCTCAGCTCCTTGGGTTCAAACACTTCCGACATGGATCAGAGTTATGATTACCTTGCAGACTGGGGACCTCACTTTAAACAGCTCGCAGGCATGTACTCTTCCCATAGAACTGTGGGGGATTAGGCACTCTTTGAATTGTTCTTTTGTTTTCCTAAGTCTCAGCAACCAAATGCAGCTGTGGATTTTTAAAAAGATCATCCGACATTAAAACATGAGAAATAAGAGCCCGAGGGTTTTAATATGGTAAGTTTTGGATGTGGAAAGCTCTTGAAAGGATAAAACACACCAGAGATGTTACCATGTGAAGGGATGGAGGTTATAGTTTGAAAACCTTGCGGTAATGTAAGTGCTTAAATGCAAACTTTGCTGCTTTGGATATCTAGATCCTCTTCTGGATGCTGAAAATCTGGATCTTGCTTGTTCAAAAGGAGGAGTAGAAGCCATGGATGGATGTTGTAAACATTCTGTCATCCATAAGCTTTAAACAGTTCCCAAAGCTGACAGATTTTTGCTGTTACAGTTGAATACATACATTAACCAAAGTTAAACACGCATATTTGTATAATGCTTCATTATATAAATATTACTGTGTGAAAAAGTAGACCCTAGATATTCTAATGCCATTGTCAGAAGTGCTCACAAAATCATCTATTTATTGTTCTTAGAATGATAAAACTAAAATAAATGTCTTTTCCTATCAATATAAAAATAAAAAACCATTATGACATCAGTAAGTATTTGCTACCATTTTAGATTTTAATGAAGCTATTGGAAAATGTATAAACCGATACTTAATCTGGAAAATAAGATAGGAAAAAGAATCAATATTTTACTTAAATACTGCCATCGACCACATTATATATTACTGCACTTAGAACAAAATGCTGTCCAAATACAGGCATTTTTCCTTTTATTAAGAGTTTAAAGGATGACTGATTTACCAGCACAGATTTATTTTTTTATTATGGAATATAAAATTAGCTGCAGTAGTCAGTTTTATTATAACAATATTAAGAATCTTTAAAATGCTAAACTGATGGTTGTAAAACTTTATGTATGACATTAGATAATAAGATAATAAAATGCTTTAAATGTTAATCCACTTTGAAAATGATCCTGCATCATTCTGCAAGACTCAAGTAAGATTTCAAAATTAATTTCACACTGTATTTTTTTCCAACCATTCCATAACAAATATAAAGCACTCTCAGAATATTTCTTTACTTACACCACTACCCATCAGCAATTGGGTTGAATTGCTGAATTTTGGAACCAAGGTAATCAAATGTTTTCAAAATGGCCTGTCTGGAAAAAACAACCTGCCTGTATTTTATTCACCTCTTTCATTGAATACTCATTTTACAGAAATTATATCCTGCAGTCAACTGATTCAATCATCTAAAAGCTGGTATCATGATAAACCAAATACTTCTTTCTGTTTTCCCTTTTTTTCTTCTTTTTCTAAGTAAGATTTTAGGTAAGTGCAACTGAATTACAGAGTCAGGAAAGCTTACACAAGGAAGACACAAATAAACCGGCCCCAACAAATTCTGCAATGTTTATTGCGGTTGCTCATCACTGAAGAAAACCAAGATATGTAGGCTAAGTGGAAAAGTGTCAGTGCAGGGTTTAAATTCCTAAAAATAAAACATGGAGGTGTTTCAAAATCAGGAGAGATTTCCGGTGTGAGGTCTGGTAAGGACAGAAACATTATTCATTATATTCATAGCTGGAAAATTATGGGTAGGGGGGTAAGGGAGCAGAGTAGCCGTCTGACCAGGGGCAGATGAGGCAGCACCTGCTTCATATGAAAAAAAAAAGATTCTTGCCAGTCTCATGGTAGGATGCCAGTGTGAATGAGCAGCTACAGAGGAGCTCTAAAAGATGCACAAGCATAAAGATTGTGTTAATGACTCGAACCTTTTACTCCAATGGCTTTCAAATAGATGCGGCAAAATTACTTTTATCTGAGAAAATATTCTGGGTATTAATAATTTGCTCCATGGAGGGGACTAGAGAAAGAGAGCCCAACTACACAGCACTGGTTGTTGACAATAGTGAAAACTGCATGTTTAGGATTAGGTCTATAGATTTATGTGGCTTATACCCTAAACAAATCCTAATTCCACAGATGGTCCCAGTGGCTTTAAGAGAATTCTTTGTGCTTTCAGGTTGTATTTAGTACAAAAAGGATAACAGTGTCTGATCCTTTCTCAATCCAGAGCTTTTGTCCATTTATGTGGGAAAATAGCCTTGAGCACCAAACCATTGTGTTTAAAATATTCCCTCTTTACTGTGAGGTATTTTAACAATAAATATTTTTTATAAATAGTGCATATCACTAACACAGTTTTTGCAGCCCATGTAGGCCATTGTCAGTAATTTCTATGTGAAAAAGAATAATGGCCTGCAATGGATCTTAAATGATCTTTAGCTGAAAAAAGTGGCCTTAGATCATGTTTACATAACAGAGAAAGGGCATGTTTTGCTCTGAAACAAGACGTTATTCCTCACTGTTTCTGGACCACATCTTATTAGGTTCTTGGTATTCAATCTAAGCTAGCCTTGTCAATTTACTTCCACATGTGAGAAAAGAACCACTGAACTTACCTAGTAACTTCAAACTTCCTTTAAGTTTGCTGGAAAATGTGTAGAAAAAGGTTTGTTAGAATTGTCTTCTTATTTGAAGGAAGCAAACATTCTAAGAAAAAAAATTATCATGTAAGAGATCACAGTCATGAATAACATGAAATTAATAAAAGATAAGTTATAAGGTGGAGTTTCTGATTATGAAATCTATTAAATTGTGGCATGATTTTCCCAATAGAATCCTCCATTATCTTTATCTTTCAAAATTTGATTACTAGCTAGAATTCACTATGTTATTGGCTGAACTGAAGAGTGCAAGTATGGTAACAGATGATAAATAAATATTCAGCTGTTCATGACCTGCCCAAGGGAATAAAAGGAAGATTTATTCACTGGTGAAAGGAAGTATGACCATACACACTGCTTTTCTATATGAATGCTTTGAAGAGATATTCCTGCAGATGTCTTTTTCTGTAACCTGGTAAAGAGAGAGTTTTAGAACTGGTGAAATACCAAACAAAAAAGATTGGCTTTCTGTTTCAGTCTCACACATATGGATTCAGAGTGTTGTGGGGGAGTTTTTTATTATATAAAAGCCAAGGAAATTAAGACTATGCATATACAATAAATGCTTAGCTTTCAGATGTCTAAAGTTAAAAAAAATATACAAATAACTTGATAGCATATTGCAGCTTCAGACTCATTGTTGTGACTGGAAAAATATATTTTGTTTATCAAATAGGCCAAAATAAAAAGTTTCAGTTTGGTTTTGACTTTATGCATCCCAACGAAGTTTTTTTTTTATTATCATAACACTGAGAAGAAATTTTGCATATTACTGAGGATGGTCTTAGTTTTCAATTCACGTAATCTTCCTACCGCATTTTTTCTCACAGGTATTGTCATTACACTCCTAGCTTTGCTTTCAAAATCTGCATTGGAAATCTGGTTGTTTTAACACTCATTCTTAATTATAAGGGGTCACCCAGTCAGATGAGTGTAAAATTTGCTTGAAAAGACAGTGTGCATTTTATGCTTGAAAGTCAGATCTAATATATGTTCTCCAAGGAGAAGAAGCGTAAGGAGCTCATGTGATTTTACATTCTGGAAAAGAAGGCATTTCACCTTTGATCCAGATCACAAGCAAATAGAATAGAATTTATATGAAAAAAAACCCAATAGCTATTAGTAAAGTCTGTAATACTTTTCTACCAGAAAACTGGTAAACCTATGTCTTATAACGAAAAATAGAGAGAATTAATATTTATTTTAAAAAAATCTTGACACATTTGAAAATAATAATTTGGTTGCTTTCATACTTGTTTAGGAAAAAAAGAAACTCTTCATACATCTTCTGATCCTATATCAGCCTTGTGTGTCATATATGGAGTTCAAGGAACAGTAACATTTAACTCTAATATGCACAGAAAGATAAAACATGAATACAGAGAGATTGCTTACAGCAGTAAATACCTTACCCGCAGCAAACAGATAATAACATTAGTCAGAAATATGTGTAGTACTCAACAAGATGTGTGCCAGCAAATGTAGTTAGATACATGGCACTAAAAGCAAAAATTAATAGATATAATTAGAAAATACCAGTGCTTCAAAAACTTTCAAACAGCAGAAACTGGAACAGGATATCCAAGGCTCTTAATTCTCTATAAATTTTAATTATTTTTAGATAATAATTTAATAATATTAAAGTTTACAATTTAAGTAATACTCCACATATGAGGGCTCAAATAGATTTGGTTTGTAGAGAGACAATAAACTCCACATATATCTGACCAAATGGATACTACAGAATTCATTAGAAAAAAGCATAAAAGAATACAAACTTACCCAAAAAAATTAATATATATATATTCAGTCTCTGTCATTAGAAATTAATCTGAAAATTCTTTGAAAAGGATGTCTTTGACAAATTTTTTAGTAGCTTGGGAGATGGAAAAGGAATTTTTAATATACTGATTCAGTAAATTGGACTTAAAAATGTCAAAAATATCCTTTGTTATAGTGAAGACATCTGAGAGATAAGCAAAAATTGGATGACCCTGAAGAAAGAAAAATAGAAAATGGTTAAAATGTAGTGACAAAAATAAAGATCATCTACTCTAGAAATAGTGCTCAAAAAAATAGAAATCTGCTATTTTACTGGGCACTTATCCAGTAGGCAATTAAATGGGACAAGGATAGTGTAGCTGCTAAAATAAGTATGAAATGACAACAATATTAATTCCAGAAAAGGAAAAAAAAATCAAAAATAAAAAAAAAACCAACTCTACAATACAATAGATAATATAAAATGTTGACTACGAACCTAAATTGATATTAGACTACCCAACTGTTTAATTACTTGATATCTGTTAATTACTGTCTGTCAGACTCTGACCAGCCACACAAGTATTGCTTCTGAAATTCACAAATTTATTTAAACAGTATGCCAAAAGTAGCTCCAATATTAGTATTTTCACAGGACAAAAATCTATTTTCTAATTTATTATTTATTACATATATACAAACACTTTGGCAAACCAAGATAAGTTGTTCGAGAGATTTAAATGAAGAGATAAAGGAAGTTATCCTTAAACATCTCCTTCTGGACTTTCAACAGTCTAATTTGATATGCTCATGCTTTATTGGTATCTGATGAACCTCATTTTGTTGGTTGTAAATGACAATTTACTTAAACCACTTATGAATTAAAAGTCTTATTACAATTACTTTACAATTGTTTTATAAGAATTTTCAAAGATTAGTATCTAAAGTAATACATCTCCCAGGTTCTTTCTGTAGCTTGTTATTACATTTGCTTTTCCATCACTGAATGTAAAAACATCCTAGACAGCTTCTATAAACTCTTGCATGCCCTGTGGTACATCTCACTTGACCTCAGCCACCTAAAAACTGGAGTAGGCTATTCAACTTCCTTCCCATCCTGCATGGCCACTAACTCAGACATCATAACAATTCAAGGCAGGCTGGACTCCCCAGGACTTCAAAATGAGAGAGGCATCTGCTTATGGGAAAGGCTTAGACACAGTAGACCTTCTATGGCAAAGTTCTCCTTCGAATTCCTTTCCTTCATCTCACTGTGGACACTAACTCACTGATAATCACTCCCAAAGCTTCATCTACTTTTCCCAATCTGATAGGGGTGTAAGGACTGATCTTAGTCTTTTTACCTTCATGTACATTTGGTTTTGTTTTTTAAAAACGCAGTATTTTTTTCTTTGGCAATAGCTCCTGTCAGTCTTGAATAGTTATTATTGTTTTATATTTTCCTACTAACAGCTAAAGGCTTCCAAGTCAGCTCCTTGTGGAGATAGTTATTTTGATATTACTAACTTCAGGAAATTCAGAGAAAGGTGTGTGAAATCAAGGCCAAAAGAGGTCAAATGATTCCTGTAGTTAGCTTTTGAACTGAAAACAACTTGTAGATCCTGAAATATCATCCATCATTTTTCTTTGTCTCAGTGGCCATGCAGAGTCAAGGTGGTGAGAACCTTGTTTGTGTTTAAATAACCTTCTCTTTTATATTAACTTTTGTTAATAATACGGTTGTTACTGATCATTTCTCATCCCATTAATATTTGTCTTCAGAGCATTTTTCTCTCAACCCATAGTCTGTGCCTTTGTCCCTCTCTCACCAGAAGGGGGCACAGGGAAGGAAAGCAGCTTATTTGGAGTTTAATTCCCAGCTAGTTTTAAACCACTACACTACATATAAAAAAACTCTATATCCACCTGAATTGGTCAGTTTTGTTTTTGTAGACCACTGGGAAAAAATTCTTGACATGAGAAAAAAAATATTTGCTTGAGGACATTTTATACGTTTGCTAGCATTCTTTACACGTTAATATTTCTTTGTTGTCTATATGTCTGATTGTGTTTTATATGGTTTATTCTACATGGATTGAATACTTCTTTATTCTAAAGCTCATTTTAACACAGACTCCAATATTGCATCCATTCAGTGATCAGAAGATAAGCACTAGTAAGCTGTTTGCACCTAGTAGGATGCTCTTCCAATGGCAGCATCCTGGGAGGAAATTTAAAGGCCTCTTCTCATTTTATGGTTTTATTATATTCTGGATTTTAAGATCATAGGCTCATTCCACACCAAATGACTCTTTCAAACAAATACAAAAATACAAATACAGACATATAGAGTTGCACCATATGATTACATAAAGCTAAATAAAACTGGAACAAATCAGATAATAGTTACCTGATGGTTACATAATTCTTTATGCTTAAACAAGCCATAACATATCTTCTCTCAGGCCAAGATAAATCCAGACAATAGCTGTGTTATCTTAATACCAAGCCACTCACAAACAGTAACATCTCCATAGTTACTACCTACATGTCTACAATTACTGGAATATTTTCAAAGGGAAAACACATTGAGAAACTAAGAATTAATCTCCTAAAATTTCAAGTAATTCTGGAAAAGGAATTGCCCTGAAAGGAGGTGAGGATATCCCTTACCTGTCTGTTGGTCTTCATTACCAGAGAAAAAGTAAACAATATTAGAACAATATAATTTGTATGTATTTGTCAGAAATGTATTTTCATCCTTGCTATTTCTTCAGAGTATATTTGTAATATGAAATTCCTAACTGGTCACCACGTGTTTTGCTTCATACATCCCTTTCCAGCAGAAAATTTGTTGGTCTTCTGCTGTCTAAGGGCTCCTATGTGATCGATGGCTTGAAGTCTTTATAAAACCTAACCAACCAACAAACTAAAAGTAGTGTTCAAGATTTATTGCAACAGGATTAAAATATTTATTTTCCATTATTATTGGAGAGTGGTAGAGACAATAAGAACCTGATGATTAGAGAAGTAGTCTTCTAAAAAAAGATCCACAAACTGATTGCTGCTGTAAAAACCTCCAAAATTTTGGAACAGCAGAAATTCAAAGAAGAATATACTTGGCTGATACTTTCCTGCTGGCTTTTTTCCGCTGTACAAGGAAAGAACTTTGTAATGCAAGTCATTTCAGGGACAGTCAAATGTACCAGATATCTGTTGCAGCAGAGCACTCTGGAGTCTTCATTGCTTAGGGATAAAGCAGATGTTTTCAGGCTATTATTATAGTTCATATATTGTGTTGATACTAAATATATAATATTAAATATAAATATATTAATTTAAGTATAAATGGAAACAAATAATTTCTGGGCATTGAAAACTAAATCTAGTTTGTACCATCTTTCTAATTTTCCTGTGTATTATCCATGACATAAATTAACTGTTCCTGGCATTCCTTGCAAAATACACACTTGTATTTGTATATTGGTTTTCTCTAAAAATCATGCAGAACAATTTTAACTTTCCAAGTTTCTCCTCCTTATTGATTTACTGGCTTGTAGGATTCTGAAAAGTGTACACTTTTTGCTCTGAGCATTTTCTTGATGTTTCTTTAATGCACACCTTTAAAAGAAAAAAAAATATATATATAAATAAATTAAAAAAAAGCAGGAGGAAACCAAATCCTCAGAAAGTAGGTAGAAGTGTCATTGTGGAATGCAGTTTGAAAGACAACCAGAAGTGGAACCTACTGGGAGTTCTACAACTTAAGCTGTAATAAAAAAAGAATTTCAACTTTTTTTATCTTTGTAGGATGCAAAATACTCTTAGAGACATCTAACAACATTCCTGCTATTGCAGAGACCTGGGACATTAGAAATGCTTTCCATTATGTTGCTCTCTTAGAGTGACACATTACTGATATTTCACTGTAGATTCTAAGTTCATGATAGTGTGGTTGGAAGTATTTTTGTAATCCTTACTAGGGAACTGAAAATGGGAAAATTTTTCAAAGATGCAATCAGGATTGTTAAACAAAAATTATCTGATCTCAAATTCCTTTGATTATTATTACCTATTAATGTATTACATAATAATTTGACCTCTGAAATCTGGCAGTTTAGCAGTCTATGAATGGATGCTTCTTGTCTACAGGTAATGTTTCAGGAAAAGATTAGGAAGTCTTTATGTCAATTTGCACCAAAAGCAAACAAACAAAAAACCTACCCAAAAACAACAAACAAACAAACAAACAGAAGTTTCATTGGTTCTTATAGTGGACCTCAACTACCCAAAAATCTGTTGGTTTTTTATTATTAAGGAGGTGCAAACAGTATTATGCATATGTAGGTAGAGAAAGCATACAAACTGTTTTCTTAGATAAATAATATCATCCTAATCCCAACAGTTTATGCTTATTTCTTTCTTTGATAACAGTCAGGGATTTTATTTTTTTTCTTCTGACTTCCTGGGAATTTAATATTCCCTGCCATTTTTCAGAAGTTGGCATAGTCCAAAAAAAAGTTAGATTCAATCTAGGCATACCCAAAGCACTTCTTGTATTCCTCCCCATTTACTACCTCTCATAGCAGTTGAAGGGAAGCCCTGCAACCTGTACCATAGAGAAGAATGTGGGAGGACAAGAAAGAAAACAAAGGTCATGCATCTCAAATCCAAAATAAGGAAATTTGGTCATAACTCATATTCAATATCAAAACATAAAGACAAAGAAAGCAGAAAAAACTCAGAACTCAAAAAGTCATTAAAAGGTAAGCTTTAGAGATGAATGTGAGTCAGAAATATCAATTTTATTTCCTCTGTGACTGTTATAAAATGCCACTATACCTTGAACCATCCTTTGAGTTTTCGAAAGCACATATGTGACAACAGCGTAAAAAGTGGAAGACATTTCTGACAGAACACCTATTTTCTTCAATGCTATTTACACTTTGAGGTTTTTTAGGCTAATCTTTGAGCACATTCCAGGCAGCAGTCCAGCTCAATCTGACATTATAGCTTTCAAAAACTTCCTTCTTCTCATCTCAGTTGCCTTTTTTGATTATGCATTCCTCCTCATCAAAACAGCTAATTAAGAAAACCCAATTATCCATTTACAACACGTTTTAAATTCCTACCACCTGAAACTGATATTCTGAATCTCTAGTGCATATTTAACCCCGTCTTATGTAAAACAAGTAGAAAATAAACAAGTGTCTACTGATTTTCTTGAAAGATTTTTTTTTTTTGTACTGAGGGAGGATTCTTGGCTTGAGCAAACAATCATCCATACACTGAGAAATCGTATTCAAAAGGTCCTTAAAATAGTGTCATTTTGGGGATATTTACAATGGGGTTTTTTTAAAGTGTGGAGCCATTTACTGGGGGTTATGTTTCATGCAGATTTGCTTAGATTAATGGATGGGAAAAAGATCACTAAAAAGTTGCACTGCTGGAAATTCTGTAGAAGCACATTGGCTCATTAAGGCTATACTCATATGCTTTAACAATGAACAGTTTTATACAATATTATACTATTGAAAGAATTCTAAAAATGTTTGCCCAACAGTTTTATATAAACATTACTCTGAATTTTTAGGACTAGCCTAAATGCTTTACTGAGAACTTTATTATTTGTCCATTGGATTTCTGCACCTTACTGCAAAACACTGGAATAAAGCACTAGGACTAAGCTCATGACTTTTGAGCTACTACTCTAACATGTCTTTGTTGTTGGATTACAGTATTTGTGGTGTTAAAAGCTTCCATAAACTGAACTTATCTTGCAAAGTTATTGAAACAATCCTAATGAAATATAGCTAGGTTTGCTCACTTCATTTATTTATTTATTTTTCTGATGGTTGCAGAAAATAATTTTTTCATCTATTTAAGCAATGAATTTTTATTGCTTTACAGAAGACCTTAAGATCCAGTGCTTATTGAGAATTACTGCACAAGCAGCTTCCACTAAGTAGATGATTATATACATCCTTTCATGCTCCTATATTAACTTAAATGCTGATTATTGTGGTTCTTTTTCATTTTCTTTCTGTCTTTTTTTTTTTTTTTTTAACTTAAGATGGTTCATATGGGCTCAAGTCTTAACATGTAAAGCAAAGATGTGCTACTGTAGGGCCTACTTTATATACCATGGAGCTTATTGGTGGGAAAATCCTGATATCCAGGATTAGCTTCACACTGTGATTAACTTTTCAGTGGCAACAGAATGGGACTTTTAATTCTAGGTTTTAATAAGTTTATGTCACTTATCAGTTGAACATTTTGGTTAGGAATACTCTGTTCTCACATAAATGTTTTTATGCTACATGCTCTTTTTCAGCTTCTAGTAAACCAATTCTGCAAGTAATTCTAATTCTTTCTTAAAGGATTCATTTCAGAATAGATTCACACAAGGCTTTCAAATGTTAATTTTTCAGTTCTTTTCCATTCCAAGTGATTTTCTATCAAATAACGCATAACTTAATGCAACATGCACTGGTAAACAAATTAGGCTTATTTGTGGCTTACCTATATGGGTTCAGCTGCAGGAGGAGAAGAGAAAAATTATTAATATTTTTATTGTTCTTCTGTATAAGAAATACTAAAGTATTTGATATTCTTCTTTAGATAAGCATGAATGTATTGTAGAGCTCTTAAGACATATATAATTCAAGGTCACTCCATGCAGCTGATATTCCATGCAGTGATATTTCATCTCAGAAACAACCATAAATTCAATTTGCTTATAGGTATACAAACTAACATCCTTCAGTTATTTGTTTGTTTTTCTTATCTGGGCCATTGTATGTACAACATCTTTCTGCCTCATGAACTTTTTTACTTCCAATTTCTAAGAGTATAGTCATAGTAAATCTAACTATAACAATAAATTGTCAGTCTGGATATTGATCCCCATCCTTCAACAGCTCAAAATTATTTACTTTGCTGCATACATAGACAATAAGTTTCTGTGCAAGGGACTAGAAATGCTTGATGAGTTCACAAAAAATGCTGTGAAAAGTGGTAGCAAATGCAGCATATGGAGTATGCTCTGCTTTACGAGATGATACTGGGAAAGTGGCAAAACAAGTGTGGCACAAATAGGATCTGAACTGGTGGTTTTCTGCTTCTGTAAGTCTGCTTCATGTGTCTGAATGTGTGAACAAAGATATAGTATCATGTGAATATTCCCACCATCCCCTGAGCTGTCCAGATGCCAGCCAGCTGTAGATAAAGAAACCCTATTACCATTCAAGCACATAAATAAACACTTATTAGAAAGAAATTGTGCTAATTTGTTCTAAAAGCAGCTCCACTATGCAGCTCTGGAATCATATCAGGCTTGCATGGGGCAGCCTTGACATATCTACACCTGCCTGCCTGCACTTCTCTGCAGAGAGGTGTTCTAATATTAGTCTTACCCTGACTAATTCTGTGAGGATTATTTTATTGTCATAAATTGAAAAGAGCAGCTTCTCAGGATGACATGCATCAGTGTTTTGTGGGTTAACTATTTTAACAGCATCCAATAACATTGCAAATTGTAGAAGTGGACCTTCCATTATAAATCACTTGTTTCTTCAAGTGGTGCTCTGTTTTCTAATTAATTGATCATATAAGACTTATAGAAACTCAGGGCCAAAAATTGCTGGAAATTATGGGAGAGTACTTTAGAGCACTTTAAACCAGACATGAAAGTTTAAATTCTGCCTTTGAGCAGTACTCATATCAGGCATACTACAGCCTGAAAACACTCACTTTATGAAATAAGCTTCAGCTATTTTTACTCTGCACAGAGAATGGAAAGCCAGATAATTTACTGCAGTTGAGCAGATGTTTGTTTTGTTTTGACATTATTATTGTTATAAAAAATGAAAAATAAGCAATACCAGCCAATGGAGAAATGTTATTGCTATAAATAAAGAGCTTTGAAATACTGCACAAATTGAGGAATCAGACCAAGAGAGAGAATTATATCAAAAGATCTCTAAAAGAATAAAGCAAGAATTCTTATAAAAGAATAGGAAAAGGAAATAGTAAAAGGTGTTATGATCTTAGTTTCTTCTGTTTCTCCACCACACTAGGTCTCATGAAGGCCAGGAAAGGGAGCTGTAGATGAAACAACCAGCATCCCCTCAAAGAAGCCAGAATTTAGGAAAAGCAAGGAGCCTCTGTCTCATCCCCCTCACTGGTAATAAGGCCAGAGCTTACACAAAGTGCCTCACTGTAAGCAGCATGGTGAACTGATGGTAAGTTAGGCTGTGTGATTAATCTAAAACACCCAAACCCCGTGCTCAAGAAGTTTAACTGAAAGCCAGAAAGTACATGGTTCCAGAATGAACTGCCCTAAAGCATGATGAGCTTTGCCTGTGCAAGGGGCATGAAAAGGTTCCCATATGTTCCAAATTGCCACAGAAGGCAATTCAGATAGAAACCCCCATGCAGTTGGTATCTCCCACTTAAGTTGTTTTACAAAATTTGAATGAAGGTTCTATTGACCATCAGGTTCTTGGCTGGTAGACCAGGGCAGATAGTTGGCGCCATGTAAGAATGACAAATTCTGGTTGTTCAATATGTGACACCAGCTATCACTGCTGAAGGTATTTGCTTTAGTTCTTTTTCATTACTCTTCCTGGTAAAGGATTCTGGAGTAAGGTATTTTACAGCTGCTGTATCAGCTCCTTATATGTGTATGTATATATCTGTGTCTTCCTGATGAACATTTAAGGCAATGTCATGACATTGATTTAAGTTTGTCAGGTATGCTGGGAGTCCAGCATGAGCCCAGAAAAAAACAAGGCTGTCTTAGTCTATAATAATGGTTGTTTTGCTGTGCTTCTTTCCATACATTCTAATCTTTCAAACATTCTTTTTAGTATTGACTTCCTTCTCAGTTGTTGTCTTATCATTGCAATTGGTATTGCTTTAAAACATATTTTTGTTCTGTTGTATATTAACATCCATCTCTAGGAATCAGCTGTCAAAGTTGCGAAACTTGATTTTTCTTTCAGTAATAGCTTCTCTGACTTTAAGAATTTGTAGTATTTGGTTTTACATCTAATCATAACTTTTTTTGTTGCAGCAGACCTCACGTTAGGGATAGAAATGAGCTACTCTAGTTCATCAATGTGAAAAGGCTCCCGATCTAGTCTTCCTCACCTGACTCCAACTACTCACTGATTCTGACTACAGAAAGCTCCCACTGTAGGCTTTCCTCACAGATTCTGACTTCAGGTATTTCGTTGCAGACTCTGGCTACAGGCTGTAACTGCAGACCCAGACTGACCTCTTAGCAGATTCTTCACAGCAGCAATTCTCTCTCCTGTTTGACCAGTCCCTCAGTCCTTCTGAATTGTTCCTTCAGTTCCTCCTTCCTCAGGATCCTCCCCTGACCAGACAACCCACCCTTTTATCACACTTATCCTTATTAAATATAGCTTGTCCTACAACTTTTCACTCTACTATTTCTTTGAATGGCTTTTTTTTTTCATTTTTTTTTTCAGAAATATTGTTATTACCTAGATGATTCCTTAGGAGAGTCACATAAGTTATTGTTGACTTGCATTGCCATATCTAGTGTTGGCAGGGGGTTCTAGGTTCGCCCTCTTACCTCTCTACAAGCCAAATATCTGCTTTGTGAAACCAAATGTGAATGTTTTCAGCATTTCCCCCAGATCATTAATAAGATGTTGAAAAGAACTGGACCCAATACAGATCACTGGGATACACTGCCTGATACTGGCCCCTAACTAGACTTTATTTATGCCACTGACCACAATGCTTTGAGGTCAGGTGCTCAACAGTTTTCAATCCACCTCCATGCTTATCCAGCCCATACTTCAGCAGCTTGTCTTTGAAGATCTTACAAGAGACAGAGCCAAAAGCCTTCCACAGGATGAGGTATCCACTGTCCACTGCTCTCCCTTCATCTACCTGCTGAATCATTTAATTGTAGAAGACTCCCAGAGTAGAGAAGCATGGCTTCTCCTTTGTGAATCCTTGCTGGCCATTTTTAATCAGCTTCTTGTCCCCTATGTGCCTGGAAATGGTTTCCAGATTTAGTTATTGTAAGATTTTACCTTTTGTTTATCATCTATGTTCTACTATATCTGAGTGCCAATCTCACAGTAGAATCTCAATGAAACCAATGTTCAAACCTCTGGAATACTAGTGACTTTGACACAATCTTGATTGATTTTTCTACCTGTAAAATAGACTTAGGTAATATTTTACTGCTTTGCATGAAACAGAATACATTTCTTTTAAATTGCCTCCTGAATTCAAAGTGTTCTGTAAAATCCAGGTGTTTTTACCTATTTTTCTGTTATATCTAGGCAAGTGGATTTTTTTTTCTAAATCTTTCATCAATTAATTTATTGTACAATTTGACTCAAGAACAGGTTTAAATAATGCAAAATACATTAAAAATGGTACATTTACAATACAAATTTCTGTAGCTTCTAAACTGGTGCAGTGTCATATTCCAAGTTTAGCAGAATCATAGAAAATTATCTGGGATTTCAAAGACAGAAAATTATTTGCTTGAACTTGTCATTCATTGAAATGTCTTTCCAGTCTTTTATAAAGACATTGATTTTATAGGCTAGCTTCCAAATTTAGATTGGCAATAATTTTTTAGCATCAAATTGTAAACATGAGAACTAAGGAACACCACTAAACTACAGAGAACTTGGGAAGTTTCCAAAAATTTATTTACAAATTTCAGATAATTAATTTGATTGAAGGCTTGTCAGTGTTCATTTTTCATATAAAATAGTGGCTTCTATTAAAAATGTCTATTTTAAAGTGTTCCATTTTTTGTCTATCCACAATAAAAAATAATGAGGGCAGAGAGGTTTGTTTGTTTTGTTTTGTTTTGTTTTGTTTTCTGGGAGTGAGTGGGTGGTGGGTGTTACTTATTGGCTTGTTGTTTGTTGGTTTTTTTTTTCCTCCTGGTTTACAATAAAACATCTGACACTTGTAAGCAGTAATAGCTATTACTCTAAAGATATCTTGATTGGCATCACTAAAATTATCCTGTAACAGCTAATACATTAACTATTTGAGGAATAAACTGTCAAAAATAACTAGGAAAACTTTATCTTCTTATTTTCAGAATTAATTAATTGGTACCTACCATGTTAAACTTGAGTACACACCTTTTTTTTTCCCCCAAGAAAAAAATGTGTTGCATTTACAGAGTTGTGGGTTTTAATCTGCTTTTGGCATTATTTTCAACATTCTGCTCACAATTCATGTGCAGCAAAGTGTGTTCTCTGCAGAACCAGTTTTATGATACATGTGCAGAGATATATTTTAATTTTATAAATGTACTTTTAAATGCTTTCTCATAGCTCTTAAAGCGCTAGTCTGTGTCCCTTTTGCCCTTAGGAGTGAAGAAATTATGATCCAAAAGATCATATCTGCTTCAAGGACTTCAAAGCTTAACAATGCTAAAAAAAAGTTTAAAAAAATCAAAAAGCATTGGTTATCTACATTGCAAGGACTTCAGGGAGGTGAGACACACTCCTGGTTATGTCTTATGAGTCTTTTAGTGATATTTCCTGTTAGGATGGGTCTTCTCTTTTTTTCAGGTCTAGATTTTACTTTTAGGAGAAATGAAATGGTGCAAAGTACCGACAAGGAAAGAGCTAGTGAATTTAGAAAAAAGGCTTGCTTCCTTGTTTTTGTATATAGTAGTGCAAAATTGGAGGCTAGAAGAATAGGCCTCTTCTTCCATGAAAGTAGGATGTGTTGAAAAAACCCTGGAAAATTTAAAATTCAACATGACTGCCACATATGTGAACTTGGACTTTCCAAATTGATAGAAAAATACATTATGTAAATTAATATCTATTTTTTTTCTTAGCTCACATTTCAATTCACAATTTAAAAATAGTGCAGTATGAGCCAAGCAAAGCAATCTTGTCTCTCTGATAAGGTTTGCTTTGTGAGTCAGATTACTCATCAACAGTACTGAGATTTTTTTCCAGTACTTTAGAAACTACTTTTCTTTGTAAAGATGCCACCTTGCCTCTCATTCTTTTTGTTGTTTTTTTAAATTATATGGGTTTTATATTATGGATTTGGTTTTATACAAAATTATCATTCCATGTTCTACAAAATGTGGATGGAAATTTTCCCTAAGTCTGCCTCTTAAGGATTATTTCTGTCCAGCCAGAATGAATAAACTCAGCTTCAAACACAGTTTTGAAGGTAAGACAGATCCAGCCTTCAGAAAAAAAAAATTATCTGTATGGGAATATTTCGAACATCTGTAGAAGGAGGAGATCATAGGTGAAATAATATGTCATAGTTACACAATATTTTCTGCTTTTCCATTATATTTAATTTTTGTTAATGTTCTATTTTCAAAATGAAGTTAGGCATAAGTCAATTATTTAAACATCTCTTTTTTTCAATAGCACTTGCTATCTTGTTTCCTTTACAGCAATTCAACTAAGATTGTTTTCCAAAAAGCAGCCAGTTCCACTGGAAAAAAAAAAAAGAAAGCAAACAAGGACTCAGAAACCAAACAAACAAGGAAGTAAATGCTGAAATTATTTCAAATTTCAGAATACTTATATTCTTTTTCTAGGGGATGAATGTTTCCTTACTGGTAGGTGTCACAATAATAAGCAGACAGGACTCTTGATTCTTCATGCAGAAATCTGAATCTTTATTGCATAGCTCATGTACTTATAGAATTATCAGAAGGCACTCTGTTAGATTTAATTGGCTGAAAACACACTGACACTGTTCATTGGTCAGGATATGGCATTTTGCATGTTCATCAAATTTCTCTATTTCTGGATTGTTTACATATGTGGATTCTCACAGGATAGGCTTTTATTTTTCACAGGTACAACCTGTTTTTCTCTGAGAAATAAATTGTTATGCAAACTGATTTTCATTCTTAGATTCTTTCTCATGGGAACTAACAGGTTAGCTGTTAATTCAGCTAAGCAAGGCCTGATTATTTAAAGCCTTTCTTTTATAAAGTTTTACCTGTATGCAATAGGTAGGAACACTTAAATCTAAACTAAAATTGGTTTTGAGTAGAAATTTAGTATTATTAATGACATTGTACCTCTTTGTTCAACTGAAGAGACCAAATCCCCAGACTCTATAGTTGGGAGGCAAAAAAAGAAAGTAAAATATTAGAAGGAAAACTAATCTAATGTTGTTCAATATTTGGTAAAAGCTCAAGGAAGGCCCTGTAGCTGAAGTATTCTTCTAATGTTATGTGTCCCTTCTAGACTGTACTTTATAAATGCTTTCTTTTGTACCACAGTATGAAGAGACATAAAGATTTTATCTTTTATTTAAAATTAATGAGGAGTAT
Source organism: Sterrhoptilus dennistouni (assembly GCA_013397095.1). Lineage (NCBI taxonomy): Eukaryota > Metazoa > Chordata > Aves > Passeriformes > Zosteropidae > Sterrhoptilus > Sterrhoptilus dennistouni. The sequence goes on along the minus strand of VWZU01007622.1, from coordinate 2,671,585 downwards.
ATTACTTCACTGAGGCAGAACATCAGAAAAAAAAAATCTTTTCCCCTACAAAATGAAACAGGTTTGTGAGCAGATTTGTGTTTTGTTTCTGAATCTTCCTGGTTTGTAAAGTGAACTTCAAAAAAAATTTTAAAGTGCTTGTGCTGAAGTTCCTGCAGTTTTATGCCATACTGAAATATGCAAAGTAAGCTCTTAGGTGCATTGCACACCTTGATTAAAATCTATATTGAGATAGCAACATTTCAAGACAACAACATATAATTTTCTAATGAATCAAACCCTCTTGACTGTATGTCTTCCATTCAGTTCAGATGTTCTGAGGCAATTTCTTGTAGTTAAAAGATATTAACAGGTAAAAATCTTAGAATATATTTGATAATTTGAATTTAATGACTTTTTAGCTGAACCTGAAACAAGCTCAACTCTCTCCATAAGTATTCAGTCTTGCAATATGCCGATCACTTGGTATGTCACATGGGAAATACATCAGAGCTTCATAGCTCTGACAAAAAGAAACCCTAATGTGTGAGAGATCCCCAATCCTGGCTGTAAATCAATATCCATCCTATGAACATTTATGAATTAACAAGACTTTCTCTAAAGTTATAAAATGTCTTTTCATACAGTAGCTGCAGGTAACTTTCTCCTACGGTGCAAGTTGTTTGAGAACCTTCTGAACTCTCCAGCAGATGTCTGAGACACTGGGACTGTATAAGTGAAATGTAAGAGCCACCTCAGTATGTCACCTCTCTCACCTGCCTTTTCCACCAGCCTTCCCAAAACCAGTGTTGTTACCAAAATCTCAAAAAATTCTCTGTGAATTTCACAAGACCAGTAGTGTTCAACATAAGTATGTCAATCAAACAAATAAATTATTTATTTCTCCCAAATGGAAAACTTCCAAGAATAGAAAAGCTCTAAACTAAGTGTTTTGACTGTTTGGGTGTTTTTTAAGTACCCTAGGAATTAAATTTGTCTATCTTTCAACATTTTTATAGAAGTCTATTTCATCCTTAATGATTGAAACACAAGACAATGTATTTATTCGATTCAGTAATTTACTTTTAGCTTCATCATTATGAAATCTGGGGCAACTGATTTTAAGAAAGACATATTCTAAGGTATGTGATTAAGATAGGCAATATGTAATATCAGGAAAACAAAACAAGCACACACAGCAAAGCAACGTGAATAGAGGCAATAAGAATATAATAAGAAAATTGCAAGATTAATTATAGTCCACAATATTGACTTCCTGAAACACCAGATAGCAAAGAAGTTGTCCAAACTATGTTTTATTTATGTGAGAATGGAATTAGCAGAAAAAAAAGAAATGTAGGCATGGTAGATAATCATCCCTTCAGCTGATAGGGAGTCATGAGATATGGATGAAATCTGATTTAATAACTTCAAAGCTTTAGATTGCAGATGAAGCCCAGCAAAAGAGATTCAGCAATCTCTTATTATTTAAAAACCTCATATTCATTCACTTTACTTCATCCTGAGTTTCCATTTAAACAAAGTCAATTACTTTCAATTATTTGTTTCTAGTTTTTCTGAAATGACTACCACAGCCCCTAATTATCACAAAGTTCAGAAAAGAGATACTCATTAACAAGCTACATTGGTATCAGGAGTGTCTGTTTGCACCGTATAGGAAAAAAAAATTGAAAAACAACCAGATCCAGCATAGTCGTCATTCAACAGAGAATTTATTTGGAAAATAGTAAGAGTAATAACAAGAAGATTTTGACTGTATTTTGTGCCTGCACTGATTTTTTTTTCACACAATTATATATGCCATGTACTTATGTTCACTGAATGACCTCAGCATTATAAAATGCAGTCATCCAACTTCTCATCCTCATTCTCAGCAGTTTTGGTTTTTATATCAAGCAGTTTCATGTCAAATAGCTTAAAATTGTTGTTTTCTCATCTGCTAGCAAAAGATTATAGGTTTTTATTCTAACATATAAAGGGAAGAAAGTACTGCAAAACAATCTGCTAAATACTATAATCATCTTAGCTTATCACTATTTTTATTAAGTAGATGCTCTTGTTATTTATTATTCTTTCTTTTCTGAGCTGACATTTCAAAAAAGCATTGCTGGTTATTGCTCAGATAAAACTGATCTTCTAATTTCCTTTTTATGTTTATTTATTTTTATTTTTTTGTCTCCAATAAATACTTAGCCATGTCGAGACATCTGATTCTTTTAGGTTATTTACCCATCTCTTTCTATCCAAGATGAAACACAGCAGGGTTTACAAAGTAAACTAAATTCCAGAAGAGGCCTCAATATTTTTTCTTGGTTATGTTGTTTTACACATTTTCTGAATAGGTAATTATTACCAAAGGATTATAATTAGGATTTTCTTTTGGTTTGCAAGGAGAAAAATTAGGATCACTCTGAGTCTACACCTGAGAAAAGTCTTGGTCTTCAATTCATATTTAATTCAGCCATTTACTTCTTTAAAGGCATATCTTACAAAGATAAATCCTTAATAGTCACTACTGAAAAGCATATAATGGAAAAAAAAAAATTACAAAATCAGCTGAACTGTGCTCCTCTACCTTCTTTGGATATAGTTTATATACTTTTTAAAGACTGTCATTATACTACCTGTGCTGCAGCATGTGAGAAAATGGATAACAAACAGGATTTGGGTATTAGGAATTCAGAGCAGATGACTGACCTTTGTAATCCATGGTATTTCATCCATTTATTATATCTCCTTCATTTGTTTGTAAAGAAAATAAGTTTATTAAGGGAAGAAAGGCTCCAGAAAGCCAGTTAATATTCAAGTTTGTCCTAGCTCAAGAGCAATGCATTCCAAAAAAGAGGAAGTCAGGCAAAAAAAGGCTGGCAGACCTTGTGGATGAACAAAGAGCTCCTGGACAAATTCAAGCACATAAAAAGGAAGTCTACAGAGGGTGGAAGCAAGGACGTAACCTGGGAGGAATACAAGGAAATCATCTGAATAGCCAGGGATCAGATTAGGAAAGCTAAAGCCTGGACAGAATAAAATTTGGACAGGGACATCATGGGCAACAGGAAAACCTTCCATAGGTATACTGATGATGAAAGAAAGACTAAGGATAATGTGGGCTGTCTCTAAAAGGAAATGGGAGATCTGGCTACCCTGGTGTGTGATGAAAGCTGAGGTAGTCAATGACTTATTTGCTACAGCCTTCACCAGCAATTCACCACACAGCCCAAGTTACAGAAGGCAAGGCAGGGACTAGGAAAATTAATAACCATTGTCCACTGTATATGAAGATGAGGTCTGAGATAATTTAAAAAACCCGAAAGTACACAGGTCCTTGGGAGTTGATGAGAGGTATCCATGGTACATGATGAAATGTATCCACAGATCCAGAAGGCACCAGTGGATAAAGTGGCTAAGTAACTATCCATCATGTTTGAGAAGTCAAGACAATGCAGTGAAGAGGAAAGAAACTGAAAGAAGAGGAGAAACATAACCCTCATCTTCAAAAAGGGAAATAAGGAGGACTTGTGAATACCACATACTGGTCATTCTCACCTCAGTGCCTGGCAAGATCATGGGACAGATCATCCTGGAAACTATGAAAAATGAGAATGTGGTTGATGATAGCCAACATGGCTTCACCAAGGCAAAATCAGGCCTATCAGTTTTGGACATCTTCTGCTATGGGGTTGTGGTGTTGGTGGATGAGGAAGGAGTGACTAATGTCATCTACTTTGACTTGTGCAGAGAATATGACACTATCCTGCACATCTTCTTTGCTTCTAAACTGGAGAGACATGGTTTTGATGGGTGAAATACTCAGTGGATAAGGAATTGGCTAGATGGTCACACTCAAAATTTGCAGTAAACAGCTCAATGTGCAAGTGGGGACCGGTGATGAAAGATTCCCCAGGGGTCAGTATTGGTACTGGTTCTGTTTAACATCTTTTGGTTAAGTGACATGGACAGTGCAATTGAGTGCATCCTTGGTACATTTGCTGACAGCATGAGCTGTGTGGGAAAGGATGCCATGCACATAAGGGACCCTGACAACCATGATGGGCATGTGCAAACTTCGTAAGGCTCAGCAAAGCCAAGTTTAAGGTCCTGCACCTGGTTAGGAGCACTCCTAAGTATAAATGCAGGCTGTAGATAGAATAGATCAAGAAGAACCCTGAGGGGAAGGACTTGAGGGCTTGGTTTACAAGTCGTCCAACATCAGCCAACAACGTGTGCTTGCACACCAGCAAACTATAACAGCAACCTGTCTGCATCAAAAGCAGTGGGCATCAGGAAGAGGGAGGTGATTCTGCCCCTATACTCTGCTCTGGTGAAACCTCACCCAGAGTACTGCATCCAGCTCTGCAACATAAGAATGATGTGGAACTCTACCAGTTGGAGTGGGTCCAGAGAAGAGCCGATGTAGTGGTGTGGTTTTGGTTTTATCAGTTTTGTGTATGTATTTGTTCCTTGTTTTGTATTATTTTTTATAAGTTGTAATGGTTTGCCCCATGTCACCCATGTAACACCCTTTTTGGTTTTACCCCAACCCCAGTTATATGTCAATCATAAGTTATGCAGCCCCTGGGTCTTGTCTGTCACTTTGGGGTCTCTCCCAAAAGTCTGGAAAATTCCAGTGAGGGCCCCAAGTGATTGGACAAGACTTCAGCTGTCTCCCCATCTGAGTTATTGATTTGTTACAATGTGTGTCATTTACCTGGAGAGCCAGACCCCCTTGGCCCCTGATTTGTCCCCAGTTAAACTCATCCCTGAGTTCCTCCCCCCAATAAAAGGTGTTGCATTGGGGGGTTTCCCGCTTTTTTCCCTCGCCTTTCTTCCCCACTGCTTCTGCTGAGGGGTGTCTGCTGGGGCAGATACCCTGATGAAGAAAACCAGCAGTTAACCCAGAACAGCCTCCTCTTTTTTCCTGCTGTTGTTGCTTCACTCCTTCGGGCAAACAAGAGCTCACAGGGATGGGTGAGGTTCACCCTGCTACTGAGCCGTGTCCTTTACTGTCGAGGTGTCAGGGCTGACCGAGGCAGAGACAGACACCTCTTCAAGTCACGAAGATGGTCAGAGGCCTGGAGTACTTTTCCTTTGAAGACAGACTGAGAGAGTTGGGGTAGTTTCAGTCTGAAGAAAGAAAAGCTCTGGGGAGACTTTACAGTACCTTTCAGTACCTAAATGGGCCTAAAAGAGCGATGGAAAGGCATTTTCTACAAGGTCTATCTCATGCAGGGACAGGACAAGGGGTAATAGCCTCAGAATGAAAGAGGATGGGTTTAGATTAGATATTAGGAAGAATTTCTCTATTGTGAGGGTGATGAGACCCTGGAAGAGATTGCCCAGAAAAATTGTGGATGCTTCCTCCTTAGAAGTGTTCAAGGCCTGGTTAGACCAGGCTTCCGGCAACCTGGTCTAGTGGAAGGCGTTCCTGGCCACGGCTGGATGGTTGGAACTAAATTATCTTTAAGGTCCCTTCCAACACAAACCATTCTATGATGATTCTATGATTTCATTATTCAAAACACACAAGGACACATGCTTCATTATGCTATTTTTTTTTCCTTAAGTGAATTCTACAGGGATTTAAAAAAAGTCTATTAAAAGTTAACAAAGAGTAGAAAATGTGGTTGACAATTAAAATAAAATGCACTCAAAATTTATATTCTTTCTATGGCACTTTCTGGGCTTTTCAGATCATTAGAAGAAAATATTATCCAAATAATTCTACAGAATTTTCGTTAGAAAATCAGAGTTGTCTTCACAGTTCAGAAATATCTAAGTTAAGAACAACTGCCTGTGAAGAGGAAAAAAAGCAGGATAGCGAAGTCAGAATATCTTTAACGGAAAAGAATGTGTATATTTTTTGTTAATGAATCATTCAGGCCCTCTGTGTGCAGGTTAGACTACCTATAGCACAACCTTTCTCTGAGCCTATAAGCCATTATGCTTGTACTGTTAGCGTTAAATAAACATTTCAAATGTCACACTTGCTCTCCAGCTTTCCACTGAATATATTTAATGCCAAAACAGTGGTGTTTAACTTCATCACTACCAGTAAACCAAAAGCATCCAAGAGTGGCCAAAAATAATGCAGTGCAATTTGTGGGTATATTGTTATAAAAGCCTTTTCCTGAGGAAAATTGAAACTCCAGTTATTTTATTTGTTCACTACAAATAAAACATAAATATTTCAAATCCCTCCTGAAAATGAATACAAATGACAAGCAGTATTTGCATATTCACCAATTAGCCAATCTACCCTAAGTGACTGATGGCAATTACTTCTGAAATTAGGAAAAGATGTTACTAAACTAGTGAACCTCATTATCTTTTTTTTTATGAAGTGTAAAAAACCCCTATAATCTTAGAGAAACACTGGAAAAAAAATATTTACTTGCAGTTGCATGAGAATAATTTCAGTGTTTCAATAATGTGCAGTAACACATATTTTTATGTAAGTCTGTAAAATATGGGAATGCCACTGATGCTTTTTTGCATGTGCTGTATTTCCACAAGCAACCAAACTGTGCATCATATTGTCTAAATAAGGATGTGTAAGCAGATGCTTCTGAGTTGTTATTTTATGAATGAGATGTTTTAATCTCCATTAGAGATAAGATGTTGATTCATCTCCATTTATTGTGTAAATACAGGGTGGAACATTATGTGTACAAAGGAAAAGCTTCACTTTACTAATGAAAGAGATCTAAAAAGACTCTGCTGCTATCTGCAGTCTTACTAACAGTTCAGTGTGTGCCCTATGTTGAAGTCATCATGCTTGTGCTTCAAATGCTCATTATTCATCCTTCTCTTAGCAGAGCAGATAAGACTCTGGAAAGAAATACATTTTACAAAATATGTTTTGTTTTAACAACGTAAATTTATAAGTAATTTATTAGGTATTTTTGTAAAGACATTCTCCTATGCAAGAAGGGAATAAGAAAATGTGCTTTTCTTTTTTATTTTTCTTAATTAATAACACACACACATGTCCCAGTTTACCCTCTTATTTTGCACATCAGGAAAGGAATTTCTGCCTGCAGATCTGAAGATGTTTTCAGCTTATTCAGCTCCTTAGATATGGAGGTTTGAAGACGGTGTGCAGGTTTAACATGTGGGGGATCCTCCTCTAGATGCAAATGCTGGCTGGATTTTCCTGGCTTCATGTGAAGATGGTTTGCCAGCCCAGTCTCAGCCAGATTGTCAAGCTGTGCCACCAACTGAACCATGCTGGCTAGAAGAGCAGAACCACACAAACACAGCCCTGTAGCTCCTCAGATAGAGGAATCTCCTCTCAAAGTTGCATCATCACCTTTACCTCATTCTAATTCTACTCCAAGAAATCTCTAGCACCACTTAATGGAATTACTTAATTTCAGTCTGAAGACTCTTTTCCTGACTGATTCAGTCCCTTTGCCTTGATTTTTATCACACTTTTCTAGAGGTTATTTGAAGTACCAGAATAGCAAATTCAGCATAGCTCTCCCTCCAGCTGGGCTGAAGGTCTCTTCCATTAATCCGTGGCTCTTTGAACAGCTCTCTCTGAAAGGAAGTAATAGCTCCTGCTGCAATTTGGGTAGAGCCAGACTCAGCAGGCATGAGCAGATCCACTTGTAAGACCAAACCCCTTCTTGAGCCTGAGATACAAAAGTCAAGCTTGCCTGGAAGTAGACACACAGGCACCTCAGGAAATGCCATGCAGAAGACTCAAATGCTTTTCAAAATTAAGTTTGTGACAGACATGCAACACTTGAATGGGGACTGTGTACAAACAGACCAACAGTGACACACTGGGTGCCTAATGGGCCCGTAATCCTTGGTGAAGGATTCCACTAAAGAGGATGCATTTAAAATTCCCCATAAATTTTATTTTTAGCATTAAAAAAAAAAATTAAAAAAATATAATTGTGATTTGTGCTGACCAATATATTTTACACAACAAATGAAATTTTCTCTTTTAGCTTGAAAAAATGCTCATATTATAAATTAAGCAAGAAACAAATACGTTTTTTCCTAAAATGTCATTTCATGCAACCCAACTGAGTTGGTCTCTCAACAGGTAAAGCACTGGGGCAAGAGAAGCTGACAAGCATTACACATTATTCTGTTTGACAGATGTTAGAGTTCCTCTATGTGTGTACAAGTGTGTGCATATGTTACATCATTCAGAAAAAGCAGGAAGGCAATTACTTTTTCAATAAGTCAGAATTAGTCTTGTTTCCTCTGTTTCAATTTGGCTCTTTTAAAATAAATAGTTAACACATAAGGACAACTTCTTCCAGACTGTTTACTTCAGAAAAACTTTCCCGTGTTTCTCTCTTGTCTTTGTTCTAGTTAGTGCTATGGCACTTGAGAATGAAATTAGTACATAACTATCCATACTTTCTCTAACATCATGCCTTAGCACTTACAGACTTTTATATGATGATTAAGCAATTGTTTTCCATTCACCAACATACAACCATCCTATACAATGAAAACCACAGAGGTGACTGGTTGGTTGTTAAAAATAGAGCCAGCAAAACGCACCTATAAATATTTTCAGCTTCACACTTTGTAGAATGACTTAAATAGCTTTAATATTTCTGTGCTACTTTGAAGGCTGTTTTACTGAATGATTTAAAGATTTGAGAATATGCTGGGGTTTTCATCCTCCCCTGAATAAAGCCAACTACCAATATCTCAAAACACTCCAGTAAGTGTTTATCTGTCCTTTACGCTTTTTGGCTCTCTCAGGGTCAGGAACAGAGGCACAGTCCCATCCTGCAGCTGCCTGATCCAGAGAACTGCCAACTCTTATCCCTCCTCCCCCTGTTGCCATTTAGCACAAGCCATCAGAGAAATTCACCGAGGTCATTCTCCTAATGCTTTGTACTTGATGGGATGCAGTATTTGTCTGTTGTTTAAAAGTTTCTGTTTGCAGGCAGCTCAAAGCAGTGGCAGATAGTAAATGCAGAATATCTTTTCCAAGACTCTGCTGGCTCTTTTCTATTTACACAGTTTCTATCACACTTATCACAATGGCAGATAAGCACTTTTCAGTGTTAAAGATGACAATTACACTGATGGCATTTTTAAACCTATTGAAGCCTGCCACCAGTTGGCACAGCTTCCTCTCAGCTGCTAGATGCAGTCTATGAGATTGCCAATAATTTCAGAGGCTGACAGGCCAGCAGTGTTTCAGCCCAGGGATTACCCAAATGAATACCCCTTTGGCTAGTGTCTCAGCTTGTCAATTATAAGATTTCATCTCAGAACGCCTCTACATGCCAATTTTAATTGCTGTCACAAAGCTGGTGCATGTAGCTGCAGATGCATAGTGCTGTGAAGTTTACTGGACAACAGACAACAGTAGGACAGAATAGGTGAAATGTGGAAAAATTATGGCAGTATACAGTTGCATTGAGTTTCTATGTAATTATTTGAATACAAACAAAATAGACACAGTAGGACTTCGTTCTTTTTTGCATTACGCTTGTCTTTGAAAACAGACTTTTTTAAAAAGTAGCAATTATTTGTAGCTTGTTTGTCACTCCACATATGTTAAACAAATTTGTCTTTGGGGAGTGCGATCCTTTTCATGAAGAAAACAAAGAGGACTTTTTTTTCTCTCTTCGCCTCATGCATCCATCATCCCTTTACTTCAATAATACTATTTCAGTGACATTTCAAAATTACATTCTGAAAAAAACTCCTGCTTTATCAAAATGCTGATTTCCAAATGCTATCCTTGGGAGATTCTGAAATGTCTACTTTATGGAGTTGAGAAGTTCATCTTGCCATGTAAATTTATGTATGAGAGCATTCAAAAATCTCTCTCCAAAAAGTTAATGATCCAGGCAATGACAAGTTAACCTTCTTTACTCAGCAGGATATGGAAACACAAGGAAAGCAGGGGTTTTAGTGCCAATGGGCTATTGTCTTAGTTGGTATAAATTTGCATGCTTTATGAAATCCACACTGACCTTTCAGGATCTGATGATCTTCAGCAACAAGTTAAAATTAAATTATCCCATTCAGGCTTATTTAACTATAAAACTGACACTAAGAATATAAACAAGATCTCCTCATACGTTGTTAAGTGTATAAATTAAGCACACTGGATGATCCAATTTCATGGGGAATTTTTAAGATATCTCAAAACTCAATTTCCTTGAGCCTTGATTTATTAGGAACCTCTCCCATTCACTAGGATCATTCGAATCTTATTGACAGTAGCCATGAAGTTACATGAGTTAGGTCTCTCATTCTTTGTGGGAGCATCCTGCCAGGCCCATGGACACACAGGTGTCAGGTTTGCTTAGGTATCTACTTGATAACCTGAGCTATTTTGGTTTTTAATTTTGTTTAGAGTTTACTTTTGTTTACGGATATTTGCCCATGGCAGATTACCCTTTCAGTAAAGAGACTGGCCTTTTTTCCTTTAGTTTCAAGGCAATTGCTCTTCCCCAGAAATTGCATCAGAAACAGAGGGTGTTTACTCAGGACTATGGATTGGGCAGGCTGCAAGACATGTGAAAGACATCTGCTGCTATGGTGAGGAAAATTGCAACTGCATTTTAAGATTTCAGAATATGTCTAAAGCCTAAGCCAAGACAAGGAAGCAGGAAGTGTGTTTTGGCTATATTTTAATGTTCTTGATCCAGCTGTAGTATAATCTTTGTAATAAAATATATTATACATTAAATTATATTTATTATATTTGTCCCAGAAAGCAGCTGAAATGAAACCAAAAGTTTTGTTACCAGCTTACATGAATCTGGAGTTGCATCTTTCGTATTTTTTCATTCATATTTCCATTTTCTTTTGATGAGAGAAAGACAATGAAAATGAGTGCACCTATCCAGAGAAAAATCTTATTTTTCAATATCAGTCTAGGCAGATTTATGACCTGTGCTAACCCTGAAATGGGGAAGTTCAACCTTCTTAGCAGTTAACATATGCCAACATTGTTGGCAATACTATGGTTTTCAAATATGTCCTAGATATGTCACCCTCAAACATAATGCCATGAACTCCCATTTGTTAATCTGAATTAATGAGCAGTTGATGTCCAGCTAAGGCCAGAAAAAATAATAGCCTTATATTGTTAGGGATGAATCATGTACACATACATAAAGTATTTTCTCATTATTAAATCCTTTATCACAAAATTGTCTATGTTTTTCATTTTTTTATAAACATCCTTAAAGATTTTTAGGAGTGTGAGGACAACATTTAGACTAAATAGAGAAACTGCAGCTATATTATCTTTCTGAGTTTCTTTCTGGATGTGTTTTTAGTAAAATTTTTGGCATTGGGAACAAGTATTGTGACATTTTGTAGGTTTGTTTTTACTGCAGCAGAAAGAATTTGAATATTTGTTATTGAATATTTTCAAATAATAATTTAATGCACTACTAATCTATTTTAACATTTTAAACAAAGCACATGAGATTTATTGAGGATAAATTAAAAACATATATGACATTTTCTCATCCTCATGCATACTGTTCCATGTCTGAAGTTCAATGTTTCCTTGTTTTTATGTTAATTGAGCATTTTTAGTTATTCTTATCTTTTAATTATGGACAGTTGTAGAAAATTAATATTTCTTGGAACAGTAAAGATGTTTTCTCAAAAGAATGAGCACAGAAACAGTACCTAGAGACATATTTGTTTAAATTATAGTGCAATTAATTTTCTTCCTCTTTGTAAAATAAAAATTGATTGAATTATTTAATGATATAGCCATTGTAAAACTGTATAGAAGCACAGATAATTATCTCTCTTTAGATAAATATATAGCACTATTTTTGAAAAATTTTCTGTCATTATAGTGCTTTTCTTCAATCTACAATGGCTAAATGTATTATTATTAAAATTACATTGCTACTTCCCATGCCTTTTGCTGCAAATTCTGTAATTACGATATGAGCGTTCCCTCAGAAGTATACATTTAATTTACACGTGGTGGGATGGTTAGTAAGTCTGCTCTAGTTCAGATTAACAGAACAAAGTGCAGCACTTCAGAAAGAGGGATTCTGGAGCATTACAACCTACACTTACCCCTCCCTAGTTCTAGATTACTTCAGCAGTTGGAATTGTTCATGAAGCATAGTGTGTAGTAAGATTAAGAATCTTCACAATGCCTTTAATTTGCTGTCATGAATGACCCATCCTGACTCCTCATAGCCCTTTCTAGACCCCATCTCACACTCTGAGGGTTTGTTCTTGAGCTTTTGAACATCTCTGTCCTGATTAAAAAAAAAAAAAAAAAAAAAAAAANAAAAAAAAAAAAAAAGTACCAGAATGTAAAATGGAGAGTTAGACATTTTTTTCTTGCTATATCATTTATGATTGTGTGTCTCAGGCTGGAAAAGATTGTGTATCAGAGAGATGACAATAAGGAGAAGGTGACTTATTTGTTAATAACCTGGGTATTATAAAAGTTTTGTTCACTCCGCCCTCCTTGGAAACAATTTCCTACATTTAGTTTATGAACCCATGCCAGTGTTTTAACTCTTCTGAGGCTAGAGAATCTTGCATATGAAAGAAACCTGCTTATGAAAACAAACTTGCTTGAATTTCATTTTTTTCTGCATGATGTTTTCTGATAATCTTTATGTTGGCATATCTTATGTTATTATTATAACTTGAAATTTATAACTGCTGTTTTGTGTCATCAAGAAATGATGGGCAGAAGTGTTTTGACACTTGTCAGGGAGCTGTGAGAAAATGGGAAAAGTGGAAGTGTGTGTTATCTAGAGCTGGATTCATCTGGTCATAAAAGAAAACACAAAAAAGCATAAATAATAAATAAGCAAAATGTGTTTTATTAACGAAAATGTATTATAAATATATATATGCCTTTGCTTTTCATATTTCTTTTAAAAGCATTTTCTATTGTATTTTTTTTTAAATTAACTCAATAGGCAAGGAAAAAAAATCAGCAAGGAAAAAAAACTTTTAATACTCAAGAACAGTCAGAACAGGTGAAAAAGGACTTAGCTGCACTTTTCCATACTCTTCTCCTTTCACTGGCTTGTTCAGTGAAACAATGGTGTCAGAGCAGCCCTCTGAGTGCTCTCTTAATGATCAATAGGGCTGGAAATGCCACTCTCTCGTGGCACGGGTGGTTCTTCCAGCTTTGCCTTGGCTGCAGAAAAGCTCTCAAAATTCAGAACTCTCCAGACTTCACTGGCTGTATTTCCTCTTCACCACAGTCTGCAGACAAGCTGTTTGCAGATGGGGACTCTGCTCATTTACACGGATCCTCAGTGCCGTGACTCTGAAATAAAGCCAAGGGTGCAAGGGTTAATCTTTGCCATAAAGATCAGCTCTTTGGCTAAGGTTGTTTGCCTCTGATTTCCCATGTTTCCTAGTTAACTAGTGCTTCTCCAGGGAGTCTATTTGTGTCATTTCCACAGCATATTATTAATTTTTGATGGTAGGTGTTAGAGATATTTTTTGTGTAAAAAAACCCCCCCAACAACCAGAAAAAACCCAAGCCAACACAAACACTAAAAAAGCAGATAAAAATCTGTAAAATTAACTAAATATTTTTTTGGAAATAAGGGTTTTTGCAGCCTGTTACCTTCAGGCCCTTTGTAGAAGTATATGTTGCACTGACTGAGACCTACCTTTAAGGCATTCACTAACTTCTAGACATATATATGTATTACAGGACCACTAAAAGTAGATAAGCTAACAGATGTTGCAAAATAGATTATCTTGTTTCTTCATTTGGCATTTGAAGAAAATTACCTTGTCTGAAAAGGTTCAACTGTGTTTGATTTCTATGAGGGAACATCTTGGGAAATACCTTTTAAAAAGAAAAGTGAATCTAGTTGTTATGATACCTGTAAGCCCAGTTGTTGAAGGTCTTATTGTAGATGAAGAAAGGAAAATAAATAACAAATCAGAAACAAAATTACAGGAATTTAATTGGTTTTTTTCACTTGAAATTCAGTGCTAATGGAAGAATATATGTTGAAGTAATGTACCTCCTCTAATTTATAAATCAATCCTTTTAATTTTTTTCCAAGTGCTTTATGGTTAAGTGATTCAATTTATCATGAAATTTTATAATGGATTTAAAATATATTATTTTAATAAATAGGAGATATTAAACTTCAGAGCTTTATTTTGGTGATATAAATACAGATTTTAAGTGATCATACTAAACTCTCTTCCCCAGGATGTACTTCTACCATAAATAATTATAAATATTTAAACTAGATAGGCTTTCATTAATTTTAAGAAGTACTTACTAACTTCTAAGGAGCTTTAATAAGAATTTATTTTGGTTGCAAGTAATCAAGATATTTCTATTGTAACAATGTTGATTTATATCACATGTAACCTATAGATTTATCTTTCTAGTTTCACTCTTGCAAAATATTGAGAACCTTCAATTTTCACAGAAATCAGAGCTAATTACAGGGGAAATGATATTATCAGATACCTCAGTAGGTTACAGAAACAAACTTCTGAGCCTACAGGCTATATAATATATGCTAATGAAAATATTATTTTTCAGTCTCTTGCATGGATGTCACACTATGGTTTAGACGATAAAGACAATAGTCTATAAATCTGTCTTCTTTTTCTGGATGAACCATTGATTTACTGTTTTTCTAGCACATAACATAGGTCCTAACAATAGTCTCAAATCCAGATCATATTATCCAGCAGGAAACAGGACCCTTTTGTTTTCTCCAGAATCCAGGACGGTTAGTTGTTATTGCCCAAAGCCTCCCCTCAGTATGGCATGACAACTACAAGATAGAGTTTGGAAGACTGCTATCACTTAAAGATGGATTTTCTACAAACTTAAGAAAGTCTTTTTGTTAATCCCTGAATTTATTGTTTCTCTCTATGAGACTGGCTTCATGTCCATGGAGTATGAATAATGTCCAATGTTGATATGGTTGCACATTCTCTATGAAAAGAAGAGACTAACTGCAGCTGAGAGCTCTTAATGCTTTTATAGAATAGAAACAATCACTACAGCATAATTATTTTAAGTGGAACCAATTGCATAGGTACAGCAATAACGTCTCCAGAAGGCTTTGTTGTTGTTTCTAGAGTTTTACAAAGGACATCTGTACCTAGTCATTCTGATTTGCTTTTTTGAAACTGCTGCTCCAAATTAACAGAAAATTTAGTGGAATATTTCTTAAAAGAAGAAAAAACCATAATAATTTTGAAAAATTGAGTTAATGAATCCTCACCATGAAAACTTTGTTTAAAAGGATACAGAAGCTCTTTCCAAGACTGCAGTTAAATGATTTGTCCATAACACCCAATGAGTTGAAGTCCTGGTTTCAGTTTGTTCATAATGATTGCTAATTGCTTTCTAGCACCTAAATGAATATAAATATCTTTTACAATAATATTGTCATATTTTTGTCATATTTTTGTCTGTGCCCTCCAGTCAATGTGCAAATCATTATACAACAAGTTTTCTGACTGACATTTAACCTTTCTATGTGACAATTTCCCAAATGTGTCAGATGATACTCACTAACATTGTCGGCATTATTACAAGTCAATGGGCTATATCTGCCATATTTGGGGTGAAATATATGTATAGAAATAGGGAAATCTGTAGTTATCAAGTAAATCTGGCAGCATGTTACAGATACATCTTTTAAAATATCTGTCATACTCAAAGAATGTGAATCACAACTTTAAAACATTTTGTATATGAGTAAATTCAGTTAACAGAAAAAAAAATAAAGCTCTTGAAACATTTTTTCTTAAGAAATTTATTGTGAATGCCTATTTCTATTTTCATCTATTTGAAATGTTTTTTCTGATATTTTAATTATTTTTGGTCTTTAACAGAATGAAAATATTTTCATCTTTTTAAACTTACTCATAGAAGCTTGTTTAGAAAACATACAGTCTAATTTCATTGAAAATGTAATTATCCTGTCTCATTATAAAACTCAAGGCATTTAAAATAACTTTCATGGAGATTGATAGTTGAAAATGTCAGCACAGCATTTGTATTTGTTATTAAAAATAAATAATACCATTTTAAAATAATTTTACATTGCTAGCAAGACCTTTACTTTGAAAGGCTGAAAAATATTTATTATTATAATTATTAAGCTCCTTCATCTGAGACCAGACTAATACTGTGTTAACAATTATAAAATACATAACATTTGTTTTCATGAAACAAGAGTGTTTTTGCATAGTTTGGAAGAGTCAAGAGAACAAGAATACATAATAAAATGCAGCCTGGTAAAATTATTAGATTAAATTATGTTGAATTTTATAATTCTTTGGGTTTTGTTTTTGTTACGAGAAACTATTTTACGCATTTCTTACTATTTAACTTTCACTGTTTTACAAAACATGTCATTCTTACTGGCAAAATTCTTTGCTTTCATGATTTTGTCTTTGCATATTGTAAAATAATAGGGCAAATTTTCTGTTCAAAGAAGTTTCTAAGACGCTTTAGAAAATATTGTTCTGATGGTTTAATATCAGTGAGAAATATTTTCAAGATTTTTTTTAATTAAGGGTAGTTATTGATAAACATTTTTGGAAAACCTTGAATTTTGAAAGAAATCTATTTTTATTACACATACAACACACACAGAGACAAGTTTTATAATACTGACAGAATAAATACATCACATTTTGTACATTCTGGGGGTCATCTGAATAACAGCACCAAATGAAAGAAGATTAGAGATGGAATGTAAGATGGGGGAAAAAATCAAACACCTATCTAAACTGAACATAATTTTACCTCTGGTGGTCTTTTCACATCCCTCTAACTCACCCCATACTCTTCACATTGAAGCTTGCTCTTTTAATTTCATAAATATCTGTAAGAAAGTGGTGATAGTTAGTGTCTCATTTTGTTTCCAAAGCTATTCAATTATAAGTTAAATATAAGTTAAATATCAATGACCACTATAAGACAGAGATGAATGAAAGACAGTACTGGCTAAAAAAAAATTACATTACTACCTCTGGAAGGATTTGAGGTCATCCTCATATTTAAAATCATGCACAAATGGATGATTTGATAGAAGGCTTACAGATCCCCTACTTACACTCTTTTTCCACTAAAAGGGAAAAATATCTTTGGAAAGTGCCATTAGATTTGGTAAATTCTTTCAGAAACTCAGAAACTCAATTGGTGTTATGTGATCAATATATTCTAGCCCAAAAGTCAAGGCAAATAGGGTTTCAGCTGCTATTGCAATATTAAAATTAAATAATAAATACTTTTGTTGGGCATTTTTTGAACCAGGAAAGGCTTTTTATTTGCTCAGTCCCTAATTCAAATGTGCTTAAGATTTAAATTTATTGACTTCGACATTAAGCCTTTGAATTGAAAGGTACTAAAGGAGATTATTTTAAAATAGGATCGTCTCTCATTCTGGGATCAGCGTCTGCAAATAGAAACCTTTGAGCACGTGTAGAGAACTCTGTATGTCTTGTGCACTGGTCATAATTTATAAACTTTGTTGGGCATTCGTAGGTCAACTTTAAACAAAGATATTCCAACATCTCAGACAGCAACCTGTCTTTCTCCTTTCAGCTATGGTATGTCCTTGAGACCAGATCCCATCCCTTAAAAGTGTGTTGCAAGGCCAGTTTCTGTGTTTTGGCCTAGATCATTAATGAATGTGATGCCAAAGAAATACTGTTCATTATTTAGACATGTCTGAAATGCTACATAAATATGACAGGATCAAGTCACATTAAAGGCCCCTGTCAGAGAATCAATTACATATTTGAGTGGCAAAACAGCTAAATATGTGTTCCTGAGTTTTTACCCTCCTGAACATTCCAGAATTGCCAATTTACTTGCTTTTTATGATCTCAAAGAAAGACTGGTCTCATGCAGAGAAAGCAATTCTGATAAATATATACTTCTCAAACTGCACTGCCTTATAAGCCATCAAAGCAATTTGAAATTCAATTTGATGTTTGACAGGGAGCCAGCGTATTCCCTTCAGGATACATTGACATGCTGAGCCACTTAGTGAGAGGAAAATTCGGACTATACCATTTTGCCAAAGTTGGAGTGTCTGCAGTGTTTCTCAGAAAGATCATAGAATAAATATGTTAAGAGCCAAGAACTGGAAGCCAAAGTTCAGATCATTGATAGCCTTCAGCTGTTTTCTGACTAGATGTTACCATTTTATTTTTTTTATATCCCACAATAATGTGATAGATCTATCAAGAGATGCAGTGAAGTGCTCAAAAGTTCTTTATTAAGCAGTAGGTATTAGCAAGCTAGAAAAAAATTCCATAATTCATTGGGATCATTCATTGATATTTTAAAATAATTTCTGCAGAGATGTTTAAAAAGGCTGATCAATGAGAACAAGGACTACTTTCTTGTTTTGTTTTGTTTTGTTTTGTTGTGTTTCGTTTTTCCTCTGAAATGGTCAGTGTGTACAAGATTATTGGCATTTATACACTATTTCCTATTGAATTTTTTTTTCTGGACTCTTTCGTGTAACTATTTTGAATTATATCACTGGAATATTTTTTAATTCTCCAGGAACTCAATATTTCTACAGGTATAGTAAAATAAGTGATATTACTTTGAATTACATAAAATGAGATATAGACCTAGTTGTCTGTGCATTTAATTGAGAAGTTGCAGCAAGCATCATGTTCTCACGGAAATGAGCAGCAATATTCTCACAGTTTAAAGAGTGTCTGGTTGGAAACAGAGAATTCTACCAAATCAAGAAAGACAGAATTTGAGGTATTCTTTTCAAAGCTATAGACACAGAAATGGTTTTAAATGGTATAAAACCAGAACAAGCATATATCACTTCTCAGAAGACTAATCAATCAAGAATTTCTTCCAGATCATCATGAGAAGAAACTGCCAAAGTCATATAAATTAAATTGTAGTTTAATAGATATTCCCAAGGTTGATCAAAATATATTTATGATATATTTTAAAGCATAAATGAATAAATTACAAACTTCTGGTTAGAAATTAGCAAATTAACAAGCAGAAAAAAAAGGAAAAGCTTGAAAAAGCTGTAAATGTATCCTTATTGAAAGTGGATGTAACTGTGAATGACATTGGCAGTCTTGACAATATGTATTTATTGTAGTCATCCATAGATCACAGATTTGGATTTTCATGGACACACAGTGATATGGGAGAGTTAAGGCATTTGTCCAAGGTCACATGGGATGTCTCTTGCAGAGGCAGGAATAAAAGTACTTCACCATCCTATGCTTAATGCTATTTGTCTTTTCATGAAATCATTCTCCCGTCACAAGATAAACAGCTTTCCTGCTAAAAAACATAAAAAAACCAGCTAAGGATCACTTTGGCACCAGCTGGAAATGAGGGTGAGTAAAGGATATTGTGTCAGCTACTACTCCGATTTTTGTTTCAGCTAGACATGCAGCATAATGCCTTTTGAACTTTGTTGATTTACTGATATATATTTTCTCCTATTCATTTCCCATAGTCTGCTATGTCATGTGGGTAATTTATTTCTTGAGAGATGTAGCTGTTATTACACTTGGGGCCATCTAGCTGAATTTTTCTTTGTCTTTAATGCTTCTGTGCTTAGTTAGACTTACAGAACTCTGAGGAAAAGATGGTGTACTTTGTTGTAAAGTATGAATCTTCGCAAAGTCTATTTTAAACACTGAACATGTGCTATGGGAAGGGAACTGAATTAGTAGTTTAGTTGTACACCAGATAACATAGTTAACACTATAGGCTATGGCAATCGTGATTATTATTAGTACCATTGCAATCATGTCTTAAATGTTGCTGTGAAATCTGGCCTCCTAAAAAGATTTGTGAGGAACAAACTGACAGTGTGAGTGAGTTGCCTCACATGTGGTGCTGTTCTTCATTCTTTCAGAAAGGAGAAAAAAGAAAAAAATACAAAGGTTCACTCTATGATGACAGTATAAACCAAAATTATCTGTCTAATGAAAAGATGTGCTTTAACTATGCTGGTTGGTTTGATTTTAGCATGTGATAATTAATTTTTTTTCCCCAGTTTCTTGGCCTCCACGGAGTGTCTCCACGCTTGCCTCTCGAAAATCTACAGTCATTCAGTGGGGTCAACTTTAGACCTACAGATCAAATTATTGCTTTAGTAAGTCCTGCTGAACTGGCCATTTTCACCTTTTAGTCTTTGTGCTAATGCGTTTTCAATGATTGTGTTAATTTAGGTGAGAAGTAACTCATTTTGCTAGCACAAATCAATGCAATTTCTTTTTTGTAATTTGATGTACAGAGAGCCCAGTAACCAGTGGTAAATGAACAGATATTAATATTCATTAAATTTAGCTAATACTATGTCATCTTATAATTTCACACAAGGTAGGGGTGAACAAGAAGACAAAATATTGGCAAATCATTTAAGTGGAGAGTCATTTAAAACACAGATTTGTGTTCATATGTGAAGTAGACAACTGAAGTACGTAAGGCATTTTGCACACCTCAGGAATTAGATTTTATAACTAGAGTTGTAATGTAAGTCAATAACCTGGTTCTCGCCTATTCAATTCTGTAAAGAAAAAAGGAACACATTGAACACATTATCCCATCAGGTTAAGTATATGTGATACAAAGCATCCTCAACACAGCAAAAAAAAATCAGGTCAAATCCTGAGATACCTGTACATTCAGAACCAAAATACAAGTAGACTCCACAAAGACAAACCTATGCAGTGGGATTTTCCATTTGTTATTTTACGTGGTAGGGAAGAAGACTTTCCAGCAAATCTCTACACAGGTAACAGCACATGCTGTGCATAAATAAGGGAGAGGTCAGCAGGTCAATTTCCAGAAAGAACTACAAGTATAATTTTGTCATGGGAGAGCAGAAGAGAATATCAGTTGTCACTAAATATTCCTTTCCCTTTAAGGTAGTTTCCCTTAAGTAGTTCTCCAGGTAATAAACTTTAATAGTGTTAACTAGAGAAGTCAAAGAAAGACCCCTGAGTGACTAGAGAAACTACAGGTACTAATGTCAATAATTTAAATGCTGAAATGCTTGAATGCTTATCTGTAGTCCTAAATTCAGGGTAATTGCATTTTCATTTTCTTTGTTCACTATTGAGTTACCGCTATTTGGTATGAAATTAAAACTCAAATATATGTAGTAAATGAGAAGATATTATTCATCAAGGATCAGAGCAGTCTAGTTTAGTACATTGTTGCAGTGTATTTGAGATTTACCCAAGTCCTGCATGCTTTTGTTCCTTGTTTTATAATGGTTTGTCTCTTATCCCATGTTAAAACCCCTGTTGGTTTTTCCCTGGTTGCGGGTCCTGTCTGTCACGCTGCACCCCCGCCCAAAAGCCTGGAAAATTCTGTTGGGGCTATGGGTTGATTTGTCAGGTTCTCGGTTCCCCTCCTTCTTTTATGTATAAGATGGTTCTGTTAATTTTCCCCTGTTCTGAGTCACTCCCCTCCTTCCCTGGGATTGGTTCTAGATTGCTCCCTGCTCTGTCTAGGTCCCCTGTACTAAAGTCTAAACCCAAGGGCTAGAACTCACTCTGTACATGGGCAGCCCTCTGGGTGGAATAAAGCCTAGTTGAAGCCCATGTGGGAGTCCTCCTTTCTTCTTCCATTTCGTTTGCCACATTTCTGCCTGAGGCTCAGACCCACAAGATTGCAAAGGTACTAAGCTGTACCCCTGAATGCAGATTCAGTGCAAGAGCTAGCCAGAAAAGCAGGTCTGAGGCCCAACACTACATTTTTTAATAAATCACAAAATTTCCAAGGTTTAAAAGTAGAGCCATGAACATGATCTCTTATTATCAGTTACTGTTAGGAAAACCCTGCATGACTGTCAATCACCAGGACAATTATCAATACAGCAGTCTCAAACTGAGGGTCAAAACTTGACACATTGCAAGTGAAGAACAAAAATGTGAATGAATTCTATAAATACGCACGGACATATTTCATTTAATGATGAAATTTTTCTTCAGCTGTCATGCTTATCTTTCTACAGCCAAATGTTACAATCTATTGAGAGAAAACTAGACAACTGTTAAAATCTTTAAGGGGTAAAGGTAAGATGGGAAGAGCTCATGCAGTAGCTTTCTACAAGTGCCTGAAAGGAGATTGTATCAAGGTGTGGGGCAGCCTCTTCTCCTGGGAAATCAGCAACAGGAGAAGAGGACAAAACCTTAGGGCGTGCCAGGGGATGTTCAGGCTGAACATCAGGAATAATTTCTTCTTGGAAAGGGTTGTTAAGCATTAGAATAGAATGGCCAAGGAGGTGGTGGAGTCATCATCCCTGGAAATGTTCAAGAAACAAATGGACATTTCATGTAGTGCTATGGTCTGCTTGACAAGGTAGTGATCATTTAAAGTTGAGCTTGATGATCTTGGAGGTCTTGACCAACCTAAAGGATTATGTGATTCTCTGATTATTTCTTCCTGTTCTCTCCACATCTCATTGTTTCCACCATTTGAAGAAGATTAGGAGTAATAAAAGGATTTAGCAATTTTAAGACAAGAACATTTTTATTCTGTGTTACACTGGCCAGTGAGTTTTCCAGAAATGATAAGATAAATCAAACATTTGTTTGAGTATTTACCTATCTTTGTTTAGACATGTATATAATTATCTTTCTGATAGTAATAGCAATACCAAGAAAAAGTATACCATAGGATTTAAAACTGGCATTCCACTACATCTAAGAAAGGAATATAAGGTCTACTCCTCTTAATCACATAGGACTAGCTAGCTTACACAGAAACAAAGTAAGTTGTAAATAATAAAAAAATAAAAAAAAATAATAAAAAACAAACACAAAAAAAAACACCAACCCAAACAAACAAATAAACAAACAAACAAAACCCAAAACAACAACAAAAAACAAACCAACCAAGCAAACAACAACCACACACACCCCCATCCCACCCCCCAGAACCACAAGCCAAAAACTCTTCAGGTTGTACAAGATGCAGCAATGAGAAAAACTTTGCATCTACCTGCGGAGTTTGCTGGTACCATTTTCTTGAGGCTGTCTTCCCCAAATCAGCAAAACCTACCACAGCTGTAGCAGCAGTTTTCATAGAGAATAAGTTGTTGCATAAGTGTCTTAATAGAAGATTCAGGATGAGAACGGTATTTCTTCTTTTTAATAACATATCTACAAGTTAAAACTACAGAAAGAAAGTGTGACGATATATATCAAAAATATTCATCCAGCCTAATTTAAAGTTGACTTATTCATTTGGTTTCATTGATTCATTCTGGCCTAATTATTTTTAATACAGTGTCAGCGAACTATGTTTTCTGTGAAACAACTGCTGCTGGAATTTTTACTAGCTAGCAAATTCAGCAGAAAATACGTGTGCCAGAACTGTGCTGAGAATCTGTGTATGCCACGGCATGTCCATCTGCTGTGTACAACACATGCCAGTTTCTTCAGTATGCACTGGAAAGGCAAGGATGGAGTTTAGGGAAGCAGAATTAAATCTAGAATATAAATAAGACACATCATACATGATTACCACTCCCGTTCTTTTTTTTTTTTTTTTTTTTTAATTTTAATGCATTCTTTCACATCATTCTGTTTAGGTCATTGGCTATATGTAATTTTCTAAGCATAAGACATAAATTATAACTTTTCACTAAAATGAGTTATTCATACGATTCATGGTCGTACTAAGCTTTCAAAATTCCAGAAATAAGCAGGATTAGAGCTGCCAATTTCTGCTATGTATCCCCGCTTCTGTGGTCACAATTTGTGGCACACATTTCAGCAACACAAATCTGTTTTTTGAAATTCTAATATTACATGGAAAATAGGACAACTTAAATCTACCAGTAAATATGAGCCGGGGTCTGTAAAATCCATACACTGATGAATCTCTATGCATCTGTATGGTCCCACTGAGGATAACTACTGCTATATATAATACCCAAATTTGTATGGAAGTCTAAGAAGAGATCGTGAGCCTGTCTAGAAAATAACAATCTTACCACCCAACCAACCAACCAGCCAGCCAACCGCAACCTATTTTTTATGAAGACAAAACCTGCACAGAGAACACACAAATATCTGTTTGCTGCTATAGAGCTGTGCAGTTGGAATTTATATGATTAATAAGATATGAATTTTTGTTTCATCCATCTGGGAAGTTCTTCAATTAAGACCCAACCTCCAGGCATATTCAGACAGGAAATTAGACCTCTCAGAAATTGTGTAGAATATTGATAATGTTAAATGCCAGGAAAGAGATGCAATCACTTTGAAACTCTGTTGGAAAAGCAATACAGAGCTCAGCCACACCACTTAGGCACAACCTGGTGTTGGGAAACTATAGCATATCAGAAGCAGAAAAGAAGGGTATCTGTGAAATACCTAGTTGACTTATTAGTGGCAAGTGACCTCCCGTCTTCACTGGACGTGAGTAAAGGCAGCTAGAGAAGCCAAAGAGCTCTTGCTCGCCCTTTTTTTTTTTACCTCTCTTTTTTGTTTTATTTTTGGTTTTGGGTTTAGGTTTTGTTTGTTTGGGATTTTTGTTTGTTTGGGGTTTTTTGTTCATTTCAGGGTTTCACCTTGGTTAGTGAAGGCAGTATATTTTAATGTGCTTCTCTGAGAGGCTACATTAATTTGTCATTTGTATTACAGTAGGAAACAACCTTGAGGTAGTCTGGTAGCACAGCTGGTTTCAGGGACTTCCATCACTTACTTATGCAAATTTTTGTGCAAGAAATGAAAGGCAGATTGGTTTGGTCAGTGATTTTCATTATAGTGTCTGTGTTTTTTGCTGACAACAGCCAGATGCAAGCAGAGATGTAACTTTTTCAGAGGGATATTGGACTTAAAATTGAGGCCCAAAATCAGTGTTCATTTAGTTCTCATGAAAACGGTTCTGACTGATTGACTTCACTGTGAATTTCAATTGAGAGGGCCTGAGTTAAAATAGAATGATAGTTTTGCAATATAGCTTTTCACTTTGTGTTGTCTTTGGAAGGCAAAGCACTTTTTTGTATAAGTGAAGAAATTTTTTTAGAATGTGGATTTCATTTTATGATACCATGCTTGTAATAACATCAGCTTTATTGCTTACATATTTAAACTTATGATTTCTTTTTAAAAAAATTATTTCCTTTATTTATCTAAAAAAAATTCAGTGTAAGGGAAATCTGAAGTCATAGAAAGATTCCATAAAGAAATAATGATCATCAGCATTTTCAGTTTATACTTAATTAAATTGCCATTCTTTCCACAGAAACATTTCTTGTAATACAAATACTCTTTTTTTGTCTTTGGAAGAGGCATTTGTTCACAGTGTTTTTCCACTCTGCAAGAACTCACATTATGATGACTACTTACTCTGTTGCCCCACCATATACCCTTAAAGGAAAGAGACCCATATTTTGATAGCTATTTTCATCCTCCCTCTTCCATAATTCTATTTTTATCTAAGCATGTAGACAGTTTCAGAGAACTCAAATGCAAATTGATTTCAGTGAAAGGACCCAAATCAATGGACACAAATTAAAACACAGGAAGTTTCCCCTGAACATCAGGATTTTTTTTTGTTGTTTTGTTTTGTTTTTTGGTTTTTGGTTTTTGGTTTTTGTGTGTGTGTGAGAATGACTGAATACTGGCAGTATTGCTCAAATAATTTGTGGAGTTTCCCCCCTTGGAGACATGAAAAGGTCATCTGATCATGGTCTAAAGTAATCGACTGGAAACACTACTGTTTAAGCAGGAAGGTTGGATCAGATAAACCCTAGAGGTATTTTTAAACCTCAACGCTCTTGTGTTTCTGTAGTCCTGAGCTTGCATTTGAAAACTGCTTAACAATGCTTTCTGGAGCAGAAGTGTATTTTTAAAACTGTATTTTTAAAACTTCCCTGATCCTAGTTAACAGTAATTAATGAAATATATCTGAGCTGGAAAACAATCCAAAACACTGGCCCTGAGCAAACACATCAACTTTTTAACTTTGCTACAGAATTACTGAGTCCAAAAATTTCACAGCATCATTTACACCAGTGTGGTGCTTAGTCAGACCTCATATGGAATACCAACTATATGTTAAAGAAGGAGAGTGTATGCACTCTGCGCATTCAAGACTTTTCAGGCTCACAGCTAAGTCCTATTACTATAAATGCATACACTCAGGTAAGGGGAAGAACTAGATAAAATATGTCTTAATTTCTAATGTTCCTTGTGACCTTTAAATAGCCTGTTGAAGTCTTGCTTATTATTTAAGCCAGAAACTATACTCTGAGCTCACTTCTGAAACCAGTCAATGATCACTTTTTCTTTACTGTTCCCTTGTATCATTTTTCTTACTTTTCTTTAGCCATCCTGACATGTACCTTTGTCCTCATGATATTGACCATCAGACCCTCTGCTGCTCTTTCTCTGACCCCAGAGCTCTCTCTAGTGTTTTTCTTTTCCAGCCTCCAGTATTACCTTAATTCATGTTCCTGAAACTCCATAAAAAGTCCATTGCCACTGCTAACATGACACTTTGTTCTGGCATAAAATACTCATTCTAAATTTACACAATCTTTCACTTTCACTGGAAATAGAAAGTCTAAATATGTAATGTAGGAGGTTTTAGTTAAACACTAAGAATTTTAGTTAAACTCCTTTTTGCTATTTGAAGTATCTGTCACATACTTCTTTTACAACTCGCAGTGGAACCAGTTACACATAAGTATATGAACAGACCTAAGAACTATGTCAATGAGGAAATCCAACCTTAGAATCTTGCTCATTTGAGAAAAATGTTTTATTTTCCAAATATGATTTTTTTTCATATTGTAAAATTTGCAAACCAAATTAACAGTCATAAAAGCCATACTAGAGTATAATTAGCATTTCCTTTTTTTATTTGGTTTTTTTGATATGCCACTGGTTCTAGGTATCTCTAATAAAAAATGGAGCTAGCAAGGTTTTGCTAACTGTCATACTTTTAACAAAGATTATGCAGTCATAAATTTCAGATAGAAATTGTAGACAAATATTTTTCAGCTACATGTAAATTTGTGAGTGCATGTATCTCTCACACACCCACTCTTTCTTTTTATATTTTATTTTTGCCTTTCAATTTTCCATTTGGATTTTTGCATGTCTCAGATGTATTAAGTTATGTATGTCTTCTTCCTGGAAAAGGTCATGGTCTACAAACAGGATCCATAGTGATTTAAACACTAAGTACATGATTTCTAAGAACACTGACATACGTTTATCTTCAACTAATTGGCATGCAGTACGAAACCACTTGGCTGTAACATTTTCCATGTTACTTAAAGTCTAAAGTGTACTTGTTTCCCTGTTCTCTTTCCCAACTGGCAAACTCTAGTGAGGGTTGAAGCAAGCACAAAATGAATCTGTTCTCACAAGTCATTAACAAGGAATGAGACTAGAACAATGGTATTAATTTCTTGCAACAGCCTTTCTCTTGTGATCACAGATGCTTTTAGGAGACATTAAAAATAGAATTTTCCAAAGCTCTGTGATTGCAAGTTTGTCTAGGCACAAGAGAAAAGTCTTGCAATGAAGCACAGAAATTCTGAAATTGGAAGCACTTTCTGACAGGATGACCTTCACAATCTAACAAAGTATTTCAGCACATAGAACCTCCAAGTATGAGCGGTGAAAATCATGAGGAGACACAAGGGATTATGCCCTTCTAAGGCAATGTGACAGTCTGAATTTCTGGTTCATCAAACCCAACAAGACTGGACACCCAGAGCAATGATGAAAACCATCAATTAGGCAGTGCAAGCTGCAGCAGGTCAAAACAACAGGACAATTTGACATTCTGGTTTGGTAATATTTGTAAAACCTGCCCAGAAGACTCTGCTGTTGTGAGCAATAGGAATGGTCATATTTGGTCAGGATTAAGAAAAGGCAGGTAGAAAACAGGGACAGAGTACTGCTGCCTTTGGGCAAGTACACTTACACTTAGAGAGGCAAGTTCTGCTTTCACTAATCAGAGATAATTAACTCACATTTTTTTCTGTTGCAGAATTAAGCTCTTAAAAAGTGTGAACAGTCTAATAGGTCCTAGAAGATCACTCCCCAAAGGTCTTTGTCCTTTGTGTAAATACAATTTCCAACTTTCTTCCAACTCAGACTGCTGGAGAATGTAATATTTCTTGAAAAGCCACCAGCAACATTCTAACAAAATTTGAACCAAGTCTTTGGTAATCAATATGGTCAAGGTGGACTGACATAGAAGTTTTCCCAGAAAGATTGTAAGCAAAATATAACATTTTAAAATGAAGAATTTAATTTTAGAATATATTGACATTTTAATAATAATTTTATGAAGGAAAGAAACAGCCCTGCAGCTGAAAAATGAAAAATTAGTTATTAATCAGAGCCACTATTTAGCAACCTGCTCTTAAAATACCATCTATCCAAGTTTTTATCAATATTAGTAAATGTTTAATATCAACATAAATTATTATTGCATTATGATTTTGATTATATTTATTAATGATCTATGAGCTGAACTAAACTGAAAAATAATCATGGATCCAGGTCCACTGAGATATAATTTCAGAAAGTCTTTTATTTTGCAGTAAAATGGACAGATAAATACTATTGGACAGTCAGGATGGTGTCATATGACTATTTAAAGATGGTAGAGATAGGATAAAGAGAGATATCTTGTGAAAAAATGTGAGAATAGGTATTATTGTTATAGATTTTTTTTCTCCATTCTGCCAAAAGTGAAACGTGATAAAGGATGCCACTGGAAAAGAGAGTGAATTTGAACATATTTGTATTCTTCAAGGTCTTAGTGCACATGGTCAACTAGGGTCCTAAAAAATCCCAAACTTAGCTTTTTGTCAAGCTTTGTGGTTATATATTTTCTGTATTATCATTTTCTGGATAATATTTGTGACAGTAGAGCCTTTGTCTCACTTGCAATAAAATCAATCCAGAATATTGGTTCTAGAAATCATCAAAGCCAGTCTTCACTCAAGGGTACAACTCTGGGTGAGACTATTATTGACAACAGTCCTTTGAAGGATTAAGTAGAAAACCAAACAGGTGTCAAGATGCCAGGAAAGGTTAGGTGTGATACTTTTGGTACAAAGTACATTATCATGCATAATGTACTAAGAGTAGATTGTATAACAGTAGCTCCAGCAGTTTTATTTTGATAGATATCAAAATATACTTTTTGATTAGAGGTATTTAATTTGAAAAGGTATAAACTGACTAACTTGAAAGATCATGGCCATTGATACTGAAGCCAGATGATATAATGTAAACAGAAGAATCTGTCCATACCATGCATCCTGTACCCACTATGACTAAACATTTGTGCGTTTATCTCCTGAAAGACATTTACTGTGGAGGGTGGATATGAAATGGTGGTCAAAAGATATCTGGCTGAAATAAATAGTGAGAACCAGAATATAATTACTGAGAAAATAAACCAAGAGATATGCATGGCCATTTTCACATTTCCTCTTTCCCTTGGAACATGTGTTGCCTTACAGGCATAGTATGGATTAGAGAATGAAGATAGATTAGAGATACAGAAAGACATAAATACTGATTGATAGAGATATATGTAGCTGTAGTTAAAGTCTGTTTAAGTGTTTTAGTCCCACTACAGAATGTGCACTGTCATTTCACTTCTATTCTCGTCTGAATCAAAAAAAACCAAGTACAAAACAAAAAAATAAATAAGAACATTAACAGGAAAGAGGGAATCCACACGCAGCGTGGAAGTACAAATAGATTAATGCAATGAGAAGTTTCAAGAAGACACCAGAATGTCCTAGGCAGGTACAAAATGTCTGTAAAAGGAGATAGGAACCATATTAGTTTTATCGACACAGAGTTGCAGTGATTGAAAGCAAGGGGAGATGTTCCTTTCCCAGCACTTTCCTGGGCTTTAAGAGTTTCTAAGATAGCTGGCCACAGAGGTGATAAACCAGCTGTTTTATCACCTTTAGCCACCGGATCCCAGAGTTTCACTCCTACTTCATCCCATAACTCCACTGTAAAAGATGTGCTGGCATTTAACCCTTTGCCATGTGATTCCACCCAGCTTAAGAGAGTGAGAAGCAACAGATTTGCCATGTCTCTTTAGAAGTTTAGATATAAGTTCAAAAACATATTTTTCTTCTGAGGACGCATTACTGCCCTACAGCTCACCTTCAAAATCCAAAGGGATTGATGCTGGCCAGGCTCCTGCTTCCTTTCAACAGCCCTTCAGTTTCATGGGGCTCCCCACTGAATGCCAGTTAGGTGAATTGTTCCTCTCACAGGGCACCATTTGCAGCAATTGAAAGAAATAGACCATGCAGGGCAAGCAAAACAATGCCAGTTTATTACACTAATCACCAGTATTTATAGTTCTCTAACTTCCACAAAAAAATTTCTACTCAGACCCCCCAGCCCCTGTTCCCTTAGCAACGCAATCTTTTTGGTTATCGAGTCCAAAACATTAAGATTACTACATTGTTTTACGGCAGTGATGTGTTTATCCACATCCTCTCTCATCAGAGTGGTGAGATGTGGTGTCTTCACTTCTTGTTCTTGCCTTGAGTTTCTCTCTCTCACAGCTTCCACTGTACCAGGGCCAGGATGTCTGCAATGCTACCCAGCACAGCTTCTGCAGCTGTCTGATCCTCCACACAGAGTCATTTCATTTACCAGCTAGCATGTGATACAAAAAAATATCATGAAAATATTTCTTAGGAAATAAAACTTTTTTTTTTCATTCCTTGTTACAATGAGTGCTTTGTCACAAATATGCCATAGTTTCAAATATTTTTTATGATTTTATATTTTTATTTCTAAATCTCTTTTTTTTAATATTTTTAATGAGAAAAAAAAATCCCACAAAGCTAAGAATTATTTAGAAAGGAAATATAACAACATTAATTTAGTTGTCATGAACCAAAGAAAAAACAAAACAGTAGTTTCTGAAGGATTGAATAGTTTAAAAACTAGGAAATGTTGTATAATTTTTATTTCAAGAGTCAGATTTATTGCCATAAGAATGCAAGGTATTTGAAATTATCTAGTCCCAAAGGAATAAATCTGCAATCCACAGAGAGCTGCAAGGAATAAAAGCTTCTGCATTGATTTACTAAACTATCTCTTTCCCTTTATCTTCAGGTTTTTGTGTCAGGGTTT